>JAWMRF010000092.1:4351587-4368109 GCA_035221435.1 Sphenopsis melanotis | reverse complement strand
ATAAAGAGGGTTCCTTTAAATTTGAATTTCTAGACTATAAAGAGGGTTCCTTTAAGTTTGAGTTTTGGCTGGAACCCACCATGAGCAGGGTTAGATCCAAGCAGCACAGAGGGATTTTGATGCCAGTGATGGAATTTCTACCTGAATATCTCCAATCCAGCTGTTGGTGACTCGTTTCAGGAGCAGCACAGGTTCTTGCAGAGACCAAAGGCAGAGCCCAAGCAGCCTCTGAGTGGAAGAACTTTCCCCAGGAGTGATGGCCAGGAGCCCCCAGGAGCAGCAGGAGAAGCCAATCCCTGGATCCAGAGGCAGCAGCCAACCCCAGGATTCCAGGCTGCCCCCCCTGCACTGGGGCAGGATCCCAGCTCAGCCCTCAACCCAAATTCTTCTCTTTGCCCAGCAGAAAAACCCCAAAGTGGCTTAAATAATTTCCCAAATTCAATCCTTACCACACCTGGTTATTTTCTCCCGATATTTCAGAATTTTTACCCACCAGAGCTTTTAAATCCTGAATATCCCAGTCAGGAGGACAAGAAATGCCAGCAGAACTCTCCAGCTGGAATTCCACATCAATTCCCAGCCAATGCCATCCCTGGGCAGGATTTTTCCAAGAATAACAGCAGCAGTGACCAGGCACACCCAGAATTGGAGAATATTTCAGCTGATTTTAATGCCATTTTTCAAGAAAAGGTGAAGGATCAAGCACCACTTCCAGATTTCAAAAATCATATTCACGAGGATCACAGGTATCAGAATAGTTTGTGGTGAGGATTTAAGTGATAAAATAATATTATCATAACCTTGTGATGTCCATAAAATAAACAAATGGACACAAAAATGCTTTAAAGTCCAAAATATAAAGTTATTTTGCTACAAACCTGCCATTATAATTTATTTCTAATTGAAGATTCATTATAGGTATTGATTTTTAAATATGGAATCAGAAAAGGACAGCTCTGTCCTCCAGGGATGGAAATTTCCACAATTGAAAGTTTCCTTTTAGGAGGCTGGGTGGGAAAGTTTAAAACATAGATAGGAAAGGGCATTGTGCATAAATTAAGAGTTTGTAGCAAAATTGGCTTTGCAGGGTGGATATTCAGGGTCAGTTCTGTCCCTAAAGGAGAGAGCAGGAAAATCATCAATTGCGAAGAATTTCACCTGTCTTGATTTAAAAAAAAATGAATGTTTTATTTCACATAAACAAATAATTCTATCAGTACTCAGCAGGCCTGCTCCAAAGGCTTTCATTTGTTTTAATTACCTTTGCATCAGGCTGAAATTTCCCTATTTGTGGTTTTTTTCCATTTATTTTCCATACACTTCCATGCAAGCAAAGTCATTTATTGTGAAATCCTCA
This sequence comes from Sphenopsis melanotis, assembly GCA_035221435.1. Lineage (NCBI taxonomy): Eukaryota > Metazoa > Chordata > Aves > Passeriformes > Thraupidae > Sphenopsis > Sphenopsis melanotis. Next base: position 4,366,752 of record JAWMRF010000092.1, on the reverse strand, counting down.
CCTTCCCATCTCCCTGCTCCCTTATTCCATGTTCAGGTTGTTTGCTGTGTGTAAATTCAGATTTTTACTCTTCCCCCCCCTCATTTTTTAAGGCCTTTTCCATGTTTTGCTCACAGCTCACCAACATCTGCTTGTAGAATCTCCCATTTCGTAGAAAAGAAGGAGCAGCCAAGATTTTCTGATTTTGAAGATGATTTTGCTGGCACGTGGCTGTGGGGTTTGTTCCCACCTGCCCTGCCCCAGGGAGATTCAGGAAAAACTGAAGGAAATCCAAAGAAAATGAGAAGAAGCAGCTCAGAAGGGTCTCTCCTACAAAGGGAAAAACAAAACCAGCCCAAAACCAGCAAGAAGGTGAGGAAATAGATGTGGGTTGGGTGGTTTAACATTTCTATTCCACCTCTAACTTTTCTTCTTAATAATCCAAAGTTTAAAAAAAAACCCCTATAAATAGGGACTGAGAAATGTTGTAAAAGCACATGGACACACAGGAGAACATTAAAAATCATGGAACAAAGGTAGAAATAGACACTGAAATCGTTTTAGAGCAAAGGGATCCACCTGGTTCAGAGAATTCACTGAAATCATTTTAGTTCATTTGGTTCACTGAAATAATTTTAGAGCAAAGGGATCAGTCTGGTTTAGCTGCAGGGACACACAGAGCAGGGTTTGTCCTGTCGTTTATCCACAGATAAAATTATTTTAATTTAACAGGGTCGGGCTGTTTGTGAGGAGCAGCAGGCGGCCTCAGATCTGAGCCATCCATTATCCTGCTCATGCTCCTTTCCTGTGCAGCTCAAATCTCCTGCTTCCCAAGGGATTCCAAGCCCAAATCTGGAGGATTTGTAAAGCTGACAGCACAAACCTCATCCCAAACCTCCTGATGGTCCTTATTAAAACTTGGATTTCTGTCTCCTCTGCAAGCCCACTTGTCCTGGTGTCACCACTTAGCACAGCAGAAAGCTGCCCATGACAAATTCAATGTTTGAGGAGTTTGCTCCAGGTCTCAGGGCAGACAAACTAAGCTGGAGTAATGACTTCATGCACTTTGGGTATTGCTGCCTGAGTGCCCCTAAGAAGAATTAGGATTATGATGGGAACTGAAGGGCAGAGCTCCTTCTCTTGCTTTTGTTTCTTGTCCCGTGCTTGCAGCAGTTTTCTCACGCTCCACATGTGAGGAATGCACAGAGAATCAGACTGGTTCTGCTCCCAGCAAAATCCAGCTTTTCCTATAAACCTAATTTTCCTAAATGCACTCATTACAACAAGTGAGGAACCCCTGATTTTGTGGGACACAGCGAAATGAACTCCTCACTGTACCCCAAATTAAAAATTAGTGAGTTATAGCAGGTAAGAGCAGGGATAGCTGACACAAAGAAACCTCAAATAGGAAATTTAGTGCATAAAATTAATTTCTGCACTTAAGTTTAACTTGAACTTGTGTTTTGAAGAAATGCCCATTTTATTTGCATATAGAAATTGCTGTTCCTGCATTACTCTGTGGTTGAAATTACCACAGAGCTGATCATAATGAGCTTCACTCACAAGTTTTTAAACATAATTCCCTTCTAAAAATGTGGTCTTGAAAGAGAATAAAAATGTTATGGGGGCATTGGAGTCTTTGTGTGATGTCCTGAAGTATTGGATGGCATCACCCACCTCTCCTGCACTTGTAAATTCTTTGCTGTGCAGCAAACATGGATTTTTCAGCTCTCTGTGGGCAACTTTCCAGTGCAGCTTTCACAACAGGAAAGGTTATTCTCACTAACATCATTTGCCTGATTTTTGCCACCAAAGTCAGTAATTTTATCTGCTTGTCTTACAAAAAATTTCTTTGGCATCTCATTCTAACCACAGTCAAATGAGTGACTTTAAGCTGTTCCAAAATAAAGCTCACAAAAGGTCATTTTTGATTGAGAAAATATCACTTTGTGATTGGGATAATTGACAATTTCACACCTGGATCCAAAGGAAATTCTGTGTTGTTTGACTTTTGCCATAACTCAGTCCTGTTGGTCACTTATTTAAAATGAGACGTGCCAGGGGTGGGGCTGAGATTGCAAATGAAATCCTGAGGTTTCCACTATAAAACTTCCTTGAATTATTCTCTCTGTGAAATCATATCAAGGAAAATCTGTTTGCTGTTTGGTTTTCAGCTGGGTAGCTCCAAATTCTACTTCAATCTGAGTATGAAGCTTGGAGGCCTTGGACCTGACTATGAAACAATCAAAGAGAAAGTGAGTAAACCAAACGTGGATTTAGGCAGGGGAGAGTGGCAGAGAAATCATAATTTATGATAATCTGGGACTTTATATCCTTGGCTTGAGAGAGATATCCTTGGAGAAAGTGAGTAAACCAAAATGGGATTTAGGCACGGGAGAGTGGCAGAGAAATCATAATTTATGATTATCTGGGACTTTATATCCTTGGCTAGCTGGAGATCCTACAGGAAAATTCAAATAAAAGCTGTCCTGGGGATAGTTTTAACCCTCTCATTTTTAAAATCCAGAAACAGGAATTAATCAGGGTTAATTTCACATCAGGAAATAACACACTCAAGTGGCTGAGTTGTCATTCCCGGTGTAAAGATGCACCAAATGTTTTCCAAGTGGAAATCAAAGTTGTGTAAACACGAGAAAAGATCTGGCTGCACTCTGGTGAAATGGAGACAGATTGTTCAGGACAGAATAAAGATGGAGCTGTCACATTTCTGCTGAGCTCCATCCTCTATTCAGTCCAGGGAAAAGCTCTTAAAAGGGAAAAACAACTAAAAAAAAAGCTGTGCCATTTATCAGGGCTTCCTGTTGTGTGCTGAGGGGGGATCAATGGCAGAGGCAGGTTGAACAGCAGCAGAGGTGGAAATGGAATATTGGTGGGAAAAGGCTTTCATTGATGGATCCCCCCAACCATTGAATTCCAGGTCTCTTTTCTGCTTTTTCTCAGAAAGAAAAGATAAAGCTGCAGAAGGAATATTCCAGGCAAATTAAGGAATATAACATGAAGAATATTACTGTGGTTCAGAGGTTGCCTGCAAAGCCCCAGGTGTCCTCAGTGTCCAGGCAGAAGGTGAGAGCTGGGTCCCTTCCCAGGGTGCTCCTAAAGGTGACAAGTGAGCACTGCAGGCTCCAGGACAAAGCTGGGAACTCAATAATATCAGAATTCCTCAGTTCCTTGCATTTATTCCCAAAAATAAACCCCTAAGAGACAAAACTTTATTGTCTGGGTGGCAAAAAGGGGTTTGGATTCTTTTAGGGGACTTCACCAGGAACATGAGATTATGCACTGGAGACGTGAGGTGTTCCCAAATCCCTGCAACACACAGGCACCAAAACCCACCCCAGGTTAAACCAGGATTCTGTCAGCTCCAGCATTTCTGTAAAACTCTTTCCATTCCCTCTCCAATTCCATGTTCCAGGCAGCATTTTGCTTTTTAATTTGGATATTTAAGTGCATTATGCAGGAGAACCTGAGCTTGTCCTGTTAACCTGCAAAACTCCCTGCCTGAGGGCAAGAGCTTAATGAGACTGGGAAAAAAAGTTTATAAATGTAATGGATTTGTGCTGCTCTTTCTTTTTTCAAATAAAAACACTTCCTCAGTGTCTAAGGTGGCTTCCAGTGGTACCAGGAAGCAAATCTTGGCCTGGGTTATGTTGCAGTCACCACTGAAGAATCTGGGATTGAATTCTGTCAGAAACAAGATCAGGAATTCAGAGATATCTTACTCAACCCACCTAAATATTTTTTTGAAATCTTGGCCAGGTTTTCTCTTGCTCAGTTCCTCCAGTTTTTTCCTACTTTTAGGCTCTGGAATATGCCAAGAAGATTCCGAGACCAAAGATTTTCGTAGCAAAGCAATCGGAGCAGGAGGTGAAGGAGGTTCTGCCCCAGGCTCCAGCTGGACCCAGGTTACCCAAAATCCCATCCCTGGAATCTCTGTGGAGCAGGCACGAGAAGGAGAAGGAAGTTGTGGCTGCTTTTGAAGCCCTTCACATCTTGTAGGTATTTGGGGAATCTCAGGGATCAATGCAAAAATGCCTGAAATGTTTTTATTTTCAGCTGTGACCATCACATTTTCATTTCCTAGTCTGCTGAAATTTAAACTGGTTTAAGTTTAATTCTTTTTAAATGTTAGAATTGGTTTTAATTGTTCTACTTTGTACCTATTTTGTTAATAAATTGACCTTTTGCATTTATAGTATTTTAAATATAGTGCTCAGTTCTTTTATTAGAAAATATTCTATTAGAAATTTAGTCCTCTGTTCTTTTTTCTTTGAAATAAATGATCTGACAGTTGCATCTTTCAGACCAGTCAGCTCTTGTGCTGGATCATTTTTAAACATATAAATAGACAGACATGTCTACAAAACATTAAAAATAAACTTCTGTTTCATCTGATGATCTTAACACCAGCAATATTTCTTTTTCTGAAGTGCAGAAGAGAGTTTCAGCCAGAAATAAAAGCAAAACTAATCCATTGCTGCTAAAAAAGAGAACAAAAATATGCTCCAAACACATCAGTTGGTAATGACACAATGCTAATTACATAATTGTTACTCTGTTGTCTCTTCGTGAAGAGTTTCTACAATAAAAACCAAATTTTGAAGCTTCATTTGGGACAAGAAAATTCCAAACAAGTCCTGGCTGAGCATGCAGACAATCTGGGATTAGCCAGGAGCAGTTGGAGAATATATTGGGTAACTGAGGATAATTGAGAGCTGCATGTTGGAGAGGAAACAGCTTTTAACAGATTAAGGCTGTAAAAATAACAACAAACAGATGGGTTTCTTAGAGTGCTGCCATTTCTTTAACTTAGCAAATTATGAATTAAGTCACCATATGAAATGTGATTAGAGCACACAGCGAGGGAATTTGGGCTAAAACCTCCTGAAAAGAGGCTGGATAAAGGAAAAAAAAACCCAACCAACTTGTGATGGTGTGGAATTGCTTTATCCCATTTATTTGGTCTCTTTTTAATGGGAGCTCCGAATTTAATTTTGGGAGAAGTGATCCTAATTCTGCCCTTCCTCATGGCCTTGCTTCAAACCTTCCTGATGAGCAGGAACCTGTTGAATCAGCCCCTTGGACTCACAGCTGGAAGTTCAGGACATTTTGGGGAATATTGAGACAAACCCAACCATCTTGTGATGATGTAGAATTGATTTATCCCATTTATTTTTTCTTTTTTTAATGGAGGCTCACAATTTAATATGAGGAAAAGTGATTCCAATTCTGCCCTTCCTCATGGCCTTGCTTCAAACCCTCCTGAGGGGCAGGAACTTGTTGAATCAGCCCCTTGGACTCACAGCTGGAAGTTCAGGACATTTTGGGGAATATTGAGACAACCACCTTGTGATGGTGTGGAATTGATTTATCCCATTTATTGAGTGTCTGTTTTATGGGGGCTCCCAATGTAATATGGGGAAAAGTGATTCCAATTCTGCCCTTCCTCATGGAGGAGGGACCTGGCCTTGCTTCAAACCCTCCTGTTGAATCAGCCCCTTGGATTCACAGCTGGAATTTCAGGACATTTTTAGGAATATTGAGACAACCACCTTGTGATGATGTGGAATTGCTTTAACCCATTTATTTGGTCTCTTTTTCATTAAAATTAATGGGAGCTCCCAATTTAATTTTGGGAAAGGTGATCCTGATTCTGCCCTTCCTCATGGAGGAGGGACCTGGCCTTGCTTCAAACCCTCCTGAGGGGCAGGAACTTGTTGAATCAGCCCCTTGGACTCACAGCTGAAAGTTCAGGGAATATTGAGACAAACAATATTTTTGGGAATATTGAGACAAACCCAACAAGCTTGTGATGATGTGGAATTGCTTTATCCCATTTATTTGGTTTCTTTTTTATGGGAGCTCCCAATTTAATTTTGAGGAGAAGTGATTCCAATTCTCCCCTTCCTCATGGAGAAGGGACCTGGCCTTGCTTCAAATCCTCCTGATGAGCAGGAACTTGTTGAATCAGCCCCTTGGACTCACAGCTGGAAGTTCAGGACATTTTGGGAATATTGAGACAAACACCTTGTGATGATGTGGAATTGCTTTGTCCCATTTATTGGGTGTCTGTTTTATGGGAGCTCCCATTTAATTTACGGCAAAGCAATCCCAATTCTGCCCTTCCTCGTGGAGAAGGGACCTGGCCTTCAAACCCTCCTGATGAGCAGGAACTTGTTGAATCAGCCCCTTGGACTCACAGCTGGAAGTTCAGGACATTTTGGGGAATGTTGAGAAACATTAAGAATATTTTGGGAAGCCTTGGTGGAAGAAGCATTGTCCAATATGGGACCATGGGTCAGGCTGCAGGGGAAATGTTTTCCACAACATTTTTGTCACTTCCAGCATCCAATTCCAGGTTCTGGACAGAACCTTCCTCTTCCTCAGCCTCTTTCCCCTCTCCTTTGGGCACTGCCAGGCTGGGAAATGGTTCCATGCTCTTCTTTCCTACTTTTATTTTTAATCCAAACTGTAACACTTTGAAGCATTTCTGCTCAGGGCACCTCAACTTGTTGTTCCTGCTTAAAAGTGATAATCCCCCCTTAATCCAAACCTCAAGTGCCTGTTTTAATGAAACCTTCAGATGAATATCAAAGAGCTATTTACTCGTATCTAATATTTTAATTAGATTATATTGTCAATTTAACCCATTAAACCCCCTTTGATGAGCTCCATGTTCAGTGTTTAGCCCCAGATGCTGGAGGTAATGAATATTGGACCTTTGATTTAATGAGAATTTCTGCCTTTCCAGTCTGACTCCCTTTGTATCCTCCCTTTTTTTTTTTTTTTTTTGCTTTTCTGGCCTATAGAATTCATTTAATTGAAGAAGTCTCTTATCAGCACACATTAAGGAACCGAAATTAGCATCCCTTTTCTGATGAGAAAATGCAAGCAGACATTTTCTCTTTGATCTGAGGGCTGAGTTGAAGTAGGCAACAGCCCCCTGAAAATGAGCTGATGGCTGCATTATTTGGCTGCCATGCAGATGTGTCCATGTGGTGCAAAATGCTTAATGTCTTAATTGATGGCCTTCCTCCCTGGCTGGCATCCTCCTCCCAGAAATTAGGGCAGAAATCTGTTCATTTGTTGGGGTTTTTTTTAATAAAATAATGAATTTTTAGGAAATATTTAAATATTGAACCTGTGCGAAAGTTGGATATGATGCTGCACCTGGAGGAGCACATTTTAAAAATATTTTTTATTATTATTTTAACGACTACTTGTTTTTTTATAACACTGCTCATGATCATCTCACAAACCATTTAGAAATTCTGGTGGTTTGGGTGTTTTAAATCCCACAAAATGACATTTTTACATGGAAAGAAAAATTTTTAACCTACCTCAATACAAATTCAGATTTTCCCTGCACTTCACAGATATGATGGCACAAAAGAAGAGACCAATGAGCATCCAGCTGCTTAAAGGCCAAAATTCAATATATTTCAGATTAGGAAGGAAAAATATTTAATTAAAAATCGGCCTTAAATGTTGAATTAATTATGAATTAATTATTGAGGGAGGAGTCTGTGTGCAGCACCCAATGGAAATTCCCAACATTTTCTTGGCAACACCTTTCCAGTGCCATCATTTCTCAACATCTGAGGTTCTGGAAGTGTTGCAGCTGAGATCACCTTCAGTGGGCAAAGCCTTGGTCTCAGTTCTACCTAAAAAATGTTGCTGTAATAAAATCCCCGTTGTGTTTCTTCCAAAAATAAACAAAGTTGGCTTCCCAGCACCTCACAAAAGGAATGAGCAGGTTGCTGGCACCCTGAAGAACATTAATTTAATCAGTTAAATACATTAAACAAGTCAAAACCTCACAGCAATCATTCCAGCTGTAAAAATAAGATGAGGAATGAAACGAGATGAGGTTTTGCCCGAGTCCTGCAGTCCCTGAATGCTTCAAACAGCCACCAAGGAGCTCTGCTGTCACAAACCAAGCACCTGATTGCTGCTACTTCCTTACAGGGAGTCAGTCTTTTCCTTGTTTGCCAAAAAAATCCAATTTTTTTTCTAAATTTTGATTCATATTAAACCAATGAGGTGATTGAAATGGAAGGTTTACCTCTGATTTAGACCGTGCTTTGTTTTGCTCTCACATCACTCCTATATCTAATACAAAAACCAACATTCTCCATGTGAGAAAAAGCAGGAGTGTGGAGAAAGGAGCAGCCCTGGTGTGAGGAGGAGGAGTGGTTTCAGTGGTTTCAGTGGTTTCAGGAATGGTTTCAGTGGTTTCAGGGATGGTTTCAGTGGTTTCAGGAATGGTTTCAATGGTTCCTGGAATGGTTTCAGTGGTTTCAGAAATGGTTTCAGAAATGGTTTCAATGGTTCCTGGAATGGTTTCAGGAATGGTGCCAGTGGTTTTAGAAATTATTTCAATGGTTTCAGTGGTTCCATGAATGGTTTCAGAGGTTTCAAGAATGGTTCCAGGAATGGTTTCAGGAATGGTTTCAGTGCTTTCAGGAATAGTTGCAGTGGTTTCAGTGGTTTCAGGAGTGGTTTCAGTGGTTTCAGGAATGGTTTCAGGAATGGTTTCAGTGGTTTCCTGCAGTGGTTTCAGGAATGGCTGAAATGTGAGCAGCTCACCTTCACTCCTGCCACCACAAACCCGGGTTTGATAAAACCTTAAAACCGACTTTTCCCTTGAAGAAATGCGCCCTGCCAGGGAGGAAAGCCCCCTGTGGGATCAGGATCACACATCTGCACCCTCCTGCCTTCCCAGGGATTCGTGCTGGGAGCGGCTGCTCCACCCTGCAGGGCAGCCAGCAGGGGCTCAGCCAAGCTCCAGAAACAAGACAAACCCAAGAAACAAGAAATCTAGAAACAAAACCAAGAAATCTAGAAAAATAATCCAAGAAATAAGACGTCTAGAAACAAATCCAAGAAACGAGAAATACAGAAACAAGGTAAACCCAAGAAACAAGACATTTAGGAACAAGGTCAATCCAAGAATCAAGAAATCTAGAGACAAGATAAATCCAAGCAACAAGAATTCTAGGAACAAGATAAACCCAAGAAACAAGAAATCTAGAAACAAGATTAATGCAAGAAACAAAAAAATCTGGTAGCAAGATAAACACAAGATACAAAAAATATGGAAACAAACCACAGAAACAAGAAATTTAGAAACAAGACAAATCTAAGAAACAAGAAATCTAGAAACAAATCTAAGAAACAAGACATCTAGAAACAAGAAAAATACAAGAAACAGGAAGTCTAGAAACAAACCAAACAAGAAATTTAGAAACTAGATAAATTTAAAAACCAAGAAATCTAAAAACAGGGTCAACCCAAGTAACAAGAAATCTAGAAACAAGATAAATACAAGAAACAGGAAATCTAGAAACAAACACAGAAATGAGACATTTAGAAATTAGATAAATCTAAAAAACCAAGAAATCTAGAAATAAATCCAAGAAACAAGAAATCTACTGGGCTTGGCCATGGGTTATTTCCACCTTCCGTGCTTCCTCCATGTGTGTGAACAGCAAGAAATTCAAATTATTTGCTCTATAAATGCCCTTAAAATCTATATCTCCACTGCTTTTATGGAGGTCTGGCTAGAAAATGAAAAAATTTGGGTTGGAATTGCTTTCCAAACCCAAAAAAAGTTCAAAATGTTTAAGGCAGCTCAAAATGAAAACAGAAAGCAAAGGTTCATGGCAGGGTTTTATAGATTGGGGTTTGATTTTCTGTAATGAAAACAACAACAATAAAAAAAAAAAAAACATTAACCACTTGTGAATTAAATAATCACCAGAACACAATTTCATTTCAGAACAGCTCACTGAAGAATTTTGATGAAAATCAATCTTCTTGAAAAATAGGAAATCCACCGGCATTTCCTGTTCCCAGCAATTATTTCCTGCGAGTCGCTTCCACTCCAGCATTCCCCAAGTGAACACATTCATTTTATTTTTTTAAAAATAAAAGATTTAGAGCTCTCTCCCCTACTCCTCAAACTTCTTGGGAAGAGCAAGGAAAAATCAGCTGCTTGGAATAAGCCAGGATCCAAGAATAAAACCTCATTTCATTTATTCCAACTGAAAAATCTCTAAATAAAACCTCATTTCATTTATTTCAAGTGAAAAAATCTCTGAGTAAAATCTCATTTTATTTATATCAAGTGAAAAAATAAAGTGAAAAAAACAAAACCTAATTTAATTTATTCCAAGTCAAAAAATTTCATTTCATTTATTCCAAGTGAATAAAATAATTTCTGAATAAAACCTTATTTCACTTATTCCAAGTGAAAAGTAAAGTGAAAAAACAAAACCTAATTTAATTTATTCCAAGTCAAAAAATCTCTGAGTAAAATCTCATTTTATTTATTCCGATTGAAAAATCTCTGAATAAAACCTCATTTCACTTACTTCAAGTGAAAAAATCTCTGAATAAAATCTCATTTCATTTATACCAAGTCAAAAAATCTCTGAATAAAATCTCATTTCACTTATTCCAAGTGAAAAAATCTCTGCTAGAAACAGAAAAATGAGTGCCCAGCCCTTCCTTTTCCCCAGAACCATCTCCATTCTCCAATAACCTGTTCCCAAAACATTGCCCAGACTCTCTGGAAATGACATTTTCCCATCTCCAGCTTGGCAGGAGCTGCCTGCTGACCCGGGGGATTTCTCTGGCAGTGTTTCCTCCATCTCTCTCAATTTCAGGGGTTTTTGCACCAAACTTTGTGGGATAATCAGATTCCCAAATCTTCCTGTTCCCTGCAAGGCTCTGGTGTCCAGCTGGGATCCCTGGGAATGGGAATATTCCCACTCTGCCTGTGTGGGATCGGGTTTTAATCTGATTTTTGGCTTTAGTTGCTAGCCAAGGTGCCTAAAACCGCCCAGAGGTTGTGGGGTTTGTTTTATTGATCGGCAGAAATATTTTGGGATGGGAGTTCCTGGAGTGGCAGGGGAGCAACAGCAGAGATTTGAGGGGTTTTGAGTCGTTTTTTAACCTTTTTCTCATAGATCTGACACCACAGAGCAGAGCCAGAACAGCCCCGAGCCTGGAACTGCAGCAGCAAACGTGGTCAAAAAAAAAATCCCATAAATATCATGTGGATCCCATAAATATGATATAGATCCTATAAATATCATGTAGACCCCATAAATATCATATAAACCCCATAAATATAATATAGATCCCATAAATATCATGTGGATCCCATAAATATCATTTAGATCCCATAAATATCATATAGACCCCATAAATATCATATAGATCCCATAAATCTCGTGTGGATCTGATCTCAATTTTAGTAATTCCCGATGAAACCTGCGGGGGGGAGGCTGACAATGATCCCAGAGCAAAATGCACAGAAAAAGTTGTGAAATTCCCAGGTTTTTAAATTCCCATCGCTTCCCTCCCCACGGGATTTGGGAGAAGGGGAGGAATCGGACCCGGGAGTGGCATTTCCACCCAGCTCTGCTTCAAACCCCGCCGAGAAACGTGGTTCCTTTAAAAATCCTAATTTTTAGGGAGATCGGTGGCATTTTGCTGATGGAAATAATTGTCCTGAAAGGATTTATTTATGAAATATCCTGAAATAATTATTTGTGCAGCTTTTCCTGGATATGTGGATGGGTATTGGGGGTTTTCTTCTAAACACAATGTGTGATCTTTATTTTTCATGTAAAAAACTAGAAAGGCAGACTCACAAAAAAAAAAAAGGAAGCGAACATACACATTTCAATCGTCTATATTTTATATATTAAACAGGAAAATTAAACGTTTTCCCCTCACAAAACGACATCTCCCATCATCCAAAATGCCCTGAAAGTGCTAAGAACGCCAGACAACCAAATGAAATTCCCAAGAAAAAACAAAAAAATAATTAAAGAAATAAATTAAATAAGCGAAGGAGACACCGCCACGCCGCCGTGGTGCTGCTGCAGCAGGGGATGCTGAGCCAGAATTTTCAGCAGAAATTTTCCCGGGAAAATTCCCAATCCCAACATCTCCTCCCTGGAGATGCTGAACCTCCACCGCGCTCCCGGTGCATTTCCCAGCCAGCAGCTCAGCCCGAAACCAAAACTAAATGATAAAAAAATCAGAATTTACCTGGAAATGAACCCCATTTCCCTGGCGGGAAGGTAAAGGCAAAGCGGGGCTGCTCCAGCTGAGCGCGGGGAGGCGGGAGGGGACGGGAGCCGAACGCGGGACCCGCTCCGGGGCTGTTTCAGAGCAAAATGGAATTATCCGGCATCCACACCTTTAAACCGGGCAGGAATCACGCTGCCCACACTTCTCCAAGCTGTAGAAAATCCCTTTTTTTCTGGCTGGGAGCGCCGTTTGCTCCGTGCAGCCGAGGCAAGCTCGAGTTCTTGGTGATGCTCCCCCTTCACTCCCCCACAGCGGAATGAAATAAAGCGGATTTTTTTTTTGCCTTACCTGTTTCTTCGGAGGGTTTTTTTCTTACAATTCTTTTTATTTATGCACGTTTTGGAAGCTCTGCCCGACCTCCCGCGCTGGGGATGGAGACGGCGAGCGTGGGGAGAGCGGCGAGGATTCAGGGATTCGGGGAATAAAGGGTGAAATTTGCCCTGCCTGCCGCTCCCAGGAACCACAGCACGCTGCCACGAGTATACATTTATTTTACACCCGAGGAAAAGTTCGGTGGAACGAGGAAAACTCCGACATTTCGGAGGGAAGGGGAAACCTAAAACAACCTCGGCTCCTTCCATTTCCGAGCACAGCCCAGCCTGGGGGTGATGCTGGGGGGCACCGCGGGGTCCCGGCCCCCTCGGGGACATCACCGGGGAGGGGAGGGGGCTCCCCCCGCATCCGCACCCCCTTCCCGAGCCCTTCGGGGGCCAAGGAGAGGCAGGGGAGCCCGCTAGAGGCGGTGGGGGCAGATGTCCCCCTCCTCCAGGATGTCCACCTCGTCCTCGGGGTCCTGCAGCAGGAAGGGGCCGGGGGGGCCCGTGCGGGGCTCGGTCCCGGCCGGTTCGGGCAGCTCGGGCTCGGGAGAGCTCTGCTCCCGGCTCTCCTCCCCGGCCGCCTGCTTGGGGTCGTCCTGCGTCTTCCGCAGCTGCTTTTTGTGCTTCATGCGGCGGTTCTGGAACCAGGTTTTCACCTGGGGAGAGGAGGGAGAGCGGGGGAAAGATTGGGGGGAAAAAAAAGGAGGAAAAAAGTGGTAAAAATTAAAGAGAGAAGGATGTTGGGTGTGATGGATGTGGGGATGCTGGAGGGGATGCTGGAATTGATCCGGGGGTGCTGAGTGCGTGGGATGCGGGGATTCAGAGGGGATGGGATGTGGAGGGTGCTGGAGGGGATGCGGGGATGCTGCACGGGGTGCTGGGAGGCTGGAAGTGATACGGGGAATGCTGAAAGGATGGGATGTGGGATGCTCCTCGGGATGTAGAGGATGCTGGACCCGTGGGATGAGGGCTGGGAACAGGTGCCGGGGACAGGATGCTGGAAGTGATCGGGAATCCTGAAAGGATGGGATGTGGGGATGTTCCTCGGGGTGTGGGGATGCTCCTCGGGATGTGGGGATGCTCCTCGGGGTGTGGGGATGCTCCTCGGGGTGTGCGGATGCCGAACCCATGGGATGAGGGCTGGGGACAGGTGCCAGGGCCAGTCCCCGCTGCCCTACCTGCGTCTCGGAGAGGCTGAGGGCCGTGGCCAGCTCCACCCGCTCGGGCGTGGAGAGGTAGCGCTGGATCTCAAACCTCTTCTCCAGGCCGGAGAGCTGCGAGTCGGAGAACACGGTGCGGGCTTTGCGGCGGCGGCAATGCTTCCCGGGCAGCTCGGCGTGAGCGTGGTGCTGGAAAAGCGCCGGCACCGGCATTCCTGGGGGGACACACGGCAGAGACCCGGCTGCGGTCGGCCAGGGAGAGGGGACCGGGGAAAAACCCCAGGAATGTCGGACTTTTCCTGCCGCGGCTCGGGGTGGGTTCTCCCTCTGCCTCTTTGAATTCTTTGTGGTTTTTTCGTTTGTTTCGTTTTTGAGGTCGATTGATTGGTTTGGGTTTGGGGGTTTTGTTGTGATGAAAACGGGGGGATTTTCCACCCCGGGAAGGGGAAGGGAGCCCGGGCAGCGCTGCCGCCGGAGGGGACTCGAGGCTGGCGCGGGCACCTGAACCCTCCCGGCGGGGAAACCACAACGAAATGGGCACGGAAAAAACAGGGGGAGCCCTGGAAAAGACTGGGGAGAGGGAAGCGATCCTTGACAGCCCCGCTGGCACACGGCTTGGGAAACTTTGGAGTTTTTCTCCTTGCAGAGCAAGGAACGGGCCCGGGCACGGGCAGAGCCGGGAGCGGGAGAGGAGCGGCGCAGCCATAGCGGGGCCGCTGGAGCTGGAAAAGCGGAGCCCGCTCGGACAACGAGAGGGAAAAGCGAGGCTTTATAAAATAAAAGCGTTTTTTTAAAATAAAAATTTAAAACTAAAGGGAAAGAGAGGGAAAACCTCAAGGTTTTGGGCATCCACTAACGAAGTGGCTGCCCCGGGGCGAGCGGCTCCTGCCCCGGGGGATGGCGAGGGATGTAAAAGATGCCTGGCCACACCAGAGCGGCTCTTTCACCCTTGTCCCCACCCGAGTCCCCACCCGGACGCCCCGATCCGGCAGGTGCAGCCGCACTTACCCGAGGCGGTGAGGAAATAGGGGTGGTGGTGGTGATGCTCCGGCTTGTGCAGGGCGGGGTGCGGGTGAGGCGCCAGCAGGGTCGGGGCGGGCATCAGAGGGTACCCATAGTCCAAGAAGGGCACGCGGGAGGCCAGCGAGCCGGGGAAGTGCTCGGGGGGCACCTCCCGCAGGGGTTTGGGCTTGTGCAGCAGGATGTCCTCGATGAAGAAGGAGGTGGGCCGGCCCGTGGACACCGGGAGCACGGGCGAGGTGAAGTTGAGGTTCATGGCCCCCCTCGGGCAGCGGGCAAGGGACGGAGCCGCGCCGAGCTGCGGGAGCAGAGACAGGGGGCGGCCGGCTGCACCCCCGGGCCGGCAGGGAAGAAATAAAAATGATGATGGAAATAAAGAAATAAAGATGATTTTTAAAAAAAAAAATCCGCAGTCGAAATAAACAACGATAATAATTTTTTTAAAAAGAAAAATGAATCCCCCGAGCAGAAATAAGCTGGCGGAGCCGGGGGAGGCGAGGCGGGCGCGTCGGGGATGCGCGGGGCGCTGCGCGCCTTTGAGGCGCGCTGGGAAGGGGGATGCG
>JAWMRF010000092.1:4323081-4339878 GCA_035221435.1 Sphenopsis melanotis | reverse complement strand
TTCCATCCACAACACACTAAAAATCCCAAAACCTCAATTTCTCACCCAGTGATGCACCTACACTGCTCTCTATAATCTATTTCACACTTTTGTGGATTCCAGACTATTTTGAAGTCTTTCAGAAACTTTCTCCATGGATGAGGGTCAAAGTCAGTGCTCCCCTGGGGGTCAGGGCACCCCAGATCAGATAGAAAAATATTCCCTGTGCCCTGGGTTTCCACAGAAGCCTTTTAATAAATATCAGTTTTATTCATTAACTCTGTCCAGCCTCCTTCCCAAGGCATCAGGAGGGGAAACTGAGGCACAGCCAGGGTGGGAGGCAGCAGCATCCATCCATGGCCTGCAGCCCCAGCTCCTGCCACCCTCCCCACAAGGAATTGCTGTGTTCCTACTCTTCCTCCATGGAATTGCTGTGTTCCCACCCTCCCTCCATGGAATTGCTGTGCTCCTGGCGTGCTCACAGTGATTAGAGGCTCTGTGAAGTTATGGAGTGGGGATCCAATCCCACAGCCCTCTTTGGAGGGGTGAGTGTTCCGCAGGTTTTTTCCCTGCCTGAGCCAATCTGCACAAATAGGCTTTTAAATTAAGCAGTGATTTGGAATATAAGTGAGTGCATTTAAGCCGCTAAGAGATGGAAAGATCCTAATGGCTGAAATATTTGTCATATCACAAATAAACTGGCTGGATCGGGAGCCACTAATATAACTAATTTTTACCAAATCCTTCACTGCTCTGTGAGAGAAAATGAGGTCAGCACAGGTTGAGGCAACAGCAAATGAGCAGCTGCCAGGAGGCAGCGCAGAATACTGATAAAGGACTCTGCAGGAACTGCACTGCCTGCCCACAGAAACTGGAATCACTTTGTTCAAATTAAGATATAGCTTCTTCCAGAGCATCCAGGGCTTTCAGGGAAAGGTGCCAAGGAATACAGGCTCCAATGGATCTGGAATACAAATGCATTCCAAAGGCTCCCCACACCTGGGCTCATCCAGCTTTTATCCCTCTGTGTGATTTGGGCTGGGACAGAGGGCAGGAGGGTGCCCTGGGGCAGCTGATGAGAGTTCTTGGGACTCCCACAGCTCCTCTGGGATTTCCCAGTTCCAGGAATTAAACCTTGACTTAATGTGTCATTCATGAGGAGGAAAAGTGAGATGGAGAGGAACTCACAATTCACTTTAATAGGAAAAACCAAGCCCAAATCCCACAAAAATTGTGCCAGAAGCAGCTCTTGAACTTCTGGATCTGTAATGGATCTGGAATACAAATGCATTCCAAAGGCTCCCCACACCTGGGCTCATCCAGCTTTTATCCCCCTGTGTGATTTGGGATGGGACAGAGGGCAGGAGGGTGCCCTGGGGCAGCTGATGAGAGTCCCTGGGACTCCCACAGCTCCTCTGGGATTTCCCAGTTCCAGGAATTAAACCTTGACTTAATGAGGAGGAAAAGTGAGATGGAGAGGAACTCACAATTCACTTTAACAGAAAAAACCAGGCCCAAAGTTCGTGCCAGGAGCAACTCTTGCACTTCTGGAGGGTGAGGAACCAAGAGGAGCCCCCAAACTCCCGTGGGCTGTGCCAGTTCAAGGTGCTCATGTGGAGAACAAAACACCTTGGGAAGAGGGAAAAGCTCCTGCAGCAGCAGCAGCCTGTGCTCTGAAAGCTGCCCCAGACATTTGGGACCAGCTGGGATGAGCCATGCTCTGGTTCCAAGGGAAAAACAACAGAATTGTTTGTGTTCTCATAAAGGGTTCAAGGACACTTTGGAAGGGGAATTTTCTCCCTCCTTTACAGGCACGAACAGCCTGTCTGAAAAAGAAGAGGATTTTGGTCATGATTTGCCCTTTTCATCCCTAAACCCCAAAAGAGTGAAGAAAGTGCAATTCCATTGGAAACTGAGGCACAGAATGGGTTCCAAAAGAGTCATAAAATATCCTAAACTGGGAGGGACCCACAAGGGCTGAGTCCAACCCCTGGCCATGCACAGACACCAGAACAACCCCACAAAATCCAGGCATCCCTGGAGCTCTGGCAGCCTCGGGGCTGTGCCCATTCCTGGAGAGCCTGGGCAGTGCCAGCACCTCTGGGGGAAGAACCTTTCCCAAAATCCAGCCTAAACCTGCCCTGGCTCCAATCTGTTCCTCCAGGTTCTGGTGTAAGGAAAGAGCCCCAGCATCTCCTCCACTGTGACCCTACCAAAAATCAGCTCTGAGAGGGGACCAGGGTGTCCCTGTTCTTATTTGGGATGATCTTTAATGCAGGATCACTGGGATCCAAGCCCAAATCCCAGTGAGAGCCACGGGAGAGGGCCTCTCCTGGGATCAATCCACAGGGAAGAGCACAGCAAGCACTTGGGAGCATCAGCCAATTTCACTAAAATAAGCTTGACATGGATTAACAATTGCAATAATTCCTAAATGGAACAGGAGAGGGGTTCATATTTGATAACCATTAAATGGTTTAATGAAATAATTATAACCCAGAGCCCTGAGCCTGGCCACGATCAATACCCATGAGCTCTGAGGCACAGCCTGACCCCAGCTCCCAGCAGGCAGAGTGGGGACTGCAAATGTGATTGACACTAAAGCTGCATTAAAACACCCCCATCAAGGGCAGTAATAGATTAAAGGCCGCTGTGGCACTGCAGTGGGCTGGTCAATACCCTTTATTTCCTGCATCAGCCCCAATTTTGCCACCCTCCCTCACACTATTAGTGGCAGTCGATGCCTGGTGCTGGCAGAGCTGCATTAATGCAGGCTCACAAAAGCAGGGAGCGTGGCATTATCACTTCACTCACTTTCAAATTACAGCCTAATGCTGTCTGCAGGCAGCTTGTGACACGTTAACACTCGGTGGGCTTTGTGGGGCCGGGCAAACATTTCATGTGGGAGGATTGCAGGGAGATTTGATGAGTGAAATCAGCCCTGCTGCCCGGTGGGAAATCATTCCTGGGAAGAGAGGCAGGCACTGGTGGGAAATCGGCAGGGAGGGGATGGTGGTGATGAGGGGGAGTGGAGGAAGAGGAGGAGGGTGCTGAGTGCCTGTGTGTGCTGGGAAAAGAGCGGTGGGAATAAGCCCAGGCTTTGTTAGGTACAGGAATAGGAATAAACACAGACTTTATTAGGTACCAGGATTAGGTATAAACCCAGACTTTGTTAGGTACAGGGTAAGGAATAAATCCACTCCTTGTTAGGTGCAGGATTAGGTAAAACCCACACCTTGTTAGGTACAGGATTAGGAGTAAACCCAGGCCTTGTTAGGTACAGGATTAAGTATAAACCCAGACTTTGTTAGGTACAGGGTAAGGAATAAACACAGACTTTATTAGGTACCAGGATTAGGTATAAACCCAGACTGTGTTAGGTACAGGGTAAGGAATAAATCCATTCCTTGTCAGGAGCAGGATTAGGTAAAACCCATGCCTTGTTAGGTACAGGAACAGGAATAAACCCACACCTTGTTAGGTACAGGATTAGGAATAAACCAATGCCTTGTTAGGTACAGGAATAGGTAAAACCCAGGCTTTGTTAGGTACCAGGATTAGAAATAAACACACACCTTGTTAGGTGCAGGATTAAGTATAAACCCAGGCCTTGTTAGGTACAGGACTAGGTGTAAACACACCCCTTGTAAGGCACAGGATCAGGTATAAACCCACAATTTGCCCCCAGGTACCAGGATTAGGAATAAACTCATGCCTTGTAAAGAAAAGGAAAAGGAATAAACCCACACCTTGTTAGGTACAGGATTAGGAATAAACGCACACTTGGAACCCAGGTGCCAGGATTAGGTGCCATGTTGCTGCTTTTAAATGCTGAATAATGCCCAAAAATACATGGAACATGCGGCTGTGTCCAGAAAAACACTTTATTTCAGTTCTTTTCTGCTGTGGCTCACAATAAGCCCATCCTGTGCAATCCCTGAGACCCCAACCCCACCTGAGGCACCGCAGGCCCTGATTCACAACTGCCTTGGCTCAAACCCACTGATCTGGGCTTGTCCCAGGCACCTGGGCACTGACTGCTCCTGGAGGCATCTTGCACAATGCGGAATTCCAGGAGCCAGACGGCCACTCTGGCCCACAGGCCCCTGAACAGCAACGCCGGCCCTTTTCCAAGGGAAACAAAACTCACCAGTCCAGGTACCTCATGGCAGATTGCAGGAGCCACTTGGCACTGTCAAACCAGCCCGAGTTGGCACCGGTGCCACCTTGGGTTTAGGAGGCATCCTGTGTATTTGTGGAATTTCAGGAGCCAGCCGGCCACTCTGGCCCACAGGCCCCCGAACACCAAGGCCGGCCCTTTTCCCTGGCAAAGAAAACTCACCTGCCCTGGTTCTTGGTGGCAGATTGCAGGAGCCACTTGGCACTGTCAAACCAGCCCGAGTTGGCACCGGTGCCAGCTTGGGTCTGGGAGGCATCCTGAGCAATGCAGAATTTCAGCAGAGCACAGGCTGCTGATTTCAGCTGAACACAACAGCCCCAGAGTCCTTCATGGGATGGAAAAACAGAGACAGGAAAGCAAGGCTCAGGCAGTCCTGCCTCAGCTGCATTTCACCTTTAAATTCCTCCTATAATGAAAATCTCCAACCACAATTTCAGTCCATGCCCTTCCTTACATCCACCTCTCACCTCTCCTGAAGGGCTTTTTTTATTCTTTTTTTTCCCCTTTTTTTTTAGGTTTCCTTTTTTGGGGGGGGTGTTTCCTTATTGGGATCAATGCAAAAATCCCCTAAATTCGATATTGTTTTCACTCATTTGTTCCCCTTCTGCCCTGGTTCAGGTGCTGCTGTGGCTGCAGGGCCCTGCAGCAGCTCCTGCTGTCCCCTCTGAGCCCCACATATCCCAGACCTGGGTTGTGCTTGTGGGATTCACCCTCTGAGCCCTCCTCCCCGAGCCCCACCAGGCTGTGGGTTTGAACCAGAGTTCTGACAGCTCCCAGGAACTCCCTTCACCCACTAAAGGCCCTAAAACAATAAATACCCTGACCCACTAAATGCCCTAAACCACCATCACTTTCCAAACCCAGTTTCGTGGCCCTCAAGGCAACAAAAAACCTTGCACGCAGCTAATGGGAGGTGTTGCTCTGGATTATTTAAAACACCATAATTTGGGGTGTTTTAATTCAAACTCAGAGAGACAACCAAAAAAAGGGACTCACAAAAGTGATGTCCCAAAAAAAAGGAACCTCTGTGATTCCACAGGCAGGTGCTGCTATCTGGTGGCCCAGCACCAGCAGTGCCCCCAAATTAAAATGTATTTAAATCCTTTAATTTCCTTCTCAGTTTTGTGTGAATAATTAATTTTTCATTATTCCCTGGTTATTATTAGGGGGTTCTCACAGGTGGCAGTGCAGTGTGGGGACACCAAGGACAGCCCTGCCAGTCTGTCCCAGGCCAAAGTCACCTGGACTGGGCTGGGACAGGGGGATTTCTCCAGAGGTGTTTGGAATAGAACAGGGATGAGCACTCAAAGTGGTTTTGACCCCAAATCAGCCCAGGGATGTCCCAGAGCACGGTAGGGGCTCACGGAGCTGAGGAAGGAGAAGGAAGGGGACGCTGGGGACACTGGAATATTCTGGATCCCAGCTTGCCTAGGAAAGGCTGAACCCTGAAGCAGGGGAAGGATTACATGATTGCTTTAGGAGTTTTAATTTTCCCCATTAAATTCTCACGCCAACCTACCGTGCTCAGGTGCCACACAGCTCCAGCACAACCCAAAACCGAAGCAAAACACTTGAACTTGAGGGATCAGGGTTTGGAGGGGAGGATTTCTGCTGGGATCCAGGGGCAGGACTCAGGAATGGCTCAAGAGGAATCACTGCAATGCCCCACATGGGAAATTTGAGAGGGGCTATAACACGAAGTATTTTTCAGCCCTAGACTGGATCATCTCACCCAAATTCCTTCTAACTGGTACTGCTCTAGGAATTTTCTGATTTTAGCTGCAAATTAACTGCTCCTCCACTAGTAATATATAAACACATCTATACATACAGCAGTGGCGTTTTGCCATAAAATATTATGTAAAAATTTTGCATTAAATATTATTTGCACAATATATTCATAAAACTTGCATTTCTATATTCATAAAATATTATGAATAATAGTTTTTTCAAGAACTATCACTTTAGCCAAGTATTGCTGAAAACATCACCCCAATCCCCCTCCCTGGCCAGCAAATTCTCTAACTCCAGTCACCTCTGACTCACCCAACAAATTGTGATACTTCAGTAATTCCTTAAAGAAAAACTAATTATCCAGTATTTTTGTACTTGCAGGATGCAATTTATAGGTTGGACTTGATCTAAAAGGTCTTCTCCAACCTAGTTAACTCTGAGATGTTCTGCCACAGGTCAATAATCCCTTCTAAGGACCCACCCAGACCCAAAGGTTCAAGCAGCACCTGGTTCCAAACCCCTTTTCCCACTGCAATGCCCACCTGGATCATGCTCAGGCCAGCACCAATTACCTGCATTTAGGTTTTTTTCCTTTTATTTCCACTGGTCAGCTGGTACAAACAAGTGAAGGCAGAGACAGTGTGATGCCCATTAAATAGTTTTTATTCTTTAGGACATGAATTGCATTCCCACTCATTTACAGTACTGTAAAGTGCAATGGTTTTCATCTCCCACCTGCGCACACTTTCAAGTATTTAAAATGCCCAGAAAAAAAATGGTTTTGTTCCGTTTTTAATTTTTTTTCCTCTTTTCTTTTTTTTTTACAGCAGCTCAGTTATGGAGTTATTAATCTGGCAAAATAAACCCAGATGTGCCTACAGGATTGGGTCCTTCACTCCAACCCCCAGAGCTGGGGGTCTCCTCCAACACTAACTGCTAGTGGAATGCATTTCCCAGCGTCCTTAGTCCACCTCCTCGATGGTTGGGCCAGAGGAGGCTCCCCCGGAGGGAGGAGCTCCACCCCCGGGGAATCCTCCAGGCATCCCACCGGGCATCCCTCCTGCGCTCTGGTACAGCTTGGTGATGATGGGGTTGCAAACCTTCTCCAGCTCCTTCTGCTGGTGCTCAAACTCCTCCTTCTCGGCCGTCTGCAAGAGAAACGAGAGCTCAGCTGCTTCTGCTCAGGGGCACAGCCCAGGAGGGAAGCAGAACTACCTGGGTCATTTATTTCAACAATCTGGGCCAGGGTTTAGCCCCAACACCAAGTCAGACTTGCGTTACAGACAAAATTATTTCTGCTTGGTTTGGCATCTCGCATTGCTCCAGAACAACAACATAATCCTGGGAGGCAGCCAGGGAATGGGAGGGATTGGGAACTCTGTGCTGCCCAGCTGTGGTCGCTCAGACATCCAAGGAAGGTACTTGGACCAACACCAGTCTTTCGACTTCTGGTGGAAACTACGAATGGCTTTGGAGTCACTTTCATCACAGCAACCAGCGCTCCTCCTCCAGCCTCAACTGCCCCTGCAGAACTAAACATGGAATCTGACAAACCTGGTTCTTGTCCAGCCAGTTGATGATCTCATTGCATTTGTCCAGGATTTTCTGCTTGTCATCATCAGAGATCTTGCCCTGGAGCTTCTCATCTTCCACAGTGGCTTTCATGTTGAAGGCATAGGACTCCAGGGAGTTCTTGGAGGACACCTTATCCCTCTGCTTCTCATCCTCTGCCTTGTACTTCTCTGCCTCCTGCACCATCCTCTCGATGTCCTCCTTGCTCAGCCGGCCTGCAGACAACACAAATCCTGAGTATGGGCTGTCCTTTTTTAGGAAATGATTTCAAATTCCCAAACATCACATAATTTAAATTTTGGGAGGCAGAAGAAGCCCAGACCATGCCTTCTTAATAAATCATTAAATAATACAAAATAAAAAAAGGCTCACACAGATACAAATCTGATTACAGCCAATTCTGATTAAAACAGCAGAGCTTGACAAATCCATTTTGAAGTGCTCTCCCACCCTCAGGACAGCAGATCCTTACCCTTGTCATTTGTGATGGTGATCTTGTTCTCCTTGCCAGTGCTCTTGTCCACAGCAGACACGTTCAGGATGCCATTGGCATCGATGTCAAAGGTGACCTCGATCTGAGGGACACCTCTGGGAGCAGGGGGAATGCCAGTCAGCTCAAACTTGCCCAGCAAGTTGTTATCCTTAGTCATAGCACGTTCTCCTTCATACACCTAAGGAGAAAAACCATCACATTATGTCATTAAAGTAATTCAAGTCATACATGAGTTAATTAATTACTATCCTGAAGGGATGTGGTCGCTCAGACATCCAAGGAAGGTACTTGGACCAACACAAGTCTTTCGACTTCTGGTGGAAACTACGAATGGCTTTGGAGTCACTTTCATCACAGCAACCAGGAATTTACAAATCACAGGAATGTGACACCCCGGCCTAAAATTACTTTAAGGGTTAACCAGTGAAAACACTGACAGTGTGCTGTTATTACCCCAGAGTTCTCTGCTCACCTGGATCAGCACCCCGGGCTGGTTGTCAGAGTAAGTTGTGAAGGTCTGGGTCTGCTTGGTGGGGATGGTGGTGTTGCGCTTGATCAGGACTGTCATGACCCCTCCAGCTGTCTCAATACCCAGGGACAGGGGAGTCACATCCAGCAGCAGCAGGTCCTGCACGTTCTCAGACTTGTCTCCAGACAGGATGGCAGCCTGCACAGCTGAGGGGAAAGAGAGAAACACAGCATTAAAACCCCTGCAAAACATCCCCTGTGAGCTGTGCTGATGCACAGCGCTCGCTCAGACATCCAAGGAAGGTACTTGTACCATCACAAGCCTTTCGACCTCTGGTGGAAACTACGAATGGCTTTGGAATCTGATTCATCATTGCAAGTCCAAGGGGAATTCCTACAGGATTGAGGTGGAAAACCAAGGGCCTACACCATGAGGAGTTACAGAGTGAGTGATCACTTACCTGCCCCATACGCCACAGCCTCATCAGGGTTGATGCTCTTGTTGAGCTCTTTGCCGTTGAAGAAGTCCTGCAGCAGCTTCTGGATCTTGGGGATGCGCGTGGAGCCCCCCACCAGCACGATGTCGTGGATCTGAGACTTGTCCAGCTTGGCGTCCCTCAGCGCCTTCTCCACGGGGTCCAGCGTGCCCCGGAACAGGTCAGCGTTGAGCTCCTCGAAGCGAGCCCTGGTGATGGAGGTGTAGAAGTCGATGCCCTCGTAGAGGGAGTCGATCTCGATGCTGGCCTGGGTGGAGGAGGACAGGGTGCGCTTGGCGCGCTCGCAGGCGGTGCGCAGGCGGCGCACGGCGCGCTTGTTCTCGCTGATGTCCTTCTTGTGCTTGCGCTTGAACTCGGCGATGAAGTGGTTCACCATGCGGTTGTCGAAGTCCTCCCCTCCCAGGTGGGTGTCCCCTGCTGTGGATTTCACCTCGAAGATGCCATCTTCGATGGTCAGGATGGACACATCGAAGGTGCCGCCGCCCAGGTCAAAGATAAGAACGTTTCGCTCAGCACCAACCTGCAGAAAACATAAAAAACACTTTCAGTACTCAATTCCTACTACACTGTAACGCCTTCCTCACTGGCCAGACACAGGGACCCTACGGCAGTGTTCAGAGGTCCCAGGATGAGGAAAAAGAATCTTGACTCCATGTTTCAGAAGGCTGATTTATTTTTTATTATAAAAGATATTTTATACTTGTTATTTTATGATATGTATTAAATATATAATACATACAAGAAAACCAATTATTTTATGACACACATGATATTTTATGATATATTAAAATAAAATTATAAATAAAGGATTTCATCAGAACACTAGCAAGAAATAAAAAAGAATTATAATAAAACCTTGTGGGTGACCAGAAAGTCCCCCCAGTGTAATTCCCACTCAGGTGTGCAAAGCACACTCCACCCTGTCCACAGTACAGGCTGCTGTGCTGTTCTGCTCCAAGACAACTGGACTGGGATTGGCCATTAATTAAAAACAACTATGAGACCAATCAAAGATGCACCTGTTTCATTCCACAGCAGCAGATAATTATTTACATTTCCTTTCTGAGACCTCTCAGCTTCTCAGAAGAAAAGATCTTAGCAAAAAGATTTTTTACAAAACACGTCAGTGACGTGACCCCTCCATACCTTCTTGTCCAGCCCATAGGCAATGGCAGCTGCTGTGGGCTCGTTGATGATTCTCAGGACGTTGAGCCCTGCAATGGTTCCAGCATCTTTGGTGGCCTGGCGCTGGGAGTCGTTGAAATAGGCTGGGACAGTCACGACAGCATTGGTAACAGTCTGCAAACACAGCAAACAGCTCAGTCAGGGGGGGCAATCCTCACACACAACTGCTCACCACATCCCACCTCAGCCCCAGCCTCACCTTTCCAAGATAGGCCTCTGCAATTTCCTTCATTTTGGTTAAAACCATGGAAGAGATTTCTTCTGGGTAGAAACTCTTGGTCTCGCCTTTGTACTCGACCTGCACCTTGGGTCTGCCAGCATCGTTCACCACAGTGAAGGGCCAGTGCTTCATGTCAGACTGCACCACAGAGTCATCGAATCTGCGCCCAATCAACCGCTTTGCATCTGGAAAACATCATTTGAATACATGAATAATTCTAGTAATTATTAGTAATCAGTAATTTCTAATTAAAAACCTAAAATTCTTGCTAAAAATGCACAAAAATCCTTGATCACCATCCTTAACGTTATTACTGTTTTAGACTCAGATGCAAACACTAAATTTCATTTTTTTGTACATGAAATAAATTCAGTGCTATTACCTCTAAAATACTGCAAATGCTGAGCCATAAACCAGGCTGAAAAAACTGGTTAAGATTACTCAAGACTGACTACCCTGAAAAACCTACTGCAGAGCAAATATTTTTCCTTCCTCTAATAAATTTTGGCTCTTAGTATCAGAACTTTATTCTGACTAAAATTAATTCAAGTATGCAAGTTCTATGAGAAAGCTATAACCTTAGTATTAGTAATTCACTAAAAAAAAAAGAAAATTTTTTTTCCAAGAATTTTTTTTTTTCAGGAAAAACTTCCTAAATCACTAAAATATGTGCCAATCCTGCAGCCTCACCGAAGACTGTGTTGGTTGGGTTCATGGCCACCTGGTTCTTGGCAGCATCACCGATGAGCCGCTCTGTGTCTGTGAAGGCCACGTAGCTCGGCGTGGTGCGGTTGCCCTGGTCGTTGGCAATGATCTCCACCTTCCCATGCTGGAACACGCCAACACAGGAATAGGTGGTGCCAAGATCAATCCCGACAGCTGGTCCCTTCGACATCTTGTCTGAAAAAAAAGAAAAATAAGAATAATTTAGTTAAAAGTGAAAATGAAGCTTGACCAGAGAAATAATGGTAATTTAGTTTTTTGTAATGTTTAAGAGCAGGCTAGATGGGGCTGAAATAAAAGGAAAAAGAAAAATATTTTAGATAAAAGTGAAGCTGATATAGCTTGCATAGGGAAATTGTGGCTTTTTTTTTTCTTAAATGTTTAAGGGCAGGCTGGTGGGGCTGGGAGCAGCCTGTTCCAGTGGATTGTGTCCCTTTTTAAGGGGTTGTAACCGGATCCCTTCCCGCCTGGCCCGCTCTGAGCTCCGGATGATCCCGGAATTCCAGCCCCGTTATCCCACGTGGGCCCAGCCGCGCACACCGGCTGCATTCCCCGCCTCCGCCGCTAGGCGTCCCCCGCACCACGCGGCCAGAGACTCCAACTCCCAGCGTGCCCCGCGCCGCCGGCGCAACGTGACGGCGGAGGCGGGGCGTGTCCAAGGGCTGCCGGGAAATGGAGTCCCCGCCGGACGGGCCGCGTGTGCCAGCACAGCCGCAGCCCCGTGAGACACCGACCCCCCCCTTGGAGCCGTCCCCTCCGGATCCCGCACACAGCCGCTCTCCACCACCGGGCACTGCAGCACCCGCTGAGCCCCGGCACCGCCCCAGGCCGCCCCCCAGCGAGGTAAGATGGGCGCTGCGTCTCCCCGAGCCCTCCCCTCTTCTCCCCTCCCCCGTCTCAGCA
The DNA here is from genome assembly GCA_035221435.1 of Sphenopsis melanotis. NCBI lineage: Eukaryota > Metazoa > Chordata > Aves > Passeriformes > Thraupidae > Sphenopsis > Sphenopsis melanotis. The sequence continues at coordinate 4,327,924 of JAWMRF010000092.1, read as the reverse complement.
GAAACTAAAAGGGGGGGGGAGGGGGGGGGAAGAAAAGCGGAGTTCCCGCTCCTCCCCCTCCCGCGGCAAACCGCATTTAAGGGATAAATGTGGAAACACCGGGGTTAAAAAAAAAAAAAAGCACCCCAGCGGCCCAAAATAGGTCAACACTCGCTATTGTCTCCCTATCCCCGCAACACAACGGTTCCTGAACACATAAAATCACCCGGGAGGGCCCTCCGCCTTTTCCAGGCCGCCCCAAAGCTGCCTCCAACACCCGCCCTACGCCATCCCAAGGCAGCCGCATCCCAGCCCGCCCTTCCCGTGCCGCGTGGTGCCCCCCCAGCCCCGTTACCCGCAGTCCGGCCCGGTCTCTCGTTCAAACACTGGGCAGATCCTCAGCTCAGCTCCGGCTCGCTCAATGCCCCGCGACCGCCGCGCCGCCCTTTTTATACCCGCCCAGAACCTTCCAGAAGGCCACGCCTCCCCCGCACAGCCTTGACCAATCAGCGCGTGGATCCCGCCCCTCTGCCAGCCAGTGATTGGGTCGTGCCTTGCGTGACGCGCGCCGGAAGGGGGCGTTGCGCGCCGGCCGGCCCCGCGTTCTCGAACCTTCATGCGCTTTCCCCGCGCCCCCCCAAACTCCGCGGTGGGCGCGCCTTTCCTCGCGCTTTAACCAATCAGAGCCCGCATTGTTGGTGACGACACGAGCGGTGGGCGTGGCGCGGGGAGCGGGCGGGCTTTTTAGCCAATAGCCGCGCGGCGCGCCAGGTCTTTATTTGCATATTTCGCAATGGGGCGGGAGGGGCCAATCGGCGCGCGGGAATGGCGGGTGATTTGCATAGAGGGCGGTGGGGAAGGAGAGCGGCGGGGAAGGGGAAGCGCAAGATGGCGGCGCCATGAGGGGCGAGCCTGGGCGCAGCCCCGGGGATCCCCCCGTGCCCGCCGGGATCGCTCCTTCCCCTCAGGAGCGGCGGCGTTCCCCGATCTCATACCCGCAGCCATCGCCGCGCGTTTCCCGCAGCGTGTGCTCAGCAAATCCCCCGAGTACAACAATCTGCGTCCTCCATGTTCCTCCTGCACAGCCCTGGAGTTCCCCGCTTTACCCCGCGGGCTGTTCCTCCCGCAGGAAGGCGTGTTTGGGGTGTTTCAGGCACTAGAACTGCTTTTTCCGCAGAGAAAAAGCCATTTTAGTGTCTCCACACTTTATAATTCATCCTAAATATTCCCATCCATCAGGACCCTGAGTGCAGGCCCAGGACTGGCTGTCACCCCTTAGTGTGTGGGTAACACAGCTGCCAGCTGGATTTATTTTTTTATTAATGAATATTTTTTTTTATTAATGGATTTATTTATTTATTTGTGAGAGGAACAGTTGATTTGTCTTTCCAAACAAGCTCTCCCAGTGCTGGGAGATAAAACCAGCACTGGGAGAGAAAAGAAACAATGGGAAGGATTCCACTGATTGATGAATGGAATAAGATATTTGCTTTTACAAATAGGTTTGCTGATAAACAAAATTAGACTTTGAAAGATGAAAAACAATGGGGAAGAAAAACCCCTAAATTCCATAAGAATTAAAAATTAGAAGGGAGGGTTATGCATCAGAGAGAAATCTTTGGTATCAGGGAATCTGAACCTCTCAAGTACCTCAGAAATGGGGAAAGAGAGAAGGGAAATGTGGCTGGAAATTGGGATAAAAAGGAGGCTGCGTCCTCCAAAAATTGGAGAGACCCCAGGGGGTGCCCCATGGCCTCTGATTGGAATAAAGCCAAAGGACTCCTGTGTCTCCTTTTTGGACATAAACCTCTGGTGTTTGTGGATTCATTTTCCTAACCCTGGGATGGCTGAGAGCAGCAATCCTGGCAGGGGAACCAGCCCCACCAGATGTGGTTTCTTGTTGCGTGATTTTGTTTCCCAGCCCTCCAGCAGGAGGGAGCGATCCCGAGCAGCAAATGGAGCCTTTGGAATGGAGATGGGGCTGTTGTTTTGTGCTGAGATTTCTGGCACTTCTCAGTGTTTAACCTATCACTGAATAATCAAAACACTGAGCTCTCGACAAGCAGAGTTTGTATCTCAGACTGTTCTAGAAATTATTCTTTTTTTTCATAGATTGGTGTTTTGGCGATGAATTATTTACTGTTTGAAGAGCATTTTAAAGGTTATATTGAAAGGTTATTACAAGCCAGTAAGATTGCTATATGTTGTTATCTGGGAAGAGTTTCCAGTGACAGATCAGACATTTCCTAGGAACAGAAGGACTCTGCAAAGGCAGTGATTCACCAGCCACACTTTGCTGTGACTTTGAAATGTTAATAACTCAGAAGGTCACATCTATCACCCTGCTGTTAGCTCAGAGCCAAACTTGCAATTCAGAATGCAAATGAGCAGCAAAGTGCTGGAGATGGACAGAAAGGATGGAATATTGGGCATCCTTTGGAATTTCTGACCTCAGCAGCAGAACACAGCAAAATCCAGCCAAGCCTGAGTGGGGGAATCTGAACATCTCTGGGATTGCTGAGCTTGCTTTGTGCTGCTCAGAGCCCCAGGCCCCATCAGCCGGTGCAAGAAGCACAAAGTAGGAAATGGGAATGAAGATTTTTCTCTTACCAGCAGGAGCAGGCATCCCTGGAGGGTTGCATGGAGGAGGAGGAGGGTGGAAGATCTTGGGGCTCGCCACGTTCAGCTCAGTTAATCCAGAGTCCGGCAGAGATGGGCTCTGCTGGAAGCAGCTCTTGGGACTGGCAGTTTCTCCAGGCAGGGGAGATCCCTGGCCTGGGCTGTAGCCACAGATTTCACTTTCACTCATGCTTTGGTTGACAAGCAGCTCAGGGCTCATGCAGACTGTTTGCAACATCTCCACTGTGTGTGTGTGTGCAGAAAAAGATGAAAGAGAAGAGGGGAGGCAAAAAAACCTCTGTTCAGTTTTGGTTAAAAAAAAAAAAAATTAAAAATCAATCCAGTATCACATGGAGACCGTGGCAATGCAATTAATCCTCCAATGTAATTAGCTGAGTCCAGCTTCCCTCTTGTCTTTGGAGCAGCAAGTTCCAGCAGGGGAAGAATGAAACCAGCCCTGGAATCCCAGCAGGCACTGGAAGCAGCTTTTGAGAGTTTCTTGGCTGCAGTTCTGCTCTGCTCTTTATACTCAGGTATGGTTTGGAGGATGGCAGCCTGGGAAGGCTCCACCCTCTTTCCTTACAACCCTGAGCAGCTGATGAGGAAATGAGTTTTCCCAAGAAAAAGCTTAACTTCAAGTTGATTTTTTTTTTCTCCGCTGTGTGAAACAGAAAAAAAAAAATCTTATTTACTGGGAAGGGAAAAGCAACCTCTGAGTTTGAGTTGTGCAAGTGAGTAAAGCGGTAGGAGATGCTTAATTAAATGTTTTGGGAATTCTCAAAAGTGCTTCTCTGGGATAGGGTGAGTTTTGTTCTCGGTAGCTGGTGCAGCGCTGGGTTTTGGATTCAGCAGGAAAATATTTGATACCAAAGTGATGCTGCAGTTCTTGCCCAGCTGTGCTGCCCCAAATGAAGGATTTTCCCTGGCAGGAGGTGCAGAAGGAGCCCTGAGGGAGCAGGGCCAGGACAGCTGGCCATGGCCAAAGGGACATCCCATCCTGCAGGAGGATGTGCCCAATATTTAAACTGGGGGACTGAGGCACCAATTTCAGGGCAGCAGCTGGAGGGAGACCTTGTGTTTATCGTTTTAATTGGGGTTTATTTATTTATCTCTCTGATAATGAAATGATTATAATGAAATTATCTCTCTGATAATGAAATTATGATAATTTCCTTCCATTATTTCATTTATTAAACTGTTCTTTTCTCAACCATGGTTTTTTTACCTGCTCACAGCTCTGTCCCCATCGTACCAGGGACTGTGGGGTGTGTGGTGCCACAGGGGTTAAGCCATGACAAATGGGAACACTTCCTATAGGAAATCTATTTCCTTGTCACCAGATCTCAGTGTCAGATCCAAGCTCCATTCCCATGTCCCTGGGAAATGTATTTCACCCTGTGGGCTGTGCCATTTCAACTGAACAAGCAGATATTTCTCTTAAGTAGCTAGATTGAAAAAAGGATTACGATGTTATCAGCTGCATCTCCTTCCCTGGCTGTGTCCTGGAAAGCGTTTCAGATTTAATCCCAAGCAATATCATCTCTCCATCTTTGCCATCAGCCTGGGCAGAGAGCAGCCAGACTTTCTGGGGCAGATTTAAAAGAACAACATGACATTTGTGTTCTGATTTAAAGCGGGCAGTGACTCCTCTCCCTGGCCTGGCCAATCCCATCTCCTGCTTTCTCTGCACGGGGAGCAGCAACCTCAGGGATGTTGAAAGGATTATTCAGGTATTGATCAAAGGAGATTTGATGCTTGTAGAACAAGCAGGGAATCAGGAGCTGATCTGCATTGCAGTGGCTCTTCCCTGGCTGCCTGCCCCACAGATTATTGCTGCCTTTAATTAATGCAGCTGAGAACAGGGGTGGGTGAGGCAGAGGCATGGCTGGAGCCAGGCTTTGCCACCATCATTTTTTCTGAAAAATCCTCTTTGCCCAGGATTTCTTCTCCTGGGAAGCTGAGAAGCCTCAGAGAAAAAGAAAAACAACATTATCTCATTTGCTTCTCCTGTGTTTTGCTGCTTTGGAATGTGGTTTGGAGATTGTTTACCCACAGGTGATTGTTTCATTGGTTTCATGTGAATTGTTTTAACTTAATGGCCAATCATGGTCAGGCTGTGTCAGGACTCTGGAAGGAGTCACAAATTTTTCATTATTGTCTTTTCAGCCTTCTGTCTGTATCCTTTATGCATTCTTTAGTATAGCATAATATAATATAATATAATATAATATAATATAATATAATA
>JAWMRF010000092.1:4292311-4306078 GCA_035221435.1 Sphenopsis melanotis | reverse complement strand
ATATAGTATGTAATTAATATAATATTTCTAAAAATTCCCAAGAAACCCCAATCCAAATTCCAATATATATAATTCCAAATCCAAATCCAAATATATGTGTATTACATATATAATATTATATAATATATGTAATTAATATAATATGATATAATATAATATGATATAATATAATATATATAATATTTTTTTAAATTCCCAAGAAACCCCAATCCAAATTCCAATATATATGATTCCAAATCTAAATATATATTTTATTATCTATATAAGTAATGTAATTTATATTATATTATATTATATTATATTATATTATATTATATTATATTAATTCCCAAGAAACTCCAATCCAAATTCCTGCTCCAAGCAGACCCTCAGTCCTTTGATCACCTTTAGCTGGGCTCACTGCAGTGTTTATCTCACACAATATTTTAGCTGAAGCCCTGCTGCACAGGCTGGGTTTCCTGGACAAGCTGCAGCTTCTCTGATCTCACTCCTGTCCTTTCCAATCTGAGTAAGAAAAGCTGCAGTGCCTCGGGGGGAATGTGTAAAGCTGACAGAGGGAACAAGAAAATTAAAGGAATCAGAGCCAGGCTTCTCAGAGGGGGATGAGAAATCCTAAACAGGGGAATCCCAGACAGATTTTAGGGAAAGAAATCACAGTGAGAGCAGTCGGGCACTGGAATGGGGGCTCACAGAATCATGGAATGGGGGCTCACAGGTTGTGGGGTCATGGAATGGGGGCTCACAGATGTGGGGTCATGGAATAGGGGCTCACAGATTGTAGGATCATGGATAAGGGCTCACAGGTTGTGGGATCAGAATAAGAGCTCACAGGTTGTGGAATCATGGAATGAGGTCTGTGGGATCATGGATAAGACGTCACAGGTTTTGGGATCATGGATAAGAGCTCACAGGTTGTGGGATCGTGGATAAGATGTCACAGGTTGTGGGATCATGGATAAGAGCTCACAGAGTGTGGGATCATGGATAAGAGCTCACAGATTGTGGAATCATGGAATGAGGTGTGTGGGATCATGGATAAGAGCTCACAGGTTTTGGGATCATGGATAAGAGCTCACAGGTTTTGGGAGCATGGATAAGAGCTCACAGGTTGTGGGATCATGGATAAGAGCTCACAGGCTGTGGGATCAGCATCCTTGGGGCTGTTCCAAGCTGGTCTGGCTGAGCTGGGTGAACTTGTCCTTGCTTTGAGCCAGAAATCCCTTCCAATTCCCACTGTTCTGTGCCAAGCTCCGAGTCTGGAGTCAGAGACAGATCCCTGAGAGTCAAATCCCACCCTTTAAACCTTCAGCTTTCACTGCAACCCCTGAACTGCCCCCAAAAATGACAGAGAGCTCTTCCCGCAGTGCAGAGGAGCCCCGGAATGCCCCGTTGGTGTCACCACAGTGTCACCCAGCAGCGAGGAGGGGGCTCCCCGAGAGCTCCAAACCCAGCCTGGGTGGTCTGTGGGATAGCTGAGCTCAGAATGTGAGGAATTCAACCTCTGTCCTCCTGAAATTTGATGAATTCAGCCTCTTTCCCTGCTGAAATTTGATGAATTCAGCCTCTTTTTGTGCTGACAGTGTCTGTGAACAGGTCCCAGCTGTCCCCACTTCCACTCCAGGACCAATTTTTTCCCATCACACAGAGAGCAAAATAAACACGTGAGTGATCAGATCCATCACCTGATATTGTTTTATGATTTTTCAAGTACAAACCTCCATGAAATATTGGGGTTTTCCCAATATTTACTTGGGCAGCACTGAAATCTCATGGTGCCAGAAAAATGACTGCTAATAAATCATGAACTGGCCACAAAGCAGCACAAAAAGAGGCACAAAATGTGCAAATATTAAGGTTTTACTTTAGCAGAGTGTCTGATATTATTCAAAGCTTAAATTTGGGGAATTGAGGCAAGAACTGGGGAGCTCAACCAGCCCAGTTTGCGTCCTTTGGCTCCATTCCCTCTTGTGAGCCTGGAAATGCAAGCAGCCCCAGGTTTACATCTGCAAACCCCACAAAATCTCCTTTCCTGCAAGGAATTCGAATTATTACAATTTACTGTTCCAACGGGTTCATTTTGGCTTTGAAAATTCCCAATGCTCTGGAGCCAGGATTGCCACGAGGAGCCACCAAAATATTTGGCCACCCTCTTCAGCACTCATGGGGTTTTTTGCTGGTTTGAATTCTCTATGAAAAGCCATTTTCTGTAATAGGAGCTGCCCCAGCTTCTCCCCTGTGCTTTAAGAAGGCATTTTCATGGAGAAGAAATCCCAGGTAAAAGCACTGAGCACTCTGGGCTCTGCTGTTCACCCTCAGCCCCTTCACCCCGGGCATCCCCAGCTGGAAACCTCCAGCACCTCTGCAGAACAGCCCCAAAAAAGCTCATTTTTAACTGGTTTTTACTTCCCAAATCTGGGAATTGGGGATAACCTCTCAGGGGGGATTGTTGGGGTGTCCTGTGCTGGATTTGATGACCCTGATGGGTCCCTTCCAATTCTAAACCTCTCTCAGGGGTGTAACAACAAAGAGAAGTAGAAAATTGCCAGGAAAAGGAAACACAGTTCAGTGTTGTCATTATTTAATGTTTTAAACTTCCTCATTTTCACTTTTCCTTCTTGCACAAGCAAAGACATCCCACAGTGCCACCTGGGCAATAAAAAAGGATAAAAATCACAACTCCCCCTTGCTAAAACCTCTGTGTTCTCTTCACTGCAGCTCCCAACTCTCCCTGTTTGCAGTTTGCAAGGGAAAAAAACCAGATATTGAACACACAGTGAGTAACTCAGGATGCAACAAGACTGACCAAGGCTGGGAGGAACCCAACCTGTGGCAGATTTTGGAATAAATCTACAATGCACAAGCTCCATGCAAAGGAAACCTCTCACCTGGCTGCTGGCAGATTTCAGTCCCCTAACCATGAGGCCAAGCTTAACTCCAGATTAATTTATGGCCCTCAGTCTTTCTGCTTCAAAAAAATATAAATTTTATGGTGTTTATGCAATTTACCTGTGGGAAAAAAAGCTGTGCTGACATCCAGGGATTGGCATCTCACACAGCCCACAGTGGGAAGGGAAAAAACCCCAAAATCAGCTCATTGCTCCTGGTTTCCAGCTAGGAGTGAGCTCAGGCTGGGAGGAGGTACCTGGCTCCCTGCCCAAACCATCCCTTCCTTCTTCTGAGGCGCCTCCAGCTCCACATGGCTAAAAAAGGCAGCTGGAAAATGTCCTGGAAGCACAAAATGCTGCATCCCTGCCTCCCTGCCTGCCTGCAGGGAGCAGCTCTAGGTGAGCTCTGCCTGAGCTCTGCCCGCTTTGGAAGAGTTTTCACACAGTTCTTGCCCCCAAAAAAATGTGGAATTAACGATTATTCCTGGCACTCCCACACTCCTGGCTGTAAAATCAGGTTTCCTATGGCTCCTGCAGCTCTGAGGAACTCCAGGCCCTGAAGGAAAAATCTCAATTTCTTTTCACTCCCTGCTGGTGCCACGAGAGCTGGGCTGGCAGCTGGGAATGTTTCCTCCTGAACCTGGCACTGTTGTCACAGGAATGAAATATTTCCCCATTATTACTAAAAATGGCAACAAGAAATGGCACTATTTACACTGAAGGGCCAAGGGGGCTTTTTGGGGGGTTTGGGGGTTTTTTTTGCAAGGTTTTTCTGCCTGGAATTGTCACAGCACAGGGAACAAAGGCTCCACACCAACTCCAGCAACTCTGCTCCAACATCCCAAGGATGGATGAGCAAAATGATCCCTTCTAGCTTTATCTCATGGTGATGATGAAGAACCCAAAATGATCCTTTTTTTCTTTGTCTCATGGTGATTTTGACCCCAAAATGATCCCTTCTATCTTCCTGTCTTGGTGATGATTAAGAACCCAAAATGATCCTTTTTATCTTCAGCTCATGGTGCTGATTAGGAACCCAAAATGATCCCTTCTATTTTCATGTCTTGGTGCTGATCAAAAACCCAAAATGATCCTTTTTATCTTTGTCTCCTGGTAATTAGGAACCCAAAATTATCCTTTTTTTCTTTATCTTTTGTTGTTGATTAAGACCCAAAATGATCCCCTCTATCTTCATCTCATGGAGCTGATTAAGAACCCAAAATTATATTTTTTTTCTTTGTCTCATGGTGCTGATTAAGAACCCAAAATGATGGTTTTTTTCTTTGTCTCATGGTGATTAAGACCCCAAAATAATTCTTTTAATCATCTTATGGTGTTAATTAAGAACCAAAAATGATCCCCTCTATCTTCATCTCAAGGTGCTGATTAAAAACCCAAAATTATAATTTCTATCTTCATCTTATGGTGATTAAGAACCCAAAATGATCCTTTTTATCTTTATCTCATGGTGCTGATTAAGACCCCAAAATGATCCCCTCTATCTTCATCTCATGGTGCTGATTAGGAACCCAAAATGATCATTTTTTTCTTTGCCTCATGGCGATTAAGAACCCCAAATTATCCTTTTTATCTTCATTTTACGATGCTAAGACCCCAAAATGATCCTTCTCATCCTCATCTCATGCTGATTAAGACCCCAGCATGGCCCTTTCTGTGCCAATCCTGAATATCTGACTCAGATTCCCTGGATGGGGACTGAAGGAGCTTTTCCACCTCTGATTCCCAGGTGGAGAATTCCAAGGAAATCCCTTCTCCTTGCCCAGCCAACCCCTCCAGGAGCTCCCAGTTTCAGAGGGGAGAGCAGTTACATAAGTGCTGCAGGAACTGAGGGGGAGAGTGAATGTCAAAGCTTGCTGGGACATGAACCCGGGAGCCCTGTGGATTCAGTCTCTAACATCCATCAAACGTGATTAATTTTAATGTCACAACATTTTAATGTCAATTACTTTTAATGTCACAGCTTCCTGTTTGCTACCACAGCCGCGTTGCCCGGCTGATAAGAGATTCCCCCAAAGAACTTTTAAGATGAAATAAATAAACAATTCAGGATAAATGCTACAAACAAGGCTCCTCTGCTTTTGGAAGGATGTGGGGAATCTATTCCAAAGGCACTGAAAAATAGAACATCTAAAGCATTTGAAGGCCAAATTACTACTTAGTAAAAATTCAATTGTGCTCTTTTTTTCTGGCTAAAAAATGGGCAAATTCCAGATGCCAGCTGGAGATGTGGCTTGATATTATTTGCATTAGCCAAGGATATCTTTTATTTAGGTGCTGCATGAAAATAACAAAGTTGTGGTTGTGGCATCTTAAAATGTGTGTACAAAAGAAGACACCAGGCAAGTTAAGACTGATGAAGAAACTCAGAGGATTTGGGACTTAAAATATTTAGGTTATTGAGTGACTGGGGGAAAAAACAAATAGCTGAAGGGTTTTTTTGCAGTGCCAAGGATATCTTTTATTTAGGTGCTGCAAAAAGAATATTAAACTTGTGATTATTGCTTCTTAAAATGTTTGTGCAAAAGAAGACACCAGACAAGTTAAGACTGATGAAGGAACTAATAAAAGAGAGTTTGGGACTTAAAATGTTTAGGTTATTGAGTGGCTGGGGAAAAAAACCAAACAGCTGAAGGTTTTTTTGCAGTGCCAAGGATATCTTTTATTTAGGTGCTGCATAAAGAATATTAAAGTTGTGATTGTGGCATCTTAAAATGTGTGTGCAAAAGGGGACACCAGGCAAATTAAGACTGATGAAAAAACTCATAAAAGAGAATTTGAGACCTAAAATCTTTATGTTATCAAGTGACTGGGTAAAAATTAAACAGCTGAAGGGTTTTTTTTGCAGTGCAACTCCTCTCAATTACAAACCCATTTAAATGCCACCCCTTCAGCAGCCTGGACTTGCACTCCAGTTCCTCTGGCTTTTTATTTTTCCTGAGCTTGTGTTTGCTAAATGTTATTTTAAAGAGCTGGTGAGGTTTGACAAAGCCTCAAACTCCCTGGGGTTTCTCAAGAGAACAAAAGCAGCCTTGTGGGTATCTTTAGAACAAATTATAAGGCTGAGGAGAAGTCAGGCCTCTAATGTGAAACTGAGATGGGTCACCAAAGATACTTGAAGAGACAAACTAAAGTAAAACAGGAAAGTGAGTCAGGCACCTGCATGGCCTTTTTTAGAGTCCAAGAACTGACTTGGTGCAGCCATTAAAGCAAATTTCTGTACCTATATTTGCCTTTAATGTGAGGCAGAAGAAGCTTTAGCTCAGAATTTTAAGGGATTTTAAGCCCATAATAGTTCAATGGGGCCTTCTAAGCTCACAATTTAAGTCTTAACCAATAATAAAACTGCAAAAATGAAATACACCATTGGGCAATAGATCTGTCAAGACAGAATAGGTGCATTTGATGGAGTTTCAGCAGTTTTAGCACAGCAGAGACATTTTTTAGAGTCTAAGAACTGACTTGGTGCAGTCATTAAAGCAAATTTCTGTACCTGTATTTGCATTTAATGGTGATGCAGAAGCAGATTTATCTCAGAATTTCAAGGGATTTTAAGCCCATAATAGTTCAATGGGGTGAAAAATGCTAAGTGGAAATTTAAGTCTCAACCAATAATCAAACTGCAAAAATGAACTGCACCATTTGGCAATAGATCTGTCAAGACAGAACAGGTGATTTTGATGGAGTTTCAGCAGTTTTAGTGCAGCAGAGGCCACACAACATCACCACAGTGTTTGCAGCTTGGCAGCCTGCAGCTCCAGCAGCATCTTGTTTTGTGAAACAGAAAACTGAAACAAAAAATTGCTGGAAATTCAGTTTCTGTCCCGCATTTGCCAAACTTCCAGCTAGCAGAGCTTGAATTCCTGTTCTGAAGAGTTCTCTGAGGGCTCTGCAAAGGCAGCAGGGGCTGCCCTGGTCCCGGGGAGCTGAGCACGAACCAGCCTCAGCTGTCAGAGGCTGTTAGCATCCAGGCTCATTAAGAAGCCAGGCTGGAATTTCCATGACTCAATGAGTTTCGATTCCCTGAAAAGAGGGAGGATTATCCCAGCACTCTCCATCTGGGCTGGGGTAACCCAGCCTGTTCACCTGGACACTTAGCCAGGAATATTTGCTCTAAAATGGAAATGTCACAGACAGATTTGCTGAAAAATCCTTTTGCTAGGATTTTGATTCTGAGAAGCTGAGAAAGCTCAGAAAAGAAATGTAAACAATAATTGTCTGATGGCTGTGGGATATAGCCTGGAGATGGTTCAGCAACAGGTGCATCTTTGATTGGTTGCATGTTAATTGTTTTTAATTAATGACCAATGACAGCCAGCTGTGTCAGACTCTCTGAGTCACAAGATTTTCATATTCATTCCTTTCTTTGCTAACTTTCTGATGTCTCCTTTCTCTATTCTTTTAGTATAGTTTTAAAAGATCATTTTCTTTTAATATAATATATATCATAAATAATAAATCAGCCTCCTGAAACATAGAGCCAAGATTCTCTTCTCTTCCCTTGTGGGGGGTGCCTACAAATGCCACAGAAATTGTTTGTTGTTTTTGCTTAGTAGAGAAAGGATTAAAATAAAATAAAGAAAAATAAAAATAATAAAAACCATGATAAAAATAATAATAAATTATAAATAAGAATAAATAAAAACAAATTATATAAAAATAAAAATAAATACCAACACAGAATATATAAATAATAGTAAATATTATTATAAATAGTATTATAAGTAAATTCCTGTTCTGAATAAATATAATTATAAATATAAAAATAATAATAAATAAAAATAATAAAACATGACAATAATAATGAAAAAATAATAATAAAACAATATAAAAATATAAAAATACAATAATATAATAATATAAATAATATAACTAAAAATAATAAAATTAATAAAAGTAATAAAATTATATAATAATATAATAAAAATAATAAATAATAAAATAATAAAAATAAAATAATAAAAATAAAAAATAAAATGAAAAATAAAATAGTAATTATGAAATAATAATAATGAAAACCTGAGCAGGTGAAGCGAGAGGTGGCAGAGAGCACAATCGGACAGAATTCAGTGAGTGTGAGAGCAAACCCAGCCTGGAGCCGCCCCAGCCTGCCCGAGCTCCCATTCCCGGGCTGTGCCGCAGGGACCTTTCCCTGACCCAGACTAAGCAAAGGCTCTGCAGGCACCGGCTCCTAAACAAAGCCCCCACTCTGATTATTGACACATTTCCTCTGGCCTGAGCCAGCCAGAGCCACAGAGCGCGGCCGGGAGGCTGCAGGGAGGTGAGGGAGGGCAGCTCCTCACCCCGGGCTGCACAAAACTCTCCCAAAGCCAGAGCTCGGACCCCTCAAAAGGCTCCTCAGGCTGTTTTTGTTCCAACTGCTCCATCACTTTGAGAAAACCTCCTGTCTTTAGCACAACCAACACCAGATCCACCCAAATTCAGCAGTTCAGATCCATAAACTGTCTGTAATTTTTATATTCACTCAGATGTTGTCCATGAAACATGAAAAATCTCAGCTCAACATCAGATCCACTCAAACTCAGCAGTTCAGATCCATAAACTGTCTGTAGTTTTTATTTTCATTCAGATGTTGGCCACAAAACATGAAAAATCTCAGCTCAACATCAGATCCACTCAAATTCAGCAGATCACATCCATAAAACTAGCCAGTGTCTGTAATTTTTATTTTCACTCAGATGTTGGCCATGAACATGAAAATTATCAGCTCAACATCAGATCCACTCAAATTCAGCAGTTCAGATCCATAAACCGTCTGTAGTTTTTATTTTCATTCAGATGTTGGCCATGAAACATGAAAAATCTCAGCTTAATATCAGATCCACTCAAATTCAGCAGATCACATCCATAAACTGTCTGTAGATTTTTATTTTCACTCAGATGTTTACCATGAAACATGAAAAATCTCAGTCTGAGTTTCCTCCCCAGTTTGGTTCCTTTTTTCCCATGACAAGCTGGGTCCATCCCATCAAGGCTAAACAGAATCCTAATTTTTATTCTGAGCACTCAGTCCCTAAAATCCTTTAGAAGACACGTTTGGAGTTCAATAAAACAGTTTAATAAAAGAGTATCAGCAAAATACTAAAATAAAATAAATCGATAAATAAAAAAAGAAATTAAATGAAACCATAAATAAATGTTAAATAAAACAGTATCAGCAAAATTTGAAATATTTTCCTTCCAGGGCTGATCCAGGCAGGGATAACTGAGACACCTGGGGAACCACAGGAGGAGCAATCCGGGGTAAAGGAGGGAATTGGCTCCTGGGGATGGGGAAAAACTGGAAACAAAATGACAGGTGAGGTGTCATAAATAACTGGAAACAAGCTAACAGGTAAAGGAATATTTAAAATAATTGGAAACAAGCTAAGAGGTAAAGTGATCTATTGTAAATATCTGGAAACAAGCTAACAGAAGATTTAAATATTGAATATTTAAATATTCAAATATTGAATATTTGAATATTTAAAACAACTAGAAACAAGCTAACAGGGTAGGTAAATATTTTAAATAACTGGAAACCAGCTAACAGGTAAAGGAATGTTTTAAATAACTGGAAACAAGCAAACAGGTTAAGTGATAGATTTTAAATAACTAGAAACAATTCAAGATGCTGAGGAATATTTAAAATAACAAGAAACAAGCTAACAGGTTAAGTAAATATTTTTAAGAACTGGAAACCAGTTAATAAGCACTTTAGCTTTGCCTGTTATCTGGTTTCCAGTTATTAAAAATATTGAATATTTAAAATCACTGGCTTTTAACTGGATGTTTTCCTTATGCTAAGGACTATTTAAAATTACTGGATTCCCATTATTCTAAATATTTAATATTTAAATACTATATATATATATTTTTATTATTTTTTTAATATGTAATATATTTGAAACAACTGGAAGCCAGCAGTATCCCAGCCCTGACTGTCCCTGTTTTTCTGTACCACATCTTGGAACCCAGGACCCTTCCATGTGTGACTCTTGCACTGACAATTCCCATCCCTGTTTGCTCTTCTTGCTGCATCTGGAGTGACAGGAATCCCTCATTTCCCCCTTTTCCAGCCTGAATTTGCCCTCCTGGGCTCCTCCAGCCCAGCCAGCTCAGCAGAAAGCAGCAACAGCTTCATCACATTGGAAATTGTTATTTTTGCTTAGTAGAGAAGGGAATAAAATAAAATAAAATAAATCATAATAAAACATTTGCTAAATGTTATTTTAAAGAGCTGGTGAGGTTGACAAAGCCTCAAACTCCCTTTTGTTTTATTTTATTATAAAATAAAATAAATAAAATAAAATAAAAATTAAAAAAAATAAAATAAAATCGGGAGTTTTTATTTTACCAAGTGACAGGAATCCCTCATTTCCCCCTTTTCCAGCCTGGATTTGCCCTCCTGGGCTCCTCCAACCCAGCCAGCTCAGCAGAAAGCAGCCACAGCTTCATCACACTGGAAATTGTTTGTTATTTTTGCTTAGTAGAGAAGGGATAAAGAAAAAAAAAATACAAAATAAAATCAAAACAATCAAATAGCTGCAGATTAGAGCAGCCCAGACTGCCCCAGTGTCCATCTGGCCCTCGTTAACATCCAGAAACAGCCCCCAAGTGTCTGCCAGGCAATATTGGACATTTCTGAGAAGCAGGCAGCCAGATGTGCCCAGCTGTGGGTCCCGATGGATGCAGGGGGGTTTTGGGAGGTGCCAGGCAGGACAGGGTGTCCTGAGCAGGATTTGGGTTGTGCTGAGGCCAATTCCCTGCTCAGAGCTGCTCCTGGCATCCTGCACATCCAAACTGCTCCGGGGGAGGATGTGACCATGGGTTTGCTCAGAAATGTTTTATTCAGGCTGTTTATCCTCAAAAGAGCATTTTCCTTTTAGATTAAATTATCTGGACTCTGTTTATTCTAAGCACAGGAGACAGGACTCAAGCATTTCCTCTTTTAGGAAGTATGGTTGAGTGTGTTTCCTACAAAATTTATAAAGAATTCAGGCAAGGGCTTGTGTGGCTCCTGAAGATTTCAAAGGCTTCTTCCCTAAATGCTGCAAGAGCTGCCTCTGTCAGGGCTCAGCTCCATCCCAGTGACACCAAATACAAATGCAAGCAGACAGCAGCTGTGAGCTCGTTGGAAAGGGCAGCCTGATAAAAAACCACAATCAAATTATTTACCAATACTCCCCATTTTGTCTCAAGACCAGAAATTCCATTACATAATGAGGCATTTCCCTTTTTTTTAAATTTTTACAGCTGAGGCTCCAAAAGGATTTGCTAAAAGCAGCTTGTGGGACTGGAGGTGAGGTGAGATGAGTTAACCAACAACAGGATGAGAGGAGATGAGTTAATCAGTGACAGAAGAGAATTTTAGCAGTGAACATTTTCATTCCTGTAGATGACACAGTCGCCACTGGAACTGGAAGGAAAACCACAGATTTCTGTCTTCCCATCCTGTCTCCTAACAAAGAATTCTGACTTTTTTGCTGTAAAACCACCACATTTTAAATGCTATTTTCTGTGTTTTAGTCCCCACTGCTCCTGCAGGGAGTCTTCAGCTCTACCTGGAGCTCCAGAGGAGTGTTCTGCTCTCCTGCTCAGTTTCCAGGACACCTGAAGGGCAGATCCTGCTCAGAGCTCCTCTGCCCACCAGCAGAACCTTCTGAACCCCAGGGCACAGCCCAGCCCCATGCCCTGGGATTTTTCATCCCCTCAGCTCCCAGGACATTTTCCCCGGCATCTCCCTGAACATTCATCCATTACCAACTCCAGGACCAGGGAGGGCAGGAGGAGATGAGCAGTGGCTGCTGTTTAAGGTGGCTTTTTAAAATAATTCCATTTATCTGCTCCAGCAGCCAGGGAGGCTTTTTAGGCCCCCTCATCATCATCATCATCATCACCTGCTCAATTGCTGCTGTTGGCACCAGGAGCTGCCCATGCTGCTGCTCCACCAGCTCCCTCTACCAGGGGAATTCTTCCCGGTTTATTTTTAATTCTGCCTCATAATCAGGCCCTAATTTTATGCATATTGGCTCAGGATATTTTTTCCCCCTTTCTTCTACATTGTCAGTCTGCTTGTCACATCCTTGCTGAAGGGGATTCCTCACTGAGTCCTTCTCTTGCTGGGCTAGGATGGCCTCTTTTGCTTGAGGATTACAGGCTCTGACAGTGCTGACACAGAAAAATGAAGCCCTGAATGATTTCAAACCATGAGCAGAGCAGGAATTCAGAGCTGCTCCTTCCCTTTCCTCCCAGAACCCAGCCCCAGCCTAAACCCAGCTCCTTCTGCTCACCCAGAGCAGCCCCAGAGCCTCTGACAGCCTCTCCCTCCCTTGCTGATAAGATTATCAATTCTGCTAACAAGGAGACCACACACTGCGTCCTCTGCATGAATTAAAGCTTCCAGAGGCACAGCAGAAGTTACAACAGAGCTGGGACATTAAATCAGCGAGGGGAGAAGAGAACTGGATCTCCTCAGAGGCAAGAACAGCACAAACTCCTAAATCCAGGAGTTTTGAGGCAAATAACTCTCACTGCCAGGCAGATCCTATTCCATCTTTTCCAGGAGAGAGCACTGAGTGAGCTCTGTTCCAATCCCCACACAGAAATTTTATAAAAAACAGAATTTATTTGCTTTTTAGTCTTTGGAGTTTCCCCCCTCTCTGTTCTGCTTTTACAAGATGATCATAAAAAATGCAGCAGCATTTAAATCAGCAGCAAGGGTGGAGGAGCAGTGCTAATTCCTGCTTGAATCAGCTCCATCCTTGCAGGAACTGGAAATTAATTTGCCTTCCATGGGCTGAAGCTGCTCCTGAGCTCGACTTGCTAAACCAGAAGCTTTCAGTGTGGAGAGATGACAGAGACAGAGAATCCCAGACCCTATAAAAGCTTCTAAAAGCCCCAAACCCCCAAGAGAAGACGAGCACACAGAGA
Source organism: Sphenopsis melanotis (assembly GCA_035221435.1). Classification (NCBI taxonomy): domain Eukaryota; kingdom Metazoa; phylum Chordata; class Aves; order Passeriformes; family Thraupidae; genus Sphenopsis; species Sphenopsis melanotis. The sequence goes on along the minus strand of JAWMRF010000092.1, from coordinate 4,293,242 downwards.
TAGAAGAGCTCCAGCACTGAGGCTGCCAGGAGCTGTTGGAGCTGCTGGTTTTTCTGGGCAGGCTGGGAGAAAAGGAAATATTGAGAGGAAAATCCACTCTGCAGAAAAGGAAATATTGAGAGGAAAATCCACTCTATAGAAAAGGAAATATTGAGAGGAAAATCCACTCTATAGAAAAGGAAATATTGAGAGGAAAATCCACTCTGCAGAAAAGGAAATATTGAGAGGACAACCCCGAGGGCAGGAATGGAAGGAAAAGCTGCAGCCAGCAGCAAAGGGATGCTGCACACTTGGGTTTGCATCACAGGGTGGGGGAGAGGCTGCTCTGGGAAGGGGGAGGGTGGCAGGAGTGGCACTGGAAGGGGAAAGGCTCCTGCATATGTCATGTGCCATTGCAAAGTGATAAAAAGGGTTTGAATTCAAAGGGTTCTCCTCGGGGAAAGCGAATTTTATTGGTTAAAATAAAGGACAACGTTCTGCCCAGCACAGCCTGGTAAAAAAGGGTGAGAAGGCACAGTGGTAAATCACTCCCAGCAAATAATAAGGTTTTTAATTCATTTAACATTCTCTTGATATAAGTGAGAGGAATAGTGGATTTGTCTTTCCAAACGAGCTGTGGGTTTGCTGGGAGATAAAACCAGCACTGGGAGAGAAAAGAAACAATGAGAAGGATTCCACTGATTGATGAATGGAAAAAGAGATTTGCTTTTACAAATAAACTCTAGGTTTGCTGATAAATTAGATTGGATATTGAAAGATAAAAGAAACAATGGGGAAAACCCCGAAATTCTGTAAGAATTAAAAATTAAAAGGCAGGGTTATACAATTAGAGGGGAATCTTTGGGATCAGGTGCTCTGGGAAGTCTGAACCTCTCAAGTACCTCAGAAATGGGGAAAGAGAGAAGGGAAATGTGGCTGGGAAATTGGGATA
>JAWMRF010000092.1:4208587-4219425 GCA_035221435.1 Sphenopsis melanotis | reverse complement strand
ATATATAATATATAATTCTATATTATATATTTATATATAATATATCATATATAATATAATATATAATTATATATAATATATATAATATATATATTTGTAAGCTTATCTCAAGGAATAATATTTATAAGACTTGTTTATATTTAAGAAGCTTTGGAAGAAATATATTAAACATAAGTTGTTTTAAATATTTTTAACTGTTTGTGTATCTAGAGAAAAAGAGTTAAAAAGAAAAGCTTCCAATGTTTTTAGGAGGAGGAAAAAAGTAAAATATTCACTGTAAATTCTGCAAAAGCCAGGAGCAACAGAATTGTGTAACTCCAGGAGAGGCAGGAAGTGGAGCTGGTTTGTGTTGGAGCAGAGCAGAGATCAGGAAATGAGTGGAGCTGAAAGAGCAGAGTCTGATTTCAGCCTCAGAGTGGTGGGGTTGGTCTGGAAAATTTGGAAATCTTGTGGAAAATCTGTGTTGGAGCTGATTATAAAAGGATATTACACATTTTTGGGAAAACATGAGGGCATGGAACAGAGGTTGGCCCAGCTGCTTGAACTTTAATTTGTGCTGATTGGGGAAGGATTTGTGCATTTAACAAAAACTTCTGATCTCTGATTTGTGTCACCAAAGAGTCAAGAGCAGCCACGTTCATGCTCCCACATCCTCCACAATTCCAGGGATTTTCACTTGTTCTGGTTGAGTGGAGGGGGCTCTGGATGCTGAAGGGATTTCTGAATCACATCCTGTGCCTGTAATCTTGCAATTCTTCTTCCTTTGAAGAATTCTAGGGAAGGAAAAGGGGGCAGAAACTCTCCCAAGGAAATCAGTCCTGCCTGTGTCACTCCAGTGATCTGGGATTGTATTCCAGCGGAGTTGAGTGAGAGGAAAATGGAAATGCTCTGCTAATGACTCATCAATAGAGGGGAAATCCTGTCAAGTTTGGTGAGTTTGGCTGAAGCGCTGAATTCACTGGAGTGTCTGGAGGTGGATCATCAACTGCTGCATTAAAGAAATGATGTGAGCCTTGGAAATTGTGAGCCTTGAGTCTCCTGCTGGAAAACCGCGGCTCTTTTGCGTTCCTGCCAGCGGCTGTTTCTGGAGCTGGAGAGTGGCCCTGGAAGGGACCAGCTCAGCCCCCACGAGCATCTCTGCTGCTGGGATTGCTGCCAGCTGCTCCTCCCTGAGAGCTTCATCCACCCCTTGTGTGGATTTTCACTTTCAGCAAGTGAAGAAACTCGTGTGTGTCAGGAAAATTCATCCACAAACACCAGAGGTTGATGTCCAAAAAGGAGACAGAGCAGTCCTGGAACTTCATTCCAATAAAGCGAGAGGCCATGGGGCATTTCCCTGGAGTCTCTCACATTTTTAGAGGATGCAGCCTCCTTTTTATCCCAATTTCCCAGCCACATTTCCTTGAAGGAATGTCTTCCCCATTCCTTCAAGTGTTTGTGAAGGAAACTGCAATAAATGTGGAGGAGTTTGCTGCTGGAATTGGAGTGTCAGTGCTAAACAGAAAAAGAATTGCTGAGTTATGTAGGTCAGTTTTGTAAAACACTGCTTCTTGGACAGGGGTGTGCAGAGGAAATGATGGATGAGGCTGTGCAGGTTGTAAATATCAGTTTCCAGTAGAATTATTTGAATTATAAGGATGGTAGAGGGTTTTTTATCCTTAGAAATAAGCTCAGTAGTGCTTCTTGTCACAGATGGAACTGTTCAGAAAAATGTGAAGGGAATCTCTTGAATGTGAGTTCATCTAAGCCTCTTGCTTCAATTGATATTCACATCTTTTAGCTCATTAGTGACCTGTTAGAGTGAAATAATGGAGCTTTGTCGCTTGCTACTATATCTAGCTCAGGTTTAGTTTCATTCTGAATTTCTGCAGTTATTGACCTGGGAGAAAAATGTGATTTTCTGCTTTTATGTATCAGAGACAGAGCTGTGCATAACCCCTGTGCTTTGGGAGGTTCTTATTGGCCCCTACAAGCAGGTGCCCACCTGAAATAAAACCTGAATTTGTGATATCCAAAGTGTGCCCAATGAAAGAAAACCTGAATTTGAGATATCCAAGCTGTGCCCACCTGAAATAAAACCTGAATTTGAGATATCCAAGCTGTGCCCACCTAAAAAACAAACCTGAATTTAGGATATCCAAGCTGTATCCACCTGAAATAAACCCTGAATTTGAGATATCCAAGCTGTGCCCACCTGAAATAAAACCTGAATTTGAGATACTCAAACTGTGCCCACCTGAAAAACAAACCTGAATTTAGGATATCCAAGCTGTGCCCACCTGAAATAAAACCTGAATTTGAGATATCCAAACTGTGCCCACTGAAATAGAACCTGAATTTGAGATATCCAAGCTGTGCCCACTGAAATAAAACCTGAATTTGAGATACCCAGGCTGTCCCTGGGAATGGGGCAGATCAGTGTCCCATCCTCTGCTGTCCCAGGTGGGAGCAGCTCCCCCTGGAATGGAGCCTGAGCTGATCCCAGGTCCTGCAGCTCTGGGGCTGCTCTGCTGGTGGGGAAGGGGCTGGGATGTGTTGGCTGAGCCCCAGTTACCCCAAAAACAGCTCCAGTGCCTTTCCAGGCACTTTGTGCCACACTGAGAGGGAACACTGCAGGGCTGTGCTCTAATTTCACCTCTCCATTTGCTTCCCCCCTCTGTTGATGCCCGTACTTAAGAGTGTTTTGTTATCTATTTTTTAAAAAAGGTCCTTTGAGACAAGCAAGTCATGGTTTTTTATTCTTCTGGTCTTAATATTTGGTGTAGGTTCATTAGAGAAAATGATTTGTGGAAGCACCTGCTGAGAAATTGTGTTCCTGCCAGGCTGCCCTCATTAAACATCTAATCCCTGCAATAAATATCCAATTCCTATAATAAATACCCAATTTCTGCAATAAATATCCAATCCCTGCAATAAATATCCAATATCTACAATAAATACCAAATTCCTACAATAAATACCCAATCCCTGCAATAAATATTCAATCCCTGAATAAATACCCAATTCCTGCAATAAGTACCCAATCCCTACAATAAATATCCAATCCTGCAATAAATACCCAAACCCTGCAAAAAGAACCCAATTCCTGCAATAAATATCCAATTTCTGCAATAAATATCCAATTCCTGCAATAAATACCCAATCCCTGCAATAAATACCCAATTCCTACAATAAATGCCCAATCCCTGCAATAAATATCCAATCCCTGCAAAAAATATCCAATCCTTGAAATAAATATCCAATCCTGCAATAAATATCTAATCCATGCAATAAATACCCAATCCTGCAGTAAATACCCAATCCCTGCAATAAATATACAATTCCTACAATAAATATCCATTCTCTGCAATAAATACTCAATTCCTACAATAAATATTCAATCCCTGAATACCCAATCCCTGCAATAAATACCCAATTCCTGCAAAAAGTACCCAATTCCTGCAATAAATATCCAATTCCTGCAATAAATACCCAAGTCCTGCAATAAGTACCTAAACCCTGGAATAAGTACCCAATCCCTGCAATAAATATCAGATCCTTACAATAAATATTCAATCCCTGCAACAAATACCCAGTTCCTACAATAAATACCTAATCCCTGAATAAATATCCAATATCTACGATAAATATCCAATCCCTACAATAAATATCCAGTCCCTGCAGGTGCCTCTGAGTTTGATGTGATAAAATTGCACTGGAGATTCCCTGATTGCTGCAGATTGCCCATCCCAGGCAGTGCTGGGTGCGTTTCACTCCCCCAGAGAACAGCTGGAGCTCCAGAAGCTGAGAACCTCAGCTCCCTGTGCATCCCTGCTGCAGAGATCGGGGGCTGACAGATGATGATTGTTTTCATTTGTGTGACAGGAACCTTCTGGATGTCTGCAGCAGATGCTGTTGAATCCTCACTTCTCCAGGGGGAGAGACTCAGCCTGCTCCTCCATCTGCCTGGGCTTCTGCCTCGTCATTAGGTGCTCTGAATTTGGGATAAATGGGCAGATTGTTGGGATCTGAGCTGCCTGGGGATGCTTTTTTTATCTTTTAGGCACACAGCTCTTTGTATATTCAATTTATCTGCCCATTCTTAAGCTTGGAAAAATCTTATAAAAACTGCCCTGAGCACAAGGACCTTGTAAGAGCAATTGGGAATTAGTTTGATCCCTGGTTTGGTTCCAGCTGGGATCAAGTTCTGTCCTAACACCAGGACAATCCCACAGACTTGGTGTGGAAGTGGAAATTTCCCTGAAATTTGGGGAAAGTTCTGTAAAATTCAGGGAGTTCTGTCCGAACACCAGGACAATCCCACAGACTTGGTGTGGAAGTGGAAATTTCACTGAAATTTGGTGAAAGTTCTGTAAAATTCAGGGATTATCTGAGCTATGACTGTGCAGGAACCAAGTCTGTGAGCACACACAAATCTCTTTCCCCTCCATGCCCCAGTTTAGGTAAAAACTGGTAAAATTATTAATTACTTTTACCATTTCATGAATTATTAATTAGCTGTGCTGTACTGGAGAGGGAAGCTTAATTCACCACCTGCAAACTCTCCCTGGATTCTGGCAATAATTCTTTGTATGGTCCAAACAGGCTGCTTTCAGCATGGTTAAACCCAGGGATAACTCCTAAACACACCCAGAGGTGATTGCAGAGACAATTTCACATCTTTTTGTGAAGATCAAAGATGCAACAGGTCCAACCTCTTAGGGATGAAATTTTGGATTATTCTCTTGGAAGTGGAAGAGAAAGAAAATCAACAGATTCCCCCAAAGTGAACAGATCTGCAGCTTTCTCGGTACACAAATTAATATTTAAACACAAAAAGTTTTACCTTGAAGCAGTTGGAAGTCACCCTGCTCTCAGCAGCACTGTAACTATGCTTAATTATAAATCCCTTTGGTTATTTTAGACCCAAATCAGGCACTTAGATCAGCTCTGTGCCTCGGATTTAATTACTGGATGTTATTCACACTGATGTGCCAGGTAATTGCCAGATTCCAGTGTGTAAAAAAAGACATTTATCTGATGCTTCACTGAGCTTCCACTCATGGGGCTTTTCTTTCTGTTTCATTTCTGCTTTTTTATTACAACCTTGCCAAGGTGTCATTGTGCAGCTTAGCCCGAGGCGAAGCCACGAGAGGCAGAGGAAGATGATTTTTTACAAAATAATCCTGTAAATGTCATTGTTGGCTCAGATCTCATAGTGGCTGGCTGGGAAGAAGTGGGAGTGAAAGAGCACCAAGGCAAAAAATGAATGGCAGATATATTTATAACTAATGAAAAGATCCTGCAAGGAGCTCAGCATTCATCCCTGCTCAGGTTATTGACTCAGATGCTGAGCCTGGGCTGAATAATTTTGTAACTTGGAGTCAGAACTTCAAAAAAAAAAATGAATTTGGGGTTCAAAGATTTCATCCCTGCCTGCCTTCCAACTCTGTTCCAATTTGGAATTGGCTTTTTCTCCCACACCTCTCCTGGCTGGAGCTGGAATTTGAGCCTGGGATATCTTCTGCTTGTGAATTATTAGTTCCAACTTGAAAATACATAAATACATTCTATTTATGTAGAAGTTAAAAATAAAAACCCCAACACAATAAGCTCTTAAATAAGACAAGTTCAAACGTGGCTAATTTGGGTTATTTCTGAGATTATCAGCTTTTCCTCTCTTCACACAGTGTCACGTAAAATAGCATCACCTTGCACTTGTCACGGCCCTTGGTTTAAGATGGAATTTGAGCAGAAATTTGTGTATTTTGGGAACTTTCCCGTGCCTGGAAATCACAGCAAACACACAGCAGTGCCATGAAATTTGGTAGGAGTCTTCCTGCCTTCCAACTTAAACAGAGTGGCATCATTTGGAATGGGCTTTTTCTCCCACACCTTTCCTGGCTGGAGCTGGAATTTGAGCCTGGGATATCTTCTGCTGGTGAATTATTAGTTCCAACTTGAAAATATAAAAATATAAACATAATATTTATATAAATGTAGAAATACATTCTATTTATGTAGAAGTTAAAAATAAAAACCCCAACACCATAAACTCTTAAACAAGACAAGTTCAAACGTGGCTAATTTGGATTATTTCTGAGATTGTCAGAAATAATCTCTTCACACAGTGTCACATAAAATAGCATCACCTTGCATTTGTCATGGCCCTTGGTTTAAGATGGAATTTGAGCAGAAATTTGTGTATTTTGGGAACTTTCCCGTGCCTGGAAATCAGGGTAAACACACAGCAGTGCCATGAAATTTGGTAGGAGCTATAAATAAAGAAAAACAGAGACAAAAGCAGCAGAGGTGCAATATTGAAGTAGCCAGATTGATGTTGAACTTGAGAATATTTTCCTGTTGCCTGCAAATTGAGTTATGGCTCAGACAGGGTAGGAGGGAAATTGCCATGGTGTGTATGACAGAATTGGAGAATTCTGAGAATTAAAGCTCAGCAAACACTGGTGGCACCCCCCACCCAAATTTAATAAAGAAAAAAAAAAGGGCAGGGAGATTGTCAGACACATGAATTATTCATTTCCAGCAAAACAGATTTTCTAGCTCACGAGCAGCTGGATCCCAGAGTCTGCCTGAGCTCTGACCAGGAAGGAGAAGCAATAAGGAATTCTTTATTTTGTTTTCCACCTTAAATGGATGCTAGTTTTGCACTGAGGTTGGTGGCAGGACATGGAATGTTCAGCTCCCAGAACTCTGGAAATCTCCTGGACTGAACATTCTGAGAGACTTTGAGATCACCACATGCTTTTTGTTCTTTCCCAAATTAAACTTGCATGGTTCCAGTACATCAGGCAGTGCTTAATCTCAGTGCTATCTGGCAGGAAATTGAGATAAAATGTGAAATGGCTTTCTCTGAAGGACAAAGGAGTAAAATGCAGGAACTCTGATATCCAGGCTCTCAGCAAGAGTATAACCATGCCTCACCTGCCTGGCTTTAAGGAAAAATAAAGCTATTTTGGGGTAGCTCTCCTCAGAAATTGCACTGGTTACAAACCTGAATTGCTGAGATTATTTACAGGGCAGCTCAGGTGATGTGTGGTGTTCCCTGACAGGTAAAACCTCTGGTGCTACTCAAACAAAACATCATTCCTGGGCACAAATTTTGTGTATGAAAATAGGGATCACAATGGTTTAATGTGATTTAAAACCCCAAACAGCTGAAGAAGCATCACCTGTTGGCTTCTGTTGCTACCTGTGTGTTAAAAGGGAAGAAAAGGGGAAAAAAAAATTCTTTTAGGTGATGGTTATTAGTGGAAGTTGTAGCTCTGGGGTTACTTGGAATCCCAGAGCCCCTGACTCTGGCCTTGATTGAGGTTCCCTGCAGAGTTTGACCTTGTTTTCCCCACATAAAAATGATAATGTTTTTTGCAGAAAAAAAGCAGATTTCTGGTGACACAACCTGACAGCTCCAAGCTATTCCATTGTATTAAACACCACCCTCAGCAGCTGCTGGGATCTGGGTCAGAGAGGCTCTGGCACTGAAGCTCTGTGTGTTTATTGAGATTATTACAACCTGTGCCAGCAGGGGAACCCACCCCGGGCATGCTTGGCAAAGGGAAACAAAGGAAAATCTCTGCTGGGGAGATGCAGCCAGGAGGGAGGTGATTGTTTGGGCAATAGCTGTGGCTGTTTTTAGGATATTCAGAATATTTACTGTGTTTACCTGGTGTTTCACACCTGCAGGTGCATGCTCAGGTTAAAATTCCTGCCCCAGGAATTCAGTTCACTGAATTCTGACTGCAGGCAATAAATGTGGGATTTACTTTGTGACAGAGCTTTTCCACATTCAGCCTGGCTGGGGATTATTATTAATTATCTCTAAATAGATGCTGCAGGTGAGGGAATGCCTTACATAGACTGGTATGTTTTATAACATAAAACGTTATAAAAATATATATATATTTTTATACAAACCAGAACCATGGGGATGAGTTTTCTCATCATATTTCATAGTTTCATAATTTCATAATTTCACAATTTCATAATTTCATAATAATTTCTTAATTTCTTAATTTCTTAATTTCATAAATTTCATAATTTCATACGTTCATAATTTCATAATTTCGTATTTTCATATTTTCATATTTCATGCATCAAACAGGTTTTGGGGCACATCATACACACTGACAGAGATCTGTGTGTGCTCTGTGAGATGTGAGCACTGGGGGTGGCAGCTGCCCTTGCAGGGTTTCATTCCTCACCACAAGTGCAGGATTAGGGGTGTGAATGGCACAGGCAGCTGGAGGAGAAAGGTTTCCAGTTGTCCACAAAGTATTTTTTTAATGGATCTTGGGAGATGGAGAGGAGCACTGAGAGCTGTCCTCAGGCATTTGCCTGATTGGAGGCACAGGCTTTGCTGCAGTTGAGGTGATGGACAGGAATTGTATTTATTGTATTTATAAATTCATATCTATTTAGTATAAAGTGAGTTTACCCATCAGAGGAAAGAACCTTTTCTGTCTCTCTGCCTGAGGAGTTCAGAGATAGTTTTGATGTTTCCCTTTGGTCTTGTCCAGAATGAAACTGAAATCTTTCCCTGGCAGATATTCCCTTCCCTGGTATTTCTGTAGGACAAAGATGTGTTCTTGAAATTGTCCAACCAAGAAATATTTTTGAACAAAGATTTGTTCTTCTCTTGAAATTTGACAGAGGAAGATGATGCCACTCCTTTCAGGATTGTTTTTGTCTTAAACATAAGGCAGAAAGCAGAAACACTCCAGAACACTGAACTTCCAACCATGCAGTTGGTAAAAAACCATGACCCAGAGGGAGCAGTGATTTATTCTCTTCAGGCTCAGCTGTAGAGCCCTGGCTTTCCTGGATCTGAATTTCCTGGCTCTGGGTTCCCTGGATCTGAGTTTCCAGGATCTGAATTTCCTGGATCTGCATTCCTGGACCAGCCAGGGCAGCAGCAGGGCAGGCACAGCCAGGAACAAGTCCCAGCTCTGGCCAGACACGGATGTAAATTGGAGCCAGGCCATCCCAAAGGGACAATCCAGCCCTGCTAAAGCTCCTGGTGGGTTTTGTTCTGAGCTGAAACAAGGGCTGGGATGGGGAGCAGATTATCCCATCCTGTTTAGGGGATGCAGGGATTGAAATTCCACTCTCAGCTGTGCTGATCAGGGCAGGCCTTTCCAGGCTGGCTGCTCTTTGTACAAATAATTCCCTGAATCTCCCCTGAATGAGAAATTGAGAAAGCTGATTTTATGAGAGCCTCAATCCCTGTCCTGAAGGGTGTTCTGTAACAAAACCTTCCATCTTCTTTAATTTGGGAAGTATTTGTTTGGTCCAGGTGCTGAATGGAGGCAAACACCCCGAGCTGGCTGTTCCTGCCTGGGCTGGGCTGGGCTGGGCTGGAGGAGCAGGGATTTTACCTGGAGAGGGGAAATTCAATATTCAGAGCCCTTTTGCACTCCCAGTCTTCTCTTTCTGTGCTCAATGGTGCGCTGTGATCATCAGGTCAGTGCTGTGCAGGAGAGGAATTCCATGGAATTCCTTCACACACCTCAGACCAAATCCCAGGCTCCAATGGAAATCCACTCTGATGGATCACCCTTTGTCTGTGATGGACTGAGTTTAATTAAACCTGTGATGGACTGAGTTTAATTAATCCTTGATACCATCATTAGATTGAGGAGGAGGAATGAGCTTCCCCTGCTCAGAATCCCTTGATCAGAGTGAACAGGCAGTGCCAAATCATTCCCTTCACTCCTAAAATGTAAAGAGAACTCCGAGAGTCAAACAGGTTCTGAAACCTGTGCCCTGCTGCTTCTGCTGATGGATTATCACTGACATTGATTTAATTTGGATCGTTTGCTATCTTTGGCTCCACTGTCCCCTTGAATCTGGAGAGAGAACAGCGCCCGAAGAAATGAACTGTGAAAGTTCTGCCCTAATGCTGGGGAGATGCTCCGTGTGCTGCGCTGCTGGAATCACATCTGACAGCCCCTGGAATCCTGGGGGGTGTCTGAAGCATCTGGGGGCTGCTGCTGTGCATGAGGGCAGAGCTGAGGTGCCTGCTCAAGGTGGTGCTCTGTTAGCAACAATTCATGGCTGGGAGTCTTTAGTGGCTGTGGCTGGCATGGGAATTGTTTCTTGTGAAAGGGAAGGCACAAAGAGATATTAATCTCTAATTAATGCCTTATAAATGTGGAATATCTCTATAAATTAACCCCTGAGAAAGGTCTTTTTTTCCATCTTTTCAAGTGGGCAGGGACCAATATGTGGTGGAATAAATATTCATCAAGATGTGGATCTCAGAGCAGAGATTGGACACAAACTGTTACCCACAAAGTTTGGGGTTGGCAAGGCTGTGATCCCAGCAGGAGCTGAGAGTTGCTGCTCCCAATTTTTTGAGATGGGTGCCCTCCTGTGATGCACTTGGCACTTGTGGGCACTGGGACTACAATGATGTGCACACCTGCTTTTAATTCAGAGGCCAAAACCCAGATAAATTCAAGTTCTATACCAGAAAGAACTGATACAATTGATCCAAAGCTGATTTTCCCACTGACTGGAGTTTTAATTGAAATATTGCACTGAGGAGGGAAAAATTGAGGCAAGCATGAGCCTCAGTTGGAATTGAGGAATGGGGAAGAGGAATGTGTGAACCTCTCTTTGCCCAGACTGTTGTTGGTATTTCCTGCCTGTGAATTTTGTGTCATCTGCCTGGAGCAGTGCAGGGATCAGGTGTCACCCAGCCCAAAGCAAAGGGCTGTGCCTGCTCAGGGCACAGTGTGATGGTGTTCACAGGGGTCTCACGTTGAGGGAAGAGACGAGGATCTGACTCCATGTTTCAGAAGGCTTGATTTATTATTTTATGATATATATTACATTAA
>JAWMRF010000092.1:4198249-4208487 GCA_035221435.1 Sphenopsis melanotis | reverse complement strand
TAAAACTCATCTCATTCCAACCCCTACCATGGGCAGGGACACCTTCCCTCAGTTGCTGATATCAAATCCATATCAAACCATTTTTCATCTCGAGTTCACCCCAGGCCCCAGAACTGCCTGCAGATGAAGCTCAAAGCTTTGCAGTCACTCTCAGGTTCATGCCAGTTGACTTTGTGGTGGCACTCGAGGGTGACTCAGCCACCCTCACATATCAGAGTCAGTTTTTTGGTGGATGTGTTCTGGTCACTCCCCTGATGAACTGTTCACCCCCAGACCCAGCCAAGCACAACAACTTTGGGTTCGATGGAAACACACACAAATCCCAGCCCAGACCAGCACTGCTGTGGAGGGTAACAAATACAGGCCCCTTGGTAAGAAAATGAAGGCTTTGTCATTTCTTGGTCTAGGGTTGCACAGGATCTGCATCCAGTTGGAAACTGTTCCATGGAAATCGTTAGAAAATACCAACTTTCCATGTGGCAATTTCCTGAGAGAAGTGTAGCTGAAATGTGTCTGAAGTTCAAGAGAACAAACACAAGTAGCAAAATAAAGGCACCCACTCAAAAACCAGCCAAATGCAGGGCAGCCAAAAATGCCATATTTAGATTTTTTCCATGATCTACCTGATTCCCATCAGGGTACTGAGCACTCACTGGGCTCAGGGTCCTTTTGGAGATCACTCATGGTGGATAATTCCTCTTTGACTTGGTCCTTTCCACACAGATCTCATGGAATAAAAAGCATCACTAAGTTCCTCCCTGTCATAGAGGAGCAGCAAAGGTTCCAGAGCCCTGGAATGTTCATTTGGAATGTTCATTTGGAATGCCATGGCTCTGCCATCCTGGTGGCTCCTGTGTCTTTCTGAAATCAAACAGCCTGGTTTATTGAAAAGTGATTTATTAATCATCACTTATGGGCTGCCCAATTCTTCCAATTGCTTTAAATTTACAGTTCCTGCTTCTTTTTCCTCTTCTTTATTTCAAACTGATTTTGTTGGCATTTGCTGAGCCTGGAGTTCTGCACCAAGGTGTCCACAAGACACCTGGAGCAGTGACACTCCTCTCTTCACCTCTGCAGTTAAAATCAGGGGTTTAGATGTTGCTTCAACCCTCTCAGAAAATGGCAAATCCTTGGAAACAGATATGTGCAGAAAGGCAACCTGGACAGTTTCATTGACATGAATTACAGGAATTCCTGATATGATGTCAGAAATAAAACAGCTTTCACTGTTTTAATTCTTTATTGGGCTTAGGAGTCACCCCAGGAACGGCAACAAGGAAAATCCCACTCCCCAGTGGAATGGAAATCCATGGCTGCGAGCAGGGGTGTCCCCCACAAAAATCAGAGTTTTTGGGGTTGTGATCAAAGCTCTGCAGGCACCCCACAGCTCCAGGCTCCCTGTCCTCACAGAGCTGGGATTGGCCCCACAGGGGACAAGGACAGCGTGGGGACTGCCCCAGCTGTCATCAAACATGGGAATCACATGGAGAAATCACCTCTGCACCAATCAGGAATCCTTTTGGCACAGGACTTCCAGCAGCTTTGCCATGTCCATGTAACATGCAGAAGAGCTGGAGCATGTTTCATTCACTATTTAAAGGAAAAAAGACTTTTGTCTAGAGCTGCTTTTGTCCAAACAACTTCTGGTGAGCACTCAGGTTTTTAACTTTTCCCTTGTTGATGTAAAAACAAGTGTCTGCCTCCCTGAAAAATTGGGAATTTTTACTGCAGACTTTGGGCAAAAAGCAAAACTATTTTGGCTCCAAACCAAAAAACTTTAAGCTTAAAATGGCAAACCTCTCATTTTCAGCCAAACAATGAAAACGTTGGTTTTGGCTGGACATTTTTGGTTTTCCAACTGAAGTGATCTTTTTCTCGGTCAAAAATTTTCCATGAGGTGAGGAATAAACATTACGGGTAAAAAAGCCTCGTGGAGCTGGAAGGAAGGAGGGAAGAGAGGGAGATAAGGAATAAAAACAGTTTATCACAACCATCATGAGGCTCCTGTTACCAAGGTCTGTGACAAGGCACGGCACCAATCCGGTAAAGAATCCCTGAAACCTATAGCCTGGGATATTTATAGCAGGATTCACGGTCACTGGATGTTCTCTAAACAAATTTATAGAAGTGTTTTTCTCCTGGTCGTTTCCTTTTTTAGAATATTATCACCAGGAGCAGCACTCCAGGCCTCTCCTACCTGGACAGAGTTTTCCCTGCTGTCCCGATGATCTCACAGGCAATAAAAAGCCCCAGGAGCTCGTGGGTGACTTTATAAATTCACAAAAATTCCAAGCCCTGTGCAGGCATCTGGCAGGCAGAGAAGATGCCCTGCTGCCTCTTTCCCAGCAGCCTGGAGGGAGAAGGGAATGGGTTTGGAGGTGGGAAAGCTGTGACCGTGTTCACAGGGGTCTCAGGATGAGGGAAGAGACGAGGATTTGACTCCATGTTTCAGAAGGCTTCATTTATTATTTTATGATATGTATTACATTAAAACTATACTAAAAGAATAGAAGAAAGGATTTCCTTAGAAGGCTAGCTAAGAATAGAATAAGAAGGAATGATAACAAAGGCTCTGTCTCGGAATCTCTGTCCAAGCCAGCTGGGCTGTGATTGGCCATTAATTAGAAACAACCAACATGAGCCAATCACAGTTCCACCTGTTGCACTCCACAGCAGCAGATAACCATTGTTTACATTTTGTTCCTGAGGCCTCTCAGCTTCTCAGGAGGAAAAAATCTTAAGGAAAGGATTTTCCATAAAAGATGTCTGTGACAGGACAGCAGCTGCTGGCAGGGGGGCACCCTCTGAGGGGCAGAGCTGGAGGGCACTGAAATCAGAATTTATTCAACACGAGTCGCTTGCAGCAGGTTCTCAAATTGTAACAGAACTCATCTAATTTAATGTGCAAAGAGCAAAATGGGGCTGAAGTCCCTGTCTGAGATCCAGCTCCAAATATAACAAGTGTTCTTGCAGAAGGAGGTTAGAGTGTGAAAGTAAATGTGGGTAAATGTATCAGGTTTTCATTTAAAAATCAGAAAATTACTCCAGAATTTTCAGAAAAACATCCCCCAACCACCACCACCATCAACAACAAAAAACCCAAACAAACAAACAAAAACCAGGAAAAAAAAAAACAACACAAAAAAACCAAACCAACAAACCCCAAACAAATACCCAAACCCAACAAACAAAAGAACTCCCTGCATGTTTTTGAACTTTAGAAAATGAGAATTTTGACTGAGCAGGGTCATGCCTGAGCTGCAGGTTCCTCATGCAGAACCTGCCACTCTCAGCTGTGTGACAGGGAGGGAAATAATTTGAAAATGATGTTGAACTATGGGAAAAAGGGGAATTCTGCTTGAGTTCTTCCCAGGCTCCATTCTCCCTGCCTGGCCTGGCAGAGCCTCTGCAGCCAGATGTGCTCTGAGTGACTCAGTTCAACCTCTGAAGAAGCTGTGATATATTTCCTGTGCTTGAAAATAACTGCCTTTAATTAATAAAATTGTTTTTTTACTGTGTTCTCTCAGTGCCAGCTCCTCCTCTGTATTCAGCTCCCATTCTGCTATCCCTTGAACCCACGGGAAAGCCCTTATGGAAAGGTCTGCAAAGAATCTGGGCTCATGCTCTTCCTTCAGGGAAGGGATTTTAATATTTTTAAAGGATTTTTCTTTCCTAATTGCTTCATTTGCAAGCCCTTTTCTGAGGGCCCTGGAGCACCCAGAATACCTGAGGAGGAGAAATAGCTGTTGATCAACCTGGAGCATCGACAAGCATTCATTCCAAATATTCCATTATTTCTGGAATAAACCCATCATTAGCTGGATGATTAAACTGCAGGAATAGTCACTGAGTGAGGCTTGGGAGAGGGCGCTGGGACAGAAATAGGCTGGAATCTCTCACTCCGGGTCAGGTGTTGGAGCTGGCTCCATGGAAAAGCTTCTGTTTTCCCATGGGATCAGGCAGGTGCCCGGCATCCCCTCCGGGATAAAAATGTGCTGGGAATGCAAATGAGGGTTGGGCACTAATCCCTGCAGTGCTTGGAGTTAAAGGGGCAGTGCTGGTGAGAAGAACTCCCTGGGTACAGAATTATTTCATGTGCAAAGGAGGTGGGAAAAGGAATTTAACCCAAGTGAGCTGCACTGGAAATTTGGTGAAAAATCAGCCTGGTGACAGCACCAGCTTTTCCTCGGGTTACCAAAGCTGCTCTGGGCCAGAGCAG
The DNA here is from genome assembly GCA_035221435.1 of Sphenopsis melanotis. Lineage (NCBI taxonomy): Eukaryota > Metazoa > Chordata > Aves > Passeriformes > Thraupidae > Sphenopsis > Sphenopsis melanotis. Next base: position 4,204,268 of record JAWMRF010000092.1, on the reverse strand, counting down.
CGTGGATGAGTCTCCTGTGGATTAATTAGACAATTGCTGTGGGCACTCTGAGGGTTTGCAATGCCCACTGAGCTAAAGGATCACACCACAGCTCGAGCTTTGCCCCTCGTTTGTCCTTGCTGCAATTAAATGAGGCTCTTGTGCAGCTGATGGGGAGATCAAACTCATTAATGCACGGATCAAACCTTCACGACAAGCTCCAAAGGGCTGTCCCTGCCCTCCCCCGGAGCAGGGAGGGGGCTCTGTGAACGTTCACATTCTCCTGGTTAAAATTCAGCAGTGATGCTGTGGGGGTTTGGTTGCCAGAGCCATGGGAAGAAGGTGAAATGTAATTTTTGGCATTATGAGGTAGCCAGGAATGCTTCAGTGTGGTGACAAGGTAGAAATCATGGCAAGATGTGGGAGAAAAGGGATCAGAGAAGATGCAAAGCTACCCATTCAGACAAAATGGCAATATTTGAAGTACTGGCATTTTGTCTGAACTGTAGATTTTTGTTTCTTGGACTTAAAAAGAAAACAAGAAACCACATTTATTTGAGTTTCCCTTTTTGAGTGGGTGTTTGTGGAAGGCATTCTGTTTGTGTGTGTGCACCTGGTGCATGGATACCAAGGTGACAGATTCTCCAGAAATCCATCTGAAGAGTTGTCAAGCTATTAACTTACAGAATGAGCAGAGCAAAAAGGACAGCGCAGAAATTAAATATAGCACTTGAGCATTTAAACTGCTCTGTCATTTGATTGAAATGTTTCCTTCCCCTTGTTCCTGCTGCTATAAATTTTCCTTTCCTGACACATTGGCTCTGTCCTAGATGGCAGTTTCTGATGTTCAGAGGTCCTGTGAAGTTTATTTTCAAACAAAACCGAGGCAGTCCGTGCAAGAATAACTATTTGGATTTGGGTTGACAAATATTTTCTAACCTGAAGCTAATATTTTTAAAGGTTCAGGCTGTTGAACAATGAAAACTGAAGCTGTGTCAGGTTGATTTAGAGACGTTTTTGTGTTGATTTTTTTTTTTTTTTGACAGAGAGAACACGCTTGAAATTCACACAGCTGAGTTTTAGTCACTGCCTTAGAGAATTTAATTTTATATCTTATTTTTTTTTAACATGAAAATCGGGCCTCATGCAGGATCAGTCAGCGAAATCCAGAGGATACTGATGGAAAATCATGTCACAACATTTTTCCTGATTTGATTTCGTCACCGGAATTTTGCAAGCCGCGTCCTTTGGCTGCTGCTCGGGGTGTCTGACCCTGCTGCAGCTCCCTTGGGGTGTGGATGCCGGAGAATTTCCCCCGCAGCGCCTTTGTCCCGCTGCAAACCCGTTCTGCACGCGTGGCTGTCCCTGTGCGCTGTCTGTGCCTTCCCGCCCCCTCCATCCCCCACGGGCATTTTGGAAGCAGCATCACCCCAGAGAACTCTTTTAAATCAGTTTTCACTCGTGTGAAACTGAGCTTTTAAAAGCCCGGCCAGTTCTGCTGCCACCTGCTGCTGCTCCTGCTGCTTTTTTGGCTGTTCCTCAATCCCCCTCTTCCTTCGGCTTCTCTGCGAGCAGTCAATGGGGACAAAAAAAAATTAAAAAAAAAATCAAAATCAAAACCCCAAACAAACCAAAAAAAATCAAAAAAATAAAAAACCCAAACAAAAAAAAAATCAAAGACCCAAACAAACAAAAAAAATCAAAAAATTAAAAAACACAAACAAAAAATTAAAAAAAAATCAAAAACCCAAACAAACTATAAAAAAGAAACCAAACCAAAAACAATCAAAAAAAACCCAAAAAACCCCAAAACAAAAAATACCCAAAAAAACTCACCAAAACCCCACCAAAAACAAAAACACAAAAAAACCCCAAAACTCTAAAACAACAACAAACTCCAAATAATTAACAAAAAAACTCCTAAAACAAACAAAAAAAAAAGAAAAAAAAATAGAAATTATTGTGAAAGAAGGCTCAAAGTCCAAGCTCGCTCGCTGGCCCCCTCTCGGGGTGGGCTGGCTGAGCAAGAAGGTGGGACAAAAATGGACAAAAAAGGACAAAAGGGACAACCCAGCCCGGCTGGCTCCTCCGGGAGGCTCTTCCCTCTCCTTCCCCCTTTCCCCCGGTGGATTTGTGGCAGCAGCGCCCTCGGTAACACAAACCCTGCGTGTGTGTCGGGATTAGGAGCGCGGCTCCGCTTGCGCCAGCTGCCCGTGTGTGTCTCACCCGCTGCACGAACAGCACAAGCTGCTCCTGCTACTCTTCTTTTCCCGGATTTTTATCGAGCCTTGTTCCTCCCCTCCCTCTGTTTCTCTCTCTGCCCTCCCCACAGCTCCACGCCGCTCCTCTCCATGCTTGCCTCGTCTCTCGAGAAGAAACCGCAGCCGAGTTTTCCCTGAGCAGCCCCGGGAGATTTTTTCCTTCCCCTGAGCCAGCAGAAGGCAAAGGGGGGCTGGGGAGGGCACTGAAACGCGGCCAAGCCTTGTGGCAGGGCCGGACCTGCTCGGAGAGAGAGCGGGCAGGGGAAGGGAGGGACTTTTTGTAGAGCAGAGAAGGAGAAAAGAAACTTGAAACTTGTGCCATGTGTGTGTCCCGGCCGTCCCCTGCCAGCGCGCTGGGCGCTCCGTGAGAGCACGTGAAGAACATGAGGTTTCCTGCTTGAGAGGGAGGGCAGGAGGAGGAGGAAGGAGGAAGGCGAGTTGTGGCTTTGTGGCGTGGTTTACGCCGAGATCAGAGCTCCGAGTGCCTGGGGGTGGGAGCAGAAGGAGGAAAGGGCGTCTGATGCCAGCTGCCAACATGACAGAAACGCTGCAGCTCCCGGCGCTGCGGGTCCCCGAGCAGCAGGTGCTGGAGGGCGGCTGCGCCTGGTCCAGCTCGTCCACGCCGACCCTGCGCAGGAAGCGCTTCAAGATGAGGAGGATGAAGAACGTGCAGGAGCAGAGCCTGGAGGCCGGCAGGTACCAGGAGTCTCCTTCCTCCAGCAAGGAATACCTGCAGCTCCCATCCATTGAGATCACCCCGTCCAGTGACGAGGACACCCCCTGGTCCAACTGCTCCACTCCCAGTGCCTCCCCGCGCCGCAAGCGCTTCCTCCTGCGGAAGTGGCTGCGCGTCCGAGAGAAGAAGGAGTGCAGTGAGAGCAGGTAGGTCCTCTGCCTCTGCCCGCTCCCCCTCCCTCATCCCGAGGTGATGCTGCCCAAAATAGCCTGGAAGGGTCTGTTGTTGCCTTGGATGTGGCTCTTCCCGCACTTTGTCCTCGCCTGTTGGCTGGAGTGTGGCATGGTGTTGGTTGGATGTGCTGGTACCAGAGGAAAAGGTCAATGGCAGGGCAAGGCTCTGTCCTTGCTCCTGGTCCTCCAGGTGACACTGAGCCAGTGGGTGAGAAGGTTTAACCTCACTGAGGTGTCTTGACCTGAGAGAGAGAGTGACCTCTCTGCTGTAGCTTATTAATTTTTAAAGGACTTTCATCAATGAATGCGTGCCATTGAGGAGCTGATAATCCCTCTCAGCAAGTTAACATTGGAAACCATCTCTCGGTGTAGGAAATATTTCTGATTTTCACAGGTGTGGGAGGAAAAGGCCTGGGAGCTGTTTGGGAATGGCAGGGCAAGGCTCTGTCCTTGCTCCAGGTGACACAGAACCAGTGGGTGAGAAGGTTTAACCTCACTGAGGTGTCCTGAAAATACCTGAGAGAGAGGAGTGACCTCTCTGGTGTAGCTTATTTTTAAAGGACTTTCATCAATGGATGCGTGCCATTGAGGAGCTGATAATCCCTCTCAGCAAGTTAACATTGAAAACCATCTCTTGGTTTAGGAAATATTTCTGATTTTCACAGGTGTGGGAGGAAAAGGCCTGGGAGCTGTTTGGGAATGGCAGGACAAGGCTCTGTCCTTGCTCGTGGACACTGAGCCAGTGGGTGAGAAGGTTTAACCTCACTGAGGTGTCCTGAGGAGACCTGAGAGAGTGGAGTGACCTCCCTGCTGTAGTTTATTAATTTTTTAAGAACTTTCATCAATGAATGCGTGCCATTGAGGAGCTGATAATCCCAGAGTCCTGGTTTGAAAAGGAAGTGAGTTTTTTGGGATTGCTTTGCTCTATTCCTGGTCACACCTCACAGCAGACACCAGGGAGCATATATGTTCATTATCACCCTCTCAGCAAGTTAACATTGAAAACCATCTCTTGGTTTAGGAAATATTTCTGATTTTCACAGGTGTGGGAGTAATGATGCCAAACCCTGCCAGTGTTTTTGGGTGATGCTCATTGAGACTTCCCTTGAGATCCTTAGCTCAGTTCTGGGACAAAGAGGGGACAAGAGGGAGACACCCAGCAGCCCAGTGGGTCTGTGTGTCAAGGTGGCTGGGCTCAGCCCTTGGCAGCTTCCAGACCTGAAAGTCACACAGTCCTTTGGCAGGAAAGGACACAAATCATTCCAAAGGGCCTCCAAGAGTCTGTCAGCACAGGGAATGAATGCCCAGGCATTGTAATTGTGTGGCCACAGGAGATAAAGCTGCACCTTATGTAACCCCTCTGCAGGGCACCCCACATGCAGGGGAATTAACTCTTCCTTTAACAATCTACCTGCACTGGAATTAACTGTTCTTTAACAATCTACCTGCACTGGAATTAATTCTTCTTTAACAATCTACATGCACTGGAATTGACTCTTCTTTAACAATCTACATGCACTGGAATTAACTCTTCCTTTACAATCTACGTGCACTGGAATTAACTCTTCCTTTAACAATCTGCCTTTCCTGAAGGCCCCAAACACACAAGACACTTTAAAGATTTCTCCAAGAAATGACAGCTTTATAAATCCTTAGGCTGGTTTAGAGTGGGCCAAGTTTTCTTCCACTGTTTGCAGCTCCTGAGCTGTGGATCTGTGAGGTTGTTTTTAAAGGATGTGCTGCACTTCCAGAAAAAGAGAAACCTTTAACATTTCTGCACCCACCAAACCACACTGACTCACTGCCTGCTGTGGTTCTTGAGTGTTTACAGGGCAGAGCTTTGAATATCCACTCTGATTATCTGATAATTTTTTCTTTCATCAGGTCCCTTTAGCAAGGTCAGTCTGTCAGTTTATTAATTTTCAAAGAGCTTTCATCAATGGATGCGTGCCATTGAGGATCTGATAATCCCTCTCAGCAAGTTAACATTGAAAACCATCTCTTGGTTTAGGAAATATTTCTGATTCAGGAAATACTTCTGATTTAGGAAATATTTCTGATTTTCACATAGGAGTGGTGGTGCAAGCAGAGATTCAGGCACAGCGCACAAAATGGGAAAGACAATGCATGAGGCACATGCTGAAGTGTCAGAATATTGAAGTTGTGGTCAGAACTTCAGAGGATGAAAGATCCAATCCTTCAGCTGAGGAGCTTAATTTGCATTTATTGATGGCGAATGAGTTTCAGGCAGGCCAAGATGTTTATTTTGGTGTGAAGGTGGAAGAAAGAGCTAAGTTTCCTTGTACATTTCTCATTTACAAATGTTCCCATGCTGACAACTTCCTGCTCATTCATCCCCAAGGGATTTTTGGGCGCTGTTTCCGAGGCAGTGACTGGAAGGAAGGTGAAGCAGTGGCTTAGGTGGCATTAGCACAACAAAACCAGCCTGGCACCTCCTTTTTTCCACGTGCAGCAGGCTCCAGATCTACCCCCTCTGCCATGGCAAACAGGGTGTTTGCAAATGGAATTTTTCCCTCCCTAGCCCAGGTGGGAAAGCCCGGTTTGGTCACGGTGCTGAGCCTTGGGCTGGCAGAGTGCAGGGATCAGCCCTGGGCTGTCCCACCGCAGAGCAAACAGCTCGGAGGAGCGCGGGAAAAACGCCAATCGCTTGTTTTTAGAATTTTAGAAGTTTAATAGTAATAAAATGGTTATACAGATAGTAATAAAAAATTTGGACAATTTGGATTAGGACAATATGATACAATAGAAACAAAGAGTTACAGACAGTCTGGGTACCTCTTTCTGGGCAAAATAAGCCCGAAAAAGGACCCACGTTAACAGAGGATTAACCCTTAAAAGCAACAGCCTGT
>JAWMRF010000092.1:4182327-4193039 GCA_035221435.1 Sphenopsis melanotis | reverse complement strand
ACACAGGGCAGGACACAGGACACACACAGGGCAGGACACAGTGTGGGACACACAGGGCAGGACACAAGTCGGGACACAGGACACACACAGGGCAGGACACAGGACACACACAGGGCAGGACACAGGGCAGGACACAGGACACACACAGGACACACACAGGGCAGGACACAGCGCAGGACACACACAGTGCAGGACACACAGGGCAGGACACAGTGTGGGACACACAGGGCAGGACACAGGGCAGGACACAGGGCCGGACACCGCTTTCGGGACTGCTGGCTCTGCCCGCAGCCCCGCTCTGGGCACCGCGGGTCTCCCGGCACCCCCGGGCACCATCCCCGGTGCGACCCCGCCAGCCCCGGCGCCTCCGCTCTGCTCTTTCTCCTTTCCCATCTCTTCTGTGCTCCTGCCCTTCCACAATCCGCGTTCTCCCTCCCGGAACGGGCTCGCTCGTCACTCCCGGGACTGCAGCGAGCGAACGGGCGAGGATGGAGCGCTCCGGGGATGCCGCGGCTCCCTCGCTACCGGGGCTCGGTGGCGCCGCTCCGCTGAGCCTGACAGGTATCCAAGGAGCCCGTTTGGCGAGCGGGCGAGTGAATGCCCGTTCCCGGGAGCCGCCCGCGAGCCCCCCGCCCCAAACGGCGGCGTCCCCCGCGCGCCCCGGGTTCCGCCCCGGTTCCGCCGGGCCAGCGGCCGCTGCTGCCGCTCCCTCTCCCTCCCTCCCTGCCTCTCTCCTGGCCCAAAAGCCACGCCAGCATCCCGGATTTGCAGCCCGGAGCCGGAACCAGCGCAGCATCCCCGCAGGCTGAAGCTGCCGCTCCTCGGAGGGACGCTGAACTTGGGGTCACTCCCTGCTACGGGTTGGTTTTGGGGACCAGGGGATGGGAGAGATGGCAAACAAGTGGCATCAAAGAGGGGGAAATGGGTGGCAGGGACGGGATACGAGGATGGTAGAGGAGGGTAGAGGAGTTGGACCCTGAGATGTGTTGAGGTGTCGGACCCTCCTGCTACCCGTGAGGAACAGCCTCGCTTGGTGGGATGCAGGACTGGGTCGACGTTGTTTAAGGATGGGGAGGAGATGTTGATTTCTTTCCTGCCAAAACCTCGCTGGGCAGTGCCAGCCTGGCGGGTTTAGGGGCTTAGAGGGAATTTCCCCGAGGTTCAGGGCTGTAAAACGCCCCTGGGCAGGCATGCAGCTCCGTGCCCAGCGCCCAGAGGTGTCACCCCGCCAGGCTCCAGGTGTTCCAGGAGCTCCTGTTTGGGTGTCAGGCAGCGGCTGCACCTCGCAGAGCCTGAACCCTCTTGAAGCGATATACAGAATAAATAGACTCCACTGATTTATTAAAAAATATGGATATTGATCTAGTGCCGATATCCAACTGTGAGGACAAAAATTCTCTAATAGTTTAAAGTTAGAAAATGGATGTTTATTGTGGGATAATTCCCAAAACCTCACTGCAATTTACAGGTGATTGCAGAATCCTTTTATCTATACAAATATTGAATACCCAAAATACAAATACATATTCATAACTTTGGTACATCCCATTCCCAATATGGATATTGATCTAGTACCGATATCCAAAAACTCTCTAACAGTTTAGAGTTAGAAAGTGGATGTTTATTGCAGGATAATTCCCAAAAACACACTGCAATTTACAGGTGATCACAGAGTCCTTTTATCTATACAAGTATTGAATACCCAAAATACAAACACATATTCATAACTTTGGTACATCCCATTCCCAATATGGATATTGATCTATGGATTTTGATATCCATAGATATCAATTCAATACAAGTATTGAATACCCAAAATACGAACACATATTGATAACTTTGGTACATCCCATTCCCAATATGGGTATTGATCTACTACCAATATCCAAAAACTCTCCAACAGTTTAGAGTTACAAAGTGTGTGTTTATTGTGGGATAGCTCCCAAATACACACCACAATTTACAGGTGATTACAGAGCCCTTTTATCTGTACATAATACCCAAAGCCTTATAAATAAATGGGTTAATTAAACAAAATGAATATAAAATACTCATCTGAGTTCAGACCTGGAATTCTCACTAATAGCTGCGATTTTTGTTTTTGGATAATGTTCCAAACTCTTTCACTGATCCCATTTTCCAGCACAGAGCTCTTTCTGTCCTATTTCTTCCCTTATCCCACTCATCCTTCACTGTAGAAAAAAAAAAATATAATTCCTTGGATTAAAATTCTGCCAAAAACCCCTGGAGGTAGAAAAGCACAGTGGGTTTCTCACCCACACCCGGAGGGCACAGGAGTTCCAGAAGGTTCTTGGTGTGCAAACATCGACCTGAGTGCTTGAACTTTGTGAAATTGTGATAAATATCTTCTGCTGAGCTCTGAAAGGCTGTTCATGCATAAAATCAGAGATCCTGGCTCTGCCTCATCCTTCAGAGACTGAAATATCGGAATAAAATGAGACTTTTCTGCCTTTTAAAGTGAATATTAATAGTACAAAATCTAGTTTATAGCTCAGAACTTCCCAAGTGCAAGAGAAACATTGAAATATTTAAGGCAACAGCAGCAAAATTCAAATTTGCTTCAAACAAAGTGTGTGGGATCAGAACACCTGGGTTTAGTCAGTAGAAAAATGGGGTTTTTGTACTTGGGTTGCCTGGGTAAATTGCTTGGTGGAGGAGTGCTGGAAGCAGCATCTTCAAAGATTTAACTGTTAAAAGGCCTGCTTAATCTGTGTTGAGGAGTTTTCTTCATTTTCTAAACTAATAACTAATGAGTTTGCATGGGAATTCAGGAAAAACCACAGGGCACAAAGCTGAAAGTATTTTTATTGTCTCAGAAATTACAGGAACAAAAGGGGCACCCCGGGCTTGTGCCCCTTTTCCAGATTAAAGTTTATCACTGCTGAGCTTAGGAATGAAGATTTAAACCTTTTCCAAATTCAAGTTTAAACCTTTTCCAAATTCAAGTTTATCACTGCAGAGCTTTGGAATGACAGAATCAGTTTTGCTGAATTCCTGACAGTTTTATCCAGCTTTTTCACTTTCCCTGTGGATACAAAATTCTGTCTGAACACTTCTTTCCTTGTTATTCCTCAGAACAAATCCCACCTCTCTTTATCTCCCGTCATTATCCCATATTTTAAAATTGTCATTACACAGTTCCAAAGGAACACTTAATAGCAGGTTATCCTCAAACGGACTGAAAAACATCACAAAACAACAGGCTCTGAGGATTTTAGTGAATTTAACAGCTTCACTGCCTAATAACCAGAAAGTTGAAATAATTTCATGTTGTGTGAAAAGCTCCCAGAGCTTTCTGCAAAGCACAGCTCGTGCTGAAGGGACGGGTGGGTAAAAAGTGATTCTTTTTTTCTGTTCAGTTTTTAATTGCTCACAATCTGGAGCTGAGGTGTTGAATTTCAATGAGCTGCAATACCTGGCTTCTGTTAAATTTTAAACCTTCATTTGGAATGTGAACTTTATGGGGTTGGATGAAGAGCAAGAGGTCTAAGGTTCAGTTGAGCTGTCCCAAAGGGAGTTTGCACGTGCTGCTGGCTGGGGACGGTCTGGGAATTCTCCTTGGGTGAGTTTGGCTCCATCTGAACTGAAATGGGAAATTTTGCTGGGAGGTTTTCTATGCAGAAAGAAGAAATTAAAAATTAGATATAATATCTGCAATTCTACCTCTGATCAAAAAGGGGAATTCTTTGGCAGAGGAAGGTAAATGTGGTTCCCTCTCTGTTCTTCCCCAGCCCACTGGGCCACAATGAAGCTCAGAAATGGAAAAAAACCCAAATTTATTTGCTTTTAGGAATGCATTTTCCTTGCCCAGCTGTAGATTTACAGCTCAGAAATGCAAGAAAAATCTTTATTTGCTTTATTTGCTGCTCCCAGTACTGCTGGCTTGGGATAGTCTGGGAATTCTCCTTGGGTGAGTTTGGGTCCATCTGAACTGAAATGGGAAATTTTGGTGGGAGGGTTTTCTATGCAGAAAGAAGAAATTAGAGAAATAATCCCTGCAATGCTTCCTCTGATCAAAAAGGGGAATTCTTTGGCAGAGGAAGGTAAATGTGGTTCCCTCTCTGCTCTTCCCCAGCCCACTGGGCCACAATGAAGCTCAGAAATGCAAAAAAAGAGCTTTATTTGTTTTTAGGAATGTGTTGTTCTTACCCAGCTGTTGATTTACAGAATTCTCCTCCCCTTCTTGCAGGAGTTTTGTGCTTTCCTAAGCCCAGCCTCAGAGGCTGATTTCTATATTGGTTTTTCAAGGATTTTTATAACTATTGATCACTAATTTCACTTTTCTGAGAGCTTCAGCCTGCTCTGCTCTCTCTCATGGCTGTAGCAGTGTTCTGGAGAGGCACAAAGAGTGGACAGTGCCAGGTGATGTGTCCCAAATGTGTCCCCAGGCCAGGTGCTGTGCTCTCAGAAAGGTCATTTTCAGTAAGGTGGAGCCCTTGATGGCCCCAGAGAAGCAGCTGGTAAAATTAAGGTGGTTGAGGAAAATATTGAATGAAATTTAGATTAATTAGCTTTTTATTCCTTAAGGAAACTGCAAATTCTTTGGCAAAAACAGAAGGGAGAAGAGAAAACCTGTGCCTTTATTTGTTTCAATTTTTAATATAATTTAATTTATCAATTTAATTTATTAATTATCAAGTTTAATTATTACACTTTATGGAAATGTGCTTTTTGTTGAAATTATCAGTATAATTTAATGTATCAATTTAATGTATCAATTTACTTTATCCATTATCAAGTTTAATTATTACACTTTATGGAAATGTGCTATTTGTTTAAATTATCAATATAATTTAATGTATCAATGTAATTTATCAATTATCAAGTTTAATTATTACACTTTATGGAAATGTGCTATTTGCAGTTTTGGTACTGTTTCCCTCAAAATAGATGCTACTGCATAAAAATTGCTCTTCAGAATGGCAAGATGCAATTTGGTGGAGGTTTATTTTATCCCATATTTATATTTCCGTGATGTGCAGCTCTGTGTGCTGCAGCAGAGCTGTGACTGCCAGCAGTGACACACAATTAAATTAGTTGGATTTAATATTTTGATCCTGCCAAGAGAGGAGTTCATCCCAGCCTGAGTTTCCAGGCAGGTTTGTGCTGCTGCTTTGCTGTGGAATCTGCCCAGGAGCCCCTCCAGCCTTCCCTGGAGCAGAACCAGCTGCAGGAGCCCTGAGCAGCCCCTGGAGCTGCCACAGGAGAACTCCGCAGCAGAAATGTGCAGGAAATTCAATGATCTCCCACAAAACGCCCGTTTCAGGGGGCACAGTGACATCTTGTGGGCTCAGCTTGCAAGTCTGGCCAGAAATTCAGCGCTGGCCACGTCAAAAATTGGTTTTTTACTGCTCTTTTCTACTTCTACCCAGGACTGGGGAGGGTATGAACACCCAGCAGCTTGGTGTTGGAAAGTTTGGCTGTAAGAAATGCTGTCCAGGTGATGTGCAAGGTCATTTTTATATTTCAGGAAAGTGTCACTCAGTGAGATTGAGACTCCAAACCCTCGTGCCGGTTGTGAATCAGATTTAGACTCAATGCCTCCCGTTGGTTCCTCCTTTCAACCCCAAATGTGGAGCAGGAACCTTGTGTGTTTTGGGATCTGGGTTTAAACTGAGTGTTCCAGAGGTCACAAAGATCTGTTTTCCTCCATCAGGATTTAAGCTGAGTGTTTTAGAGGAGGTTACCCAGTTCTGCTTGTGTTTTCCTCCATCTGGATTTAAACTGAATGTTCCAGAGGTCACAAAGATGTTTTCTGGGATCTGAATTTACAGCTCAGTGTTCCAGAGGTTATAAAGATGTTTTCTGGGATCTGAATTTACAGCTGAGTGTTCCAGAGGAGGTCAGACAGATCTGTTTTCCTCCATCAAGATTTAGGCTGAGAGTTTTAGAGGAGGTTACCCAACTCTGCTTGTGTTTTTGTCAATCTGGATTTAAAATTGAGTGTGGAGGTCACAAAGATCTGTTTTTCTCAATCTGGATTTAAAACTGAGTGTTCCAGAGGAGGTCAAACAGCTCTGTCTGTGTTCTCCTCCATCTGAATTTAAGATGAGTGTTCCAGAGGTCACAAAGATGTTTTCTGGGATCTGGATTTACAGCTGAGCGTTCCAGAGGTTATAAAGATGTTTTCTGTAATCTGGGTTTACAGCTGAGTGTTCCAAAGGAGGTCAAACACCTCTGTTTGTGTTCTCCTCCATCTGAGTTTAAGATGAGTGTTCCAGAGGTCACAAAGATGTTTTTTGTAATCTGGGTTTACAGCTGAGTGTTCCAGAGAAGGTTCCCCTGCTCTGTGTTTTTCTCAATCTGGATTTAAAATTGAGTGTTCCAGAGGTCCCAAAGCTGTTGTAAACTATTTTAATCTGGTTTTAAAATCAGTGTTTTAGAGGAGGTTACTCAGCTCTCTCTGTGTTTTCCTTGACCTAGATTTAAAGCTGAGTGTTCCAGAGGGCACAAAGATGTTTTCCTCAATCTGGATTTAGACTGAGTGTTTTATAGGAGGCTACCCAGCTCCATCTGTGTTTTCCTCAATTTGGATTTAAACTAAATGCTCCAAAGGAGGTCAGACAGATCTGTCTTCTATGATCTGGATTTAAACTGAGTGTTTTACAGGAGGTTCCCCAGCTCTATCTGTGTTTTCCTCAATCTGGATTTAAATTGAGTGTTCCAGAGGTCACCAAGATGTTTTCCTCAATCTGAATTTAAGCTGAGTGTCCCAGAGGAGGTCAGACAGATCTGTTTCCTATGATCTGGATTTAAGCTTAGTGTTCCAGAGGTCACAAAGATGTTTTTCTAATCTGGATTGAAGCTGAGTGTCCCAGAGGAGGTCAGACAGATCTGTTTCCCCAATCTGTATTTAAACTGAGTGTTTTAGAGGAGGTTCCCCAGCTCTATCCGTGTTTTCCTCAATTTGGATTTAAGCTAAATGTTCCAAAAGAGGTCAGACAGATCTGTTTTCCTGTGATCTGGATTTAAACTGAGTGTTCCAAAGGTCCCAAAGCTGTTTTTTGAGATCTGGATTTACAGCTGAGTGTTCCAGAGGTCACAAAGATGTTTTTTTTCAAATCTGGATTGAAGCTGAGTGTTCCAGACTAGGTCAGACAGATCTGTTTTCCTCAATCTGGATTTAGGCTGAGTGTTTTAGAGGAGCAGTGTTTTTACCCAGCTCTGTCTGTGTTTTCCTCAATCTGGATTTAAATTGAGTGTCCCAGAGCTCCCAAAGCTGTTTTTTGAGATCTGGATTGAAGCTGAGTGTTCCAGAGGAGGTCAGACAGATCTGTTTTCTGTGATCTGGATTTAAACTGAATGTTCCAGAGGTCACCAAGATGTTTTCCTCAGTCTGGATTTAAGCTGAGTGTTACAGAGGTCACAAAAATGATTTTCTCAATCTGGATTTTAGCTGAGTGTTTTACAGGAGGTTCCCCAGCTCCATCTGTGTTTTCCTCAATCTGAATTCAAACTGAGTGTTCCAAAGGAGGTCAGACAGATCTGTTTCCTATGATCTGGATTTAAGATGAGTGTTCCAGACTGGGTCAGACAGATCTGTTTTCCTCATTCTGGATTTAAATTGAGTGTCCCAGAGCTCCCAAAGCTGTTTATTGAGATCTGGATTGAAGCTGAGTGTTCCAGAGGAGGTCAAACAGACCTGTTTTCTGTGATCTGGATTTAAACTGAATGTTCCAGAGGTCACAAAGATGTTTTCTTCAATCTGGATTTTAGCTGAGTGTTTTACAGGATGTTCCCCAGCTCTATCTGTGTTTTCCTCAATCTGAATTCAAACTGAGTGTCCCAGACTAGGTCAGACAGATCTGTTTTCCTCAATCTGGATTTAGGCTGAGTGTTTTAGAGGAGGTTCCCCAGCTCTATCTGTGTTTTCCTCAATCTGGATTTAAACTGAGTGTTCCAGAGGTCCCAAAGCTGTTTTTTGAGATCTGGATTTACAGCTGAGTGTTCCAGAGGTCACAAAGATGTTTTTTTTCAAATCTGGATTGAAGCTGAGTGTCCCAGACTAGGTCAGACAGATCTGTTTTCCTCAATCTGGATTTAGGCTGAGTGTTTTAGAGCTCTGTCTGTGTTTTCCTCAGCCTGGATTGAAGCTGAGTGTCCCAGTGCTCCCAGATCTGCTCTGTGAGCCCAGGATGGAAGCTGGGTGTGCCCAGAGGGTCGCCCAGCTCTGACTGAGCCTGTGTTGTGTTCCAGCAGCCAGCAGAGCAGCCAGCAGAGCAGCCACGACGATGACTCTGCGCGGTTCCTGAGCCCCTCCGTGCGTGAGGACAGGTGAGTCTGTGCCAGGGGCACCCACTGAAACCTCATCTGCGTTTCCTTGTATTTCTCATAGCTGGTTAACAAAAAATGGGATTTAAATTGGTCCTATCAATGTCTAAAAAGGTGCGTTTATCATCACCTCGAACATGGAACAATGCATCCAGACAGAATTTCTATCTAAAATTCTGATTTTTCATCACTTTGAATGTGGGACAAGGTGCCCAGCCAGAATTTCTGTCTAAAAAGCTGATTTTTCATCACTTTGAACATGGCACAATGCATCCAGCCCCTGAAATAGCCAGAATTTTCTTTTGGGGCTCTTTCCCCAAATCCCAGCTGCTGTAGCAGCTTCATTCAGTGTGCTGTGTGCTGGCAGTTAGCACCTCTGCTCCTTAAAAACCCACAAATGGAATTTCCTGGGTGGATCCTTTTCTCAGCAAAGACACCTCTGAGCTTGGTTGTTTTCTTCACTTTTGATGTGTTGTGGCAGTCCTGAACTCCAGATTTAAGCTGGGTTAACTTGTGTGCAGCACCTGGGTGAGAACTGCAGTGAGGTTCCAAGAAGAAACTTTAATTTGGGTTGTTTAATGACAGTTTCAAATTGCAGCATTGGCACAAAAGCTGTTGAAAACTGATTTTTGGTGTTTATTTGGGTGCATGATTTATGGATGTTGCTTTGCTCAGAGCCACATGATGAGGAGTTTTGCTGCATCTTCCAGGTCAAGTTTTGAGCCTGAATCTGCTGAGTTTTCTTGTGCTGAGCCACGAGTTATCACTGATTTATTTCCCTTGCACTTCTCAGAGTTATCTAAGAAGAAATGTGATTTATGTCGGTTTTAGAAATGTTTAAAAAGCTGCATTTTTCATCAGCTTCAAAGTGGGAAAATGCATCCAGCCCCTGAAGCAGCAGGAATTGACTCACTTGAGAGTGACCCTAAGGAGCCAATTAATATCCCATATTAAAATTCCATATCCCACGAGGGGTTTTGGCTCAGAATCAGCACTTGGGAGTTGTAGTTCACCTTCTCCTCCAATTATCCATCTCCCCATGGCTGTGGAGCCTGGACTAATTAACAAAACATCCCTAATTGACTGACGGGTGACTGCTTGCAGCCAGGAAATGGAGTGGGACAGCAGAGCAGGGGGGTTCTGAGGGCATCTGAAATTCCATTTCAGCTGGAATTCCACAGGTGAAACAGGGTGAGGATTTGTTAATACAATTCTGGCTGTGGCAGCAGGGAATCATTTGGAGGTGCTGCCTGCTTCAGGTGGATTTTAAAGGGAGCATTTAGGTTGGTGATAACAGTATTTTCCTGGCTGGAAGGGGCTGATCTCAAAGTTATTTATGCAAAGCCAGAGCAATGCTGAGCCTGCTGACCTCTTATATTTAGGACCAGCAACACTCCTGCTGCTTAAATTTAATTACAATTAACTTCTATTTGCATGGATCCTAAAATTATCCCCATGAGGGATAGTAAATTACCTTTTCTACTGGATTTTTTGTCTCGTTTGCTGATGTAATTCCCTCAGCCTCTACTGGTACAGTATTCCTTTGGATATTGGTGGTTTGTGCTCATGAAACTTCATCAAAAAGTGACTCAAACACACCTTTAAATGTAAACTGGACAGGAATTAGTGAGAAGGCTGACAGAGCCTTTGAGAGCTTGCTGTCTGCTCTAATAAATAAGGCAAATTGTTTCTAATAAATAAGAAGGTTGTTTCTGAGGCATTTGAATCCTTTAGATCCCCCAGAAATTGAATGAGGAGGATTTATTTTTGCTGCTTTTAGGTGGTATTTTTTTTTTTTGACCAGTAACAAAGAGTCCTTCCAAGCACAGAGTTGAAGCTTTGAGCTTGTTTCGAAGAACTCCAAGGCAGTTCTGGTCACTTCTCCATTGATTATTGCACACCAGCACTTAAAAAAACCCCTAAAAACCCCACAGCCACCCGGGTGTTGGGATCTCTAGCTGCTCACAGTGACCTCGAGAAAGGTTACAAAGTCTCTTTTCCCAGCCCAGTGGTTGAAGAAGGAGTCAGAGCTCTTCATTTCTCAGTCTCAAGGTTGTTTATTGTTTATTATCTATAAAAAATTTTCTCCTGCCCTGCTGAGGTCCGTCCAGCAGGACAGTTCCAGGCACTCTGCCTGCCCCCGTGGTGGTGTTATGTCTTTATACTAAAAACTACATGTACAATATTTACCATAACTTCCCAACACCTCTCACCTGTGCTAGACAGTGAGCGTCTACTCTAAACCAATCCAAAAGTGCCAGCATCACAGCAGAAGATGGAGGCCAAGAAGAAGAAGGAGAAAGGTTGGATGTGACCGTGTTCACAGGGGTCTCAGGATGAGGAAAGAGACGAGGATCTGACTCCATGTTTCAGAAGGCTTGATTTATTATTTTATGATCTATATTATATTAAAACTATAC
>JAWMRF010000092.1:4158290-4172571 GCA_035221435.1 Sphenopsis melanotis | reverse complement strand
AAATGCACTTTTTTTTTTTTTTTTTTTTTTTTTTGCTGGAAATGAAGCCTCATGTGACTTCCCAGCTGCTGCAGCACAGAGGGAGTCCCTGCAGGGTTTTTTTCCCAGGGAAATGGAGGTGTGCCCTGGCTGGCAGATGCTGTGATGGCATCTGCGGCGCCTGGATCGCTGCTGCTGCTGCCCTCGGGAAGGACTCGGGACTGTGCCCACCTGCCACATTTTCCTGGGGGTCTGTACACCTGTAACCAAGGTGCATAAACCAGTTAAACTCTCTCCTCCTTACATTCTGACATTCTCTCTAGCAGTTCTTCCTCTCTCCCCGTAACATTTCCTGATTTGTTTCTAATTTCCCCTCCCACTGGTTCTGTTGATAACAGCTTTTGTTTTGCATGCATTTCACAGACCCAAACAGGGTTTTTTTGGTTTTTTTTTTTTTGGTGCTTCCCTAACTCCTGCAGCCTTTTCTTTTTTTTTTTTTTTTTGCCATATGGGAGAATCACAGTGTGGCTGAAGTGGTGCCTCACAGGCAGCACATTGAATTCTCTGCCTGCAGGTCACGCACCTTTCATCTGTCTGAGCCTCCTCAGCTCTTTGCTTGCACTGCTGGGCACTTGAAAAAGGGAAATTTTTAGTCCCTGTGAGTCTTTGAGAGGTGAGGCTGCTCTGGAGCCATACAGAGGATGCCCTGCTGGCTGTGAGCTGTGCCTGTTGGAAGGGCAATGCTGACAAAAAGCAATGTTCTCTAATTGCTAAGGAATCCTTTTGGAGGCAATTAGGAGCCCGGGCTAACAGGACCGTGGCTGTGCTTATTTATAGAGCCTGGAATTCCTCCCCGGAGCTCAGGCATTTCACAGTGGGCTGTTCCCTTCCTCGGGCTGCACTTCCTCAGGAGATGTTTCCTGTTTGCTTTTAAGTTCAGGAGCTGCTGCAGCCACAGGGAGCCTTTGCTGTAAAGAGGCTGAAACGTGGAAATTCAGCTTTTTCTGAATTGCAAAATTATGACTCTTTAGCTCAGGATTTGCTGAAAGTCCTTCATGAAGCTGTTGTGCTTTTTATTTTTTCCCTTCCTACGCTGTTGTGAACTTGGAGAAAATCACAGAAGTAGAAATGTCATTGAGGGACATCAGTGGCTTCATGAAAGAGGGATTGGGGAGCAGAGGGTGTGGATTTGCTGTTTGTGGATCTCTGTGTCTGCCCTGGATGCACTAGGAGGCTGAAATAAGCGTTCAGAAGAGGGGCTTTATGTCCCTGACAAGGCTGTGTTTCATGGAATCATGGAATGGTTTGGGATGGAAGGGACCTTACACCCATCCAGTGCCATGGCAGGGACACCTTCCACCATCCCAGGGTGCTCCAAGCCCCGTCCAGCCCAGCCTTGGGCACTGCCAGGGACGGGGCAGCCACAGCCAGGGATGAATTCCTTCCCAATATCCCATCCAAACCTCCTCTCTCCCAGAGCATTTGTGTATTCTGAGCACAAAGGAGCAGCGTGCCAGCGTGGGTTTGTGCAAGCATGCATGAACGCATGGCAGCACAAACACAGGGCAAAATGCACATTTCTGTGTGCCAGGGCAGGGGCCCTCTCTGTGCTCATGGCCCTTCCTGGGGGTGCCTCGGTGCTGAAGGCTCCTGCCTGTCCCCAGCCTGCTGTACCCTCTGCAGGAGGGTGACATCTGTGCCACTGTCCTCCAGCACAGGCTGCTGCCAGGGCTGTCAGATACTGAATATAACAAACCCTTACGCGTCTGCTAGGGCTGTAAGTTAAATATTGAGTATACCAAGCCCCCCTGGGTCTGCCAGGGCTGTGAAATACTGAATATAATAAACCCTCGTGGGTCTGCCACGGCTGTAGGTTAAATATTGAATATACCAAACCCCCTTGGGTATGCCAGGGCTGTGAAATATTGAATATATTAAACCCCCATGGGTCTACAGAGCTGTCAAATATTGAATATACTAAACCCTCATGAGTCTGCCAGGGCTATAAAATATTGAATATACCAAACCCCCCTCAGTCTGCCAGGGCTGTAAATATAATAAACCCCCATAGGTCTGCCACAGCTGTAAAATATTGAATATATTAAACCCCCGGGGGGTCTACCATGGCTGTCAAATATTGAATATACTAAACAGTCATGGGTCTGTCAGGGCTGTAAGTTAACTATTGAATATACCAAACCCCTGTAGGTATGCAATGGTTGTAAAATACTGAATATAATAAACCCCCATGGGTCTCCCACAGCTGTAAAATATTGAATATATTAAACCTCTGGGGGTCTGCCAGGGCTGTCAGATATTGAATGTACCAAATCCCCGTGGATCTGCCCGGGCTGTAAAATAATGAATATGCTAAATCCCCATGGGTGTGCCACAGCTGTAAAATACTGAATATATTAAACCCCCATGGGTCTGTCAGGGCTGTAAAATATAGAATATAATAAACCCTTGTGGGTCTGCCATGGCTGTAAGTAAAATATTGAGTATACCAAACACTTGTGGGTCTGCCAGGGCTGTCAAATATTGAATATTCCAACTCCCCGTCGATCTGCCACAGCTGTAAAATACAGACTATAATAAACCCCCATGGATCTGCCAGGGCTGTAAGTTAAATATTGAATATACCAAACACGCCTGGGTCTGCTCCCTGGGGTGTGACAGTGCCTGTGCTCAGGGCAGCCACAGTGCTCTGGTTTTGCAGAGGCTGAGCTGCCCCTCAGTGTGTCCAACCCCTCAGTGTGTTCAACTCCTCAGTGTGTCCAACCCCTCAGTGTGTCCAACCCCTCAGTGTGTCCAACCCCTCAGTGTGTTCAAACCCTCAGTGTGTCCAACCCTTCAGTGTGTTCAGCCCCTCAGTGTGTCCAACCCCTCAGTGTGTCCAACCCCTCAGTGTGTTCAACCCCTCAGTGTGTTCAAACCCTCAGTGTGTTCAAACCCTCAGTGTGTCCAAACCCTCAGTGTGTCCAACTCCTCAGTGTGTCCAGCCCCTCAGTGTGTCCAGCCCCTCAGTGTGTCCAGCCCCTCAGTGTGTTCAGCCCCTCAGTGTGTTCAAACCCTTAGTGTGTTCAGCCCCTCAGTGTGTTCAGCCCCTCAGTGTGTTCAAACCCTGCCATTAATCCGTTTGTGGGTCCCTGCGTGCTCCTGCTGCGTGCCTGAGCACCGGGGGATGAATAAGCACTTTCAGGCAGCACTTTCAGGCAGCACTTTCAGGCAGTGATGTTCTCAGAGGCTTTGATGTGCCTGAGCTCTGCAGCGTTTCCCTGCCTCCCTCTGCTCTGCCTGCCCGCTGCCAGGGCGCTCTGGGGAGCTGCTGGGCTGCCTGGGCTGCCTCACAGGCTCCAGGCTGATTTCCTGGAGCAAAGCAGGCCAGGAGGACCGGCAGGGAGAAGCTGGGGGATGGATGGGGTGGCGTGAAGTCACCGTGCTCCGCCAATCCAGGCACTCGCAGCTACGGATGCCTCCCGATGCTGGCTCCCAGCACACCTTTCCTGGGGCTTTGGTGCCTCCAGCCCGAGCTCAGCGTGCACCAAAGGGTTACTAGGTCAGGCCCAATCGTTTGAGGGTGTTGTGTGAGGTGAGTGTGCTCAGGGGGTGCAGCTGAGCAGCCCGCACCCCGCGTTCTGCACTGTGCCCCTGCGTGCTCTCTGGTATGGCTGCTCCGCGCCATCGCTGCTTCACCCGCCTGCCTGCCCCCCCTCACTCTTCTTTTCCCTCCCCACATCCACCCCCTCGTGCCTGAGCACTCCTCCTGCACCTGTGCACTGCCCAGAACCCACCTGCTTCCTTCCTGTCCTCCTGACTCCTGAAGTGTCCCCTCAGGGTGGGTGGGGTGGGCTGGGTGACTCTTCCTTCTTGCAGAGAGAGGGGATGAGCAGCTGGCTGCAGCCTGGGCTCTTCCCCTGGCTCACTGCAGGTTGGGTTCTTCCCCAGCTGGCTGGAAACTGGGTTATTCCCTGCTCACTGGGAGCTGGGTTGTTCCCTTCTCCCTGCAGGCTGGGTTATTCCCTGCTCACTGGGAGCTGGGTTGTTCCCTTCTCCCTGCAGGCTGGGTTGTTCCCTGCTCACTGGGAGCTGGGTTATTCCCTGCTCGCTGGAAGCTGGATTTTTCCCCTTCTCCCTGAGGCTGGGTTGATCCCCTGCTCACTGGAAGTTGGGTTATTCCCTTCTCGCTGCAAACTGGGTTGTTCCCTGTCAGTGCAGGCTGGGTTTTTCCCCTTTTCCCTGGGAGCTGGGTTGTTTCTCAGCTGGCTGCAGGCTGGGTTGTTCCCTGTCTCACTGGGAGCTGGATTCTTCCCCAGCTCACTGCAGCCTGTGTTGTTCCCTTCTGCCTGCAGGCTGGGCTGTTCCCTGCTCGCTAGACGTTGGGTTTTCCCCAGCTCCCTGCAGCAGCTCAGCCTGGAAAGGAAGCTGGGAGCAGCAGCAGGAGAAGGAGCAGGGTACTCTCTGTCCCTCAGCATCCTGCTGGACCCTTGGGTGGTGGCAGGGGGGAGCATTTGAGGGCATGGCAGTGACTCAGGTCTTGTGCCAGGCTCCAAACGAGTTCCTAACCTGGGGCCATCCCCTTGAGATGCTTTTCCTGCCCTTCTCTGGGGGGACAGAATCTCAGCACTAACCCCTAAGCGACTTCCATTGTTCTCATCCTCCTGCCAGGTTGTTTGCCTGTTGTTCTTCATCCTCTTTTGACTTTCCCTTTCTCTCCCCTCCCTCCCTCCCTCCCTCCCTTCTCCCCTGATGCCCTTGTTCACTGCTAGGCCAAGCAGAAAGCATGGAGACGTCTGATATGGCGACAGCAAAGGTAGGATGGAAATGCTGCCGGCCTCACTGTGCGTAAGTGGTTTCGCTTGGCACCTTCTTACTCTGTCTCTCCACCTCCCTCCTGCCCCCTGCCCACCCTCCCTGCTGCTGGGAGAGCCAGGGAATCACTCTGGGATGGGGTTGGAGCCCTTACAGTCGTGAGGTTGGAGGAAATGCTGCAGGGTTGGTGCTGGAGGCAGAGGTCGGGGTGGGAGGGAGGGGATTTGGGGGCTTGTGGTCCCTCCGTGGCATCTGAGGTGGGAGCAGGGATGCTGCTGGATGAGGGAGTGACACTAGATGGTGCTTTAGGGGCAGCTTTCCACTCCCGGGGACGGTTGTGCAAGGAGAAATTCCTTCTGGCAGCCTCTTTCATTTTTTTAAATTTTTTTTTGGAAAGGATGTCGGGGGAGTGTCAAAAGCGAGAAAGTAATTCGAGCTTATGGATGCATCCACCCTTTTCTGTGAGGCTTCTCTGTTGCCTGTGCCTCGCTTTCACAGGGTTCTGTGGGTTCTGCTTTCCTGTGGGCTGGCGGTCTGGGAGTGGAACTGGGTGGATGCAGATGGGTTTGAGGTGGGAATGGCTGGGAGGCCTGGGAGCACCAGACTGGCACCACTGGGTGCCTTTAGAGCCAAGGCTTGTTTTCCTGGGCACCAAAAGGACCCTCCTTGGGATCAGAGCAGGTTTAAAGTGCAGGGGATGTGTCTGCTAATGTGTTTGAGGTTTTATCTCACAAAGAGATGAAATTCAGTGTGGGCTGGCAATCTGGGAATCTGGGAGTGGAACTGGGTGGATGCAGATGGGTTTGAGGTGGGAATGGCTGGGAGGCCTGGGGAGCACCAGCCTGGCACCACTGGGTGCCTTTAGAGCCAAGGTTTGTTCTCCTGGGCACCAAAAGGACCAGGGTTAAAGTGCAGGGGATGTGTCTGCAAAACGTGTTTGGGGCTTTATCTCACAAAGAGATGAAATTCAGCGTGGCTGGAGGGAGCCATGGCTTGCAGGGAGTGGGGAAGGGCATTAACAGTTAAAAATCTGCTCTGGATCCTGCAGCAGGGCTGTATTCCAGGCAGAAACTCCTTCCTGGGTGTAGAATTCCCTGGTTAAACCGCTCACTGATCTCATGGGTGCTGCTCACACATTGCAGGGCTCGTGTCTCAGCTGGAACCCGAGCTGAGCTCTCCCTGTCACATTTATTCCAGCTGTAACACTCCATCCTTTTCAATTCCCCTTCCCTGAAGCCTGGATGATGCTGGGGAAGGTTCTGCCCCAGGACTGGGTTGCTCCTTGATGCAGCTTTTGAGTTTTTTAAGTGTTTATCAATAAATTGTATGATGTGCTTCTGGGTAAATGTTGCTTTATAAAGGTGAACTCATTCTCATATTTGCTGCAAACCCTCTTGAAGCTGGAGGGCTTGGAAAAAAATATCGTTGAGGGTGCTGAAGGGTCTGTGGCATTTCAGTTAGAGTTGTGGTGGCGTTTTGGGGAACTCAGTTTTATCTCTGGCTTGAAAGACAGACATTTTCCATGACAGGAACAATAGAATCACTTGAAAATTGTTTTTCTCTGTACCTGTTTTTTTTTGTAGGTTTTGGTTTTAATTAAAGGGAAATGTGATCTGCAGTGTTAAAGCACCATCTTAGCGTGAATGTACTGAAAAAAAATCTAATTATCTTTTTGAGGAAATTTTGAGGAAATCTAATTATCTTTTTGAGTTGAGTTTGAACCTTCTAAAACAGATACAATTGGGAATAGTTATATAGACATTCCTGGAATGTGCACAGGTTTATGATATTTAGTCCTCAGTCCTTAATTTAAAACCGCCAAATTCTGTTTTCTTTGCTGACTTTGAGCCAGCTACCCCTGTGAGGAGTTTGGAGCATCGAAGGGAGGTTGTTAATTTTGCTTAATTTCTGCTGAGCTCAGTCTGGAGGAATTTCTGGGGAGGTTGAAGAGATTTGTTCCCTCCTGCTGGAATGCTCCAGCAGTGGCCATGGGCTGGGATGTTCTGTCACAGCTGCTGTCCACTGTGTCACCCTTCCATTGGTGTCACCCTTCCATTGGTGTCACCATTCCATTGGTGTCACCCACCTCTCCTCTGTGTCCTTCCTTCTCTGCTGAGACACCTTCCAGGCTTGTCACTGTCACATTTTCTCAAAAATCCCTTTGCCAGGATTTCTTCTCCTGGGAAGCTGAGAAGCTTCAGAAAAAATGAGAACAACAATTATCTCATTGCTTCTCCTGTGTTTTGTTGTTTTAGAATGTGGTTTAGAGATTGTTTATCCAACAGGTGCATGTTTGATTGGTTTCATGTGAATTGTTTTGACTTGATAACCAATCACAGCCAAGCTGTGTCGGGACTCTGGAAGAAGTCAGGAGTTTTCATTATCATTCTTTGTAACTTTCTGTCTGTATCTTTTCTCTGTTCTTTAGTATAGTTTTAGTATAGCATTAATATAATATAATATAATATAATATAATATAATATAATGTAATGTAATGTAATGTAATATAATGTAATATAAATTAGCCTTCTAAGAACATGAAGTCAGATTCTCAATTCCTCCTTCATCCTGGGGGAGGAAGGAAATACCACACAGGCTGGCTCAAGAACTGGCATTTCCTGCCATGCCAGAGAATGGTGTGTTCCTCCCCAGAAAAAAGGGAGAAATTCAATTTTAGTCTATCATTCATCCTCATCTTGGGGCTTTTCAGAGCTGCTGTGGGACAGGGACACGGGGCTGTGTCACCTCCAGCTGTGCTTGGCCTGCCAAAAGTGAAACCCCTGCATTGCTCCATCCCTGCTCCTTGCTGAGTGCCTGGGGAAAGCAAATTAAACTCTTGGAGAAGGAGGAGGAAAAAAATCAGGTCATTGTGGAGCTTGTTGAGCAAGCAGGGGTCACTTCCCAGGTGAAATGGAGATTGGAAAATCAGTGAGCTCCTTTCACTCCTGGCACTGCAAGGTTCTGCTTCTCTGCCCTGCAAACAGACTCATGGAAATCCTCTGGATTTTAGGAAGTTGTGAGAGATATTTCAGCTGATTTTCTTGTTCCATGCTGAGTGCCAGGGAAAAGCAAATTAAACTCTTGGAAAAGGGAGGCGGGAAATTAGGTGAATGTGGAGCTTCTTGAGCAAGCAGGGGTCACATCCCAGGTGAAATGGAGATTGGAAAATCAGTGAGCTCCTCTCACCCCTGGCACTGCAAGGTTCTGCTTCTCTGTCCCACAGACACAGAAATCCTCTAGATTTTAGGAAGTTGTGAGAGATATTTCAGCTGATTTTCTCGTTCCATGCTGAGGGAAATGTCTCCTGTCCTGAGCTGGAAGGGGGTGCTCAGTGAAGGCAGCCAAGGTGCCTTTTTGCAGCATCTCAGAGGTTTTTAGAGCTGATTTCCTTTCTGCAGCATCTCAGAGGTTTTTAGAGCTGATTTCCTCCTTACAGCATCTCAGAGGTTTTTAGAGCTGATTTCCTTGGCTTTCATCAGGCTGCACTTGGCCGGGATTGCTCAGAGAAGGACAAACCAGCTGTGTGTGAATAAAACAGTGCTAAATATTCAACTTTTACTTTCTGTGGTTGCCTCTGTGCTTCCAGCTTCCCCCCAGGCCCTGCCTGGGCAATATCCTGTGCAAAAATTGCCTTTTTTATTTCTGCCTGCCTGTGCCTTGGTGCAGATGTCCCTGTCTCTGCAGAGGCCGTGTCCAGCCCTGCTTTATCCTGACAGCACCATCAGTATTTCTTTCATCCAAGTAGGAGGCCAGGAAAAAAAAAATTAACTCTGGTTTTGTGTATTCCAGACCTAACTTTTAAAATCCATGATAGTTTGTGCTTACAGGTCAGGAAAACATCCTGTCTTTTTATCCAGCCCTCTTTTTATTTCTTCTTCTGCTCCTGATCTCCCAAGTTTTCCTTCAGTTTGAGAAAGTTCTGCCTGGTTTTGGCTTTGTTGCTGTTTTCAGTGTTTGTCTGTGTGTGTGCTGCTGCTTGACTTCCTCCTCCTGGCTGGGGCTGGAACCCCAAGGGAGGTTTTATTAATGGAATTCTTCATCTGGACCAGGAATACTCAAAATGTTACTGGCACCAGGCCCAAATTATCTTAATTCTTTTTGAAGTTTGTGAGAATTTTTTCCTGGGAGAAAGGACAGGGATGAGGCAGGACAACACAACCACATGAACTTGTCTTATTATTATTTATTGTTTGTGCTGAGCAAATGATGAATTTAATTTAAAAAAAAAATGAGATTCCCATCCCAAATAATCCAAATGGCATTCTGATAAAGTCATTGGATTTACAGCCTTTGTGCCTGGAGGGGAAAATGAACCTTTGGTCTAACATCCTGTGTGAAGGGTGAAAATGGTGAAAATTTGTGTTTATGGCTCTGTGAGGGCACCTGCACATCCTTCAGAGCTGCTGCTCAGCCCAGCTATTATGTTTATTTTCCCAAAACATCAAAACAAACTCTAAGGAAACCCAGTGTTTACCCTTTTATGCCTATTTTTAATTTTTCCTACGGAAAAAGAATTTTTACCCAAATAACAGTGCCTTGGGAAAGCTCTTTTAAATGCAAAACATGATCATGAAAGATATTTGCCACTTAAATTGACATTTACACAGATGAGGACAATACACCAATGATGCTTTTTACAACCATTTCCAGAATTACAACCTGCAGTTGCACAGAGCAGTGACAATCAGGGATTTTTAGAGCTTCCCTTTCCAAAACAGGGGCCAGGAATGACTTTGGACCCCTCCAGCCACAGCTCTGATTTTTTTTTCATTTTCCCCTTTAATGCATTGGAGTAGGTAGATAATTAATCTGGAATTCATCTTGCATGTGACTGACAGGTATTCTTAGCTCTGAGGAGGTGGCTGTGCACAGCCCATCCCTCCTGATACCTACAGCTGCTTTTGGCTTGCCTTATTTCCATTTTAATACCTTTTTTTTTTTTTTCTTTTTCCTCACTGGAATAGTTAAATGCAGAGGATTAGGGGGAAACGGAAGGGTTTGTTCATTCTGGCACAGCTGGATCAGCCAGAATTTGGGATTGGGGTTGGGAATACCTGACCCACAGGCCCTCCAAGGCTCCTGCTGGGAGGATTTTTTGGCCAGCCAGACATTCAAACAAACACCTTCCCAACCGTCTCCTTCCTTTGATAATTTCCCCACCCCTCACATTATTTGGATAAAAAAAAAAAAATTTAAAAAAAAAGGAAAAGTGCATGACTGCTTATCTCTTAATACCTTTCTTGCCTGAGCTTTGATTTCCAAACATGTGACTCTGCAGCATTAGGCTGTCCTAGATTTGCCAAGCTTGCAGGTCTCCTGACCCATTTTACAGCATTTGTGATTTGCCTCCCTCCTTGACAACCTGCAGGCCACAGCTGCAGAGCTTCTCCTGGAGAAAAGCCCAGCCCAAAGCCTGGCCCAAGCTGCTGTAGGTGGGACCTAAGAAGGGCTGAGTCTGGGATTATGCAGGGTGAGATTTGAAAGTGTTTTTTCCATGCTGTTTGTCATGGGGAAAGGCCTGTGCCTGACTTTATGGTTAAATGAGAGCTTTTTGTCCAGAAATAAGAAAAAAATGAATTGGAAAGTTGTTGTTGGAGCAAATTCCCAAAGCAGGGATTTGGGGTGTCCCCACCTGCCCTGGGGCTCTCCCCATTTCAGGGTTACTCCCCCAATTTCTCAAACTTCAGCCCAAGGTGTTGGTTCATTTCACCCACCATGGAACGATCCAAGCCCTCCAAAAGTGATTTTCTGCTGAATTCAGAACTGGAACTTTGCTGCTCTTCATCTCTTCAGGGTTTGGGATGACCAGAAAAAAAAAATCTCTTTGTTGTTATCAGAGCAAAGAACCACATTTGTCACTTTCCAGAGGGGATGTGGGCACCAGAATCCCAGAGTTCCCTCAGAAAATGTCAAAAGAAAGATCTGCAAGCCAGGGCAGAACTCTGGAACTGCCCCAAGCACCCCCTGAGCAGTGAACAGAGCAAGGGTGGTGGTTTTACACATCAAGGTTTTCCTGTCAGTCCACTCAAAATTATCTGCAGCCATGGGGATGGGGGTGTGAGTGCAAAAAAAAATGGACAAAATACCACTTAAAGCCCTTCAAGAGAGCAGAATGTTTATTCACACACAGCTGCCTGCTGTCTTTCCTCTGCCACCCCTAAAAATGCTGAATTCCTGCAGGATTTACAATCCAGACTGTTTCTATCCCAGGACCAAACCCCTTCAGAGCTGTATGGAATAAAAGTGTGGATGTCCATCCCAGGCTTCACTATTTGAAGAACTTTATGGATAAATAATGAAATTATAAATTATTTGAGATACACTGCCCCACTCCCCAGCTCCTGCTGCGTGCAGTGTGCTCGGATCCCGTGAGATAAACAAGAATTCCAGGGAAAATCAACATGCATTGCAGGAAATGGGGGTGGAAATGCAATATTTGGCACTTTTCAGTCTTCCATTCAGCGATTCAGTTCTCCGTTAGGAATTTTGGTTTTCCATTAGGAAATTTAGGTTTCCATTAGGAAATTCAGTTTTCCATCAGGAAATTCGGTTTTACATTAGGAAATCCAGTTTTCCATTAGCAATTTTGATTTTCACTTTAGAAATTTAGTTCTCCATTAGGAATCTTTGTTTTCCATTAGGAAATTCAGTTTTCCATTTGGAAATTCACTTTTCCATTAGGAAATTTGGTTTTCCATTAAGAAATTCAGTTCTCCATTAGGAAATTCGGTTTTCCATTTGGAAATTCGGTTTTCCATTAGGAAGCTTGGATTTCCATTATGAAATTCAGTCTTCCATTAGGAAATTCAGTTCTCCATTAGAAAATTCAGTTTTCCATTAGTTAATTCAGTTTTCCATTAGTTTCCACAGCCCTCAGGTGAGCCTTGGAGGGGATGACTCTCTTCCCTTCAGGAAGCTGCAGAGGGGATCTTTGTCAGGAGCTGTGGTGATAGGACAAGGAGAAATGGGTGCAAATTGAAATTCAGGTTACATGTCCCAGCAGGGCTGGATTTCTCTTTTTTGGCCTGAGCAATCAGCTCACCCCTGCTCTGGGATGGTCAGGAATTGGAGTGGGGGTTTGGCAAATCCCCCCCAAGCATCAAGGACCAAATATTGCAGCACTGGCAGAGGGGGCAGAGCCCTGGGGCTCTTCCTGCAGCTCCCCTGCATGAAGAGCACCCTGTGCTGGAAGGGAAAAGCAAATCAAGCTCCTGCTGCAGAAAAAGGCCAAGGGAGCACAACCCATGTGTGTGAGGGGCCTTCAGAACTCCCTCCTGTGCTTGCTGGCCCCAGAAACTGATTTCAAAGTAGGGAAGCATGGCCAGGGTTGAGGGGAGTCTGCAAGGGAGAAGGAGAGGGGCTTTATGAGAGCATGGAGTGACAGGGCAGGAGGGGATGGCTTCACAGTGACAGAGAGGAGGGGTAGATTGGATAACCAGAAATATTCTTTACTATGAGGGGCATGGAGTGCAGGGGGGGTGGCTTCATGCTGACAGAGAGGAAGTTTAGATATTAGGAAATATTTACTGTGAGGGGCATGGAATGACAGGGCAAGGGGCAGTGGTTTCACACTGATGGAGAGGAGGGTTGGACTGGATAATCAGAAATATTCTTTACTGTGAGGGGCTTGGAGTGATAGGGCAAGGGGGATGGTTTCACTGTGACAGAGAGGAGGTTTAGATATTAGGAAATATTTACTGTGAGGGGCATGGAATGCAGGGGGGATGGCTTTACTCTAATGGAGAGGAGGGTTAGATTGGATAAACAGAAATATTCTTTACTGTGAGGGACATGGAAGAGATGGGTTTGCACTGAGAGGAGGGTTGGATAATAGGAAATATTTACTGTGAGGGGCACGGAGTGCAGAGTGGCTTCACACTGATGGAGAGAAGGTTTAGGTTAGATAATAGGAAATATTCTTTACTGGGGGGGGCATGGACTGACAGGGTAAGGGGGGATGGCTTCGCACTGACAGAGAGGAGGGTTAGATTGGATAACCAGAAATACTCTTTACTGTGAGGGGCGTGAGACCCCAGAACAGAGAAGCTGCAGATGCCCCATCCCTGCCAGCGTGCAAGGCTGTCCCAACCGCTCTGCCGGGCGCTGTCCCTGCCGTGCCTGGGGGCTGTCCCCAGCGGCCCCTCGCTGTCCCTGAGGGCTGTCCCCAGCGGACCCCCGCTGTACCTGGGGGCTGTCCCCATCGGACCCCCGCTGTACCTGGGGGCTGTCCCCATCGGACCCCCGCTGTCCCTGGGGGCTGTCCCCATCGGACCCCCGCTGTCCCTGGGGGCTGTCCCCATCGGACCCCCGCTGTCCCCGCACCCCCGTGGCCGGGCGGGGCTGCGGGCCGTGTGCCGGCGGAGCGGGGCCGGGCCGTGCTTGGGGGCCATGGCACGCTGCGCTCCCGCGGCTGCTGCACATGCTCAGCAGCAGCACCAGCAGCAGCAGCGAGCGGGGCGCCTCAGCCCCAGCCCCCGGCGCTGCTGCCGTCGCTGCTGCTGCGCGGAGCCCTGCGCGCCTCGCCGCGGCTCCGGGGGCGCGGGGGGCGGCCGTGCCCCGGCTCGGCGCATGGGGCTCGGCGCTCCCCGCGGGACGCTCGCCGCCCGGGGCTGCTCCAATATGTGCTGGCACCTCTGGAGCTGTCAGTGGGCAGACAAGGACACGGGCAGCGGATTATCGTGGCTGTACTAATGAAAGGGTTCAAGCTCGCCTGGTAAGCGCGCGGTGCGGAGAAGGGTTGGGTGGGGGATGATGATGCTGATGCTGTGGTCCCCCCGTCTCTCCCCGAAATGGGGGAAAAAGGGATGAGATCCGGCAAGTTCCGCTGCGGCAATGCCGGGGGGATCTGGGTGCGGGGAGGGAGGCACGGCAGAGGCTCCGGCGGTTGGATGCGGCGCTGGGCCGCTGCTGCCCGGGCAGCTCCGCATCCGCTGCGATGCCCGGAGCGCTCCGGCCGCATCCCCCCCATCCCTGCTCCGCTGCCGGGCTCTGCCCGAGCCGCCTTACCCGGCTCACACAGGGAAATAACCGCGGGCACATTCTGCCGAAGAAAGGTGGGGGGATAAAAAAGTGTTTTGGATGCTGCGTGCGTGGAATGGCTCCTGCTCGGCTTGTCCTCTAAGCAGCGGATTTTGGGGATGCTCCTCGCTGCCGTGGTGCTGTAAGGACATCGATAGCAGAGTTCCAGGGAGCCCGGAGCTGCCGGCAAGGTACCAGAGGGCTCCATAATTCTTTCATCATTCCTGGGTGTTTTGGGGAGAAACTCACCAGGTTTGGCTAAGTGGGCAGTGAAAGAAAACATTGTGTGGGTGAAAGACAATTTACAAAGCTCTGTGTGTGTGTGTGTCTGAAATGTTCCCAGGAAGATATTTTGCTGGTCAAGTTTGTATTTTTCAGGGGTAGGTAAATATATACAATATATAATATATAATATATAATATATAATATATAATATATAATATATAATATATAATATATAATATATAATATA
>JAWMRF010000092.1:4147032-4158190 GCA_035221435.1 Sphenopsis melanotis | reverse complement strand
TTTTTCAGGGGTAGGTAAATATATATATATGTATATATATATGTATATAATTGTATCCTCTATTACATATATATATATACATACATATATATACATATATGTAGTAGAGGATACAATTATATATCAATACATAAAATATAATATAAACTTGACCACCAAAGGCTTACATAGAATCCCGAGTATATCAAAATTATTTTAAATTTCCAATATGTCAAAACCACTTAGTTGGAATAAATAGGCTTTGAATTATGATGATGAAATTGATTTAACCAGAACTTTATCAGATGGGAACGGTTCCACGGTTAACAGAGGAATGTGACTTCGTAATTTGGGTTGAATTGGATGACAAGGGCAATGGGAAGGCCTGTTTCTTTTCCTTAATCCTTTTTTTTTTCCTGTAATGAAAAAGGAAGTAATCATAGAAATAACAGCCTCCTTCTAAAGTGTGCTAGTTTGCATCAGGATGAATGTGGTGCTTTGAGATCCTCGCCTGTAAAGTGTGAGAAAACAGCAAAGTTATTTTGCATGTTATTTTACTTATTGTTGCTATTTTAATTTTATCTCTTTTTTTTTTTTCTGTGTAAAAAATAAAAGCACCACAGTATAGCACTTGGAAGCATCTTGTACTGGGCCCCAGGGGACAGACCCGAGCCAGGGATGACTCAATAGGTCATCTCTTTTTCTAATTTCTCTAATTCTGTCTTTTATTTAATTACGCTGAGAGCCTTTGAATTTTCCCTGTGTGTACATGGCTGTGTGTCACACAGGCTGTACAAATGATACAGATATTAACATTTGATAATTTTACATGATTTTTTTTTTTTGGATGAAAAAAAAAGCCCCTCTCGCAGTGATCCGCTGCCTTCTGTGCTGTGCAGTTGGGCTGAGGAGTTGCATAATAGCTCGGTGGAGTGGCAGGAGAGCAAAGCGAGTGCTGGAGATGCTGGGAGCGCTGGGATGGAGCGGCTCTGCAGTGCCACGGCCCCGCTGCATCCCCACAAACCCGGCAGGGACATCGGGGCTGTGACGTTCCCACTTCATCCCAGTTCATCCCAGTTCATCCCAGCGCTCCCGGCAGCTCCCGCTGGAGCATCCCGGTGCCTGTGCGGGCTGGGGGCCGAGCGGGAGCTCCGGAGCCTTGCTGGGGACATAAGCAGCTTACAGCGCTGGGGGAAGTGCTGGCCGGGCTGCAGTAGGTGCCGCTCTTCCCTCTCCCTTCCTCGGGCTCCCGGCACGGCCCCGGGGGCTCTGGGCACTCCTGGGCCCCTTTGTTCTCCACAAAGATCCCGAGCAGTTCTCCCCAGCTCTCCTGGAATCACCTGGCAGGTGCTACCCAAGCCCTGCATCCTCAGCATCCCCCTTCATCCCAGTCCCAAAATTAAATATTCTGATTGCTTCCCTTATTTAATTATACAGCATTCTGGATCTCTGCAGCTGTCACTCTGTTCCCCCTAGGATATTCTGTTTATTTGGTTGTGCTGCAATATCCAGAACAGGAGGGTGAGTTAGGGGTGTTATTTCAGGCCCTGCTTTGCCCAAATCTGTCCCTGCTGGATGGATTGGAGGAGCACAGAATGAATGCAGGGCTCTCTGAACCTGCTTGGGGTGTTTAATGTGGGCTGGACAGCCTTGATACAAAATGAGCTTATAGGGTTGGGATTTATATAAAGGAAAAGCATCCAGTGCTTGGGCTGCAGACAAATCCTCAGGTCCTTGGTGCAGGAGCAGCACTGCTGGGGTTAACCCAGATTTCCTCCCAGAGCCATGCTCAGAGAGACACATGATGTCTGTCTGTACCAGGGAGGGACAGACAGCTGCCAGCAGCACAGCCTGCCCTGACCCTCAGGAACAGGACCTGCCTTTCCCAGATTTCAGGCCCCACATCCCTCCTGTGCTGTGGGATCACAGCAAATCCCAATGGGTGGGACAACAGGGAACCTCTGGGGCTGTCCTGGAGTTGCATAATAGCTCGGTGGAGTGGCAGGAGAGCAAAGCATGTGCTGGAGATGCTGGGAGCGCTGGGATGGAGCGGCTCTGCAGCGCCACGGCCCCGCTGCATCCCCTGGCTGTCCCCATGCTGCTCCCTCTCAGCATGCCCTGCATTTCCTGCACTGCTGCTCCCTCTCAGCATGCCCTGCATTTCCTGCAGTGCTGCCCCTCAATCCTCACAGCATGCCCTGCATTTCCTGCAGCGCTGCTCCCTCACAGCACACCCTGCATTTCCTGCACTGCTGCTCCTTCTCACCATGCCCTGCATTTCCTGCAGTGTTGCTCCCTTACAGCATTCCCTGCATTTCCTGTAGTGCTGCTCCCTCATTTCCTGCACTGCTGCTCCCTCTCAGCATGCCCTGCATTTCCTGCACTGCTGCTCCCTCTCACCGTGCCCTGCATTTCCTGCACTGCTGCTCCCTCTTACCATGCCCTGCATTTCCTGCACTGCTGCTCCCTCACACCATGCCCTGCATTTCCTGCACTGCTGCTCCCTCTCAGCATGCCCTGCATTTCCTGCAGCAGCCCCTCACCCTGCCCAAATGATCTCATCCCCGTGTGGCTCCCGCTGGCCCCGGGGCTCTGCAGCACAGCTGGGGACAGCCAGGGGGCCTGGGTGACATCACAGAGTGGCAGTGGCACCCTGCAAGGGCCTTCTGTGCTGTCACAACGTCCGGGTGGCAGCAGCGATGCTGCAGCCCCTGAGGATGCTGGCAGGACAGATGACAGCAGCAGTTTGCCTCGTCACAGTCTGGTGTCGTGGTTTAATTGGTCATTTTTGTGTTTTAATGCTGTTTTCATCTTTATATTGTGAGCTGGTATTGTGAGAGAGAGCTTTTGCCTCCAGGCTGACATCACTGTTATCTCACAGCTCCTCAGGGACTGTAATCATCCAGGCCTCGAGCTTTAAATCTCAGAAAGCCAAAAAACCACAGCAGCCTTTCCCTCCCCTTCCATCTCAGGCTGTGCTGCCTGCCCTACTCTTCCTTCTTAGGAGTTTTGGGGAGTTCATGATCCAGCAGAGTTGGAAACTAATTTAGATCTTTGATGAAAAATGGAAATCTGATGCCAGAGGAGCGTTGCAGGGACAAAAACAAGCTGGTAGCTGCACTTGATGTCCCATAAATGGGATACTGAGTAAAACTCTGCTCGTCTGATTTTCCTTCTTTTGTGGTTCCTTCTGCATTGCTTGTGCTGCTGCGCTGCTTGGAATAGTACTGAGCTGCAGAACCTGCAGTCTGGAACCTACAGAGAAAAGAAGGGCCAAAGGCTCCACTAAAAATAAATCTGTAATTCATTTTTCTGCTAGTGCCTGTGGGTGAGGGGAAAAAAAAAAACCCAACAAAACTCTAAATGTTCCAACACCCTACTTATCTGAGGGAAGGATCTATTATGTAGTTGTGGGGGTGGGATGGGAACTAGGTAGGGTTACAGAACAGCAGAGCTAAAATTAGCAGTTGTTTGATGTCAGGGAGCAGTGAAGATTGACTTGAGGCAGTTTCAGTTCTGCCTTCAGGAGGCTGCGGCTGCAGGAGCCCCTTGGTACCTGATCAGGCTGCCCCTGCCCTTCCCTGGCTCTGAATTTTGGAAATCCATGTCTCAGGGTGTGCGAGAGGGGAGGGAGGGGTTCCTGAGCTGTCACACTCGTCCCATTAGCAGCTGTTTGATGTCAGGGAGCAGTGAGGATTGACTTGAGGCAGTTTCAGTTCTGCCTTCTGGAGGCTGCGGCTGCAGGAGCCCCTTGGCACCTCCACCAGGCTGCCCCTGCCCTTCCCTGGCTCTGGAAATCTGGAAATCGATGTGTAAGAGGGGAGGGAGGGGTTCCTGAGCTGTCACACTCGTCCCACCCTGCTCTGCTCTCCAGCCTTGCCGCTCCTTTGAGATGTAAATGAACGGGAGGGAAGGTTCTGTCCTCGCATCGCTGTGACACACAGGGGTGACAAACGTGGGTGTCTGGGATTCGTGGCTCCTTGATTACCCAGGAAATGATGAAGCTGCTTAAATCACTTCCAATTTGGTGTTGAAGCTGCAGAGCCTTAAAGAGCTGCGGCGTGCAATGAACTTCGTCCTGTGGCACTGCAAATGATCCCAAATGAAATTGGATTTCCAAATCAATTCTTCCTCAATTTCTGGAGAAGCTTCACAAAATAGTTCTGTGAAAGTTACATAATTGTGCTGCTGTGCCCGTTGTGCTGTTTGACCTTCACATTACAGGTTCAAAATGTTGCATTTTCAGTCTTTCCTGTCTTCATTGATTCTTCTGCTCCTACATCACCCTTTGTGCCTTTTATTCAGGGGGAAGAAATAGGTGCTGATAATCCTCAGCTAAAAACCACCAGAGCTGACCCACATACATATAAATATGGTTTTTTGGGAAAAGTAGAGGCCTTAGCTCCTTATGAATTCTGCAAATGGATCTGAGGAATCAGGACGTTCCCCTTGGCTGCGGCAGGAAGAGCAAACCTCATTAACAGGTCGCTCATCTTCCCCTGCATCCAGAACATTCTGACCTGGCCACACGTCCTGAACCTTCTGGCTGGCCATAAATTAAGGTTTTTTTATCCTTTTCCAGCAAGAAGATGTCGTGCCAGGTGCCTGGAAGAGCAGCTTGGAGCAGCCTTGGCAGGTTCATTCTGTAGATGGTTCTGTGGCACGCGGTCACTGAGGGGTAATTAGCAGGTTTTGTGCTCATTTCTCAGGCCTTGGTGTTATTTTTTCTGCCCTTTTCCATGATGGGAAGCCCTAGGAAGCAGTGAGGAGCCTAATCTGAGTGCACTAAAGGCAAGGAAAAGCTTTGCACACAATTCCCTTGGCCAGGCTGTGCTCATGGGCACCAAGAGGGGCAGAAGTAGAAGCAGGATCAGCCCAGCACCAGTTTTTGTCCTGGCTGCACAGTGCCACGCTGGATTAATACCTGCAGTGGCAACAGGCTGTGAAGCACAACTTTTATTTTAGCAAAAGTCTGAAATTACAGTGGAATAAAACCATTTGAAATAAAACCAAGGCATTTTCAAACCCTCGCTCTGAGGCTGGGTTTGCTGTGTGATGATACACTGGCAAAAGCATCCCTTTAATATTTTTGTTTCTTATGTGGTTGGTTCTTGGCATCAAGTTCTGATTTAAATTTGGATAAACATCTGTAATTTTGTCCTCTAATATGTATGTGCAGATTGAAACCTCTCTGAGGACAGGCAGACAGAGCAGTTCTGTGACTGAGGCCATGAAGAAGCTGCACTGTGCAGAGTTTGCTGCAGCACCCGGAATCTCTCCCCAGATCTCTCCTTGGGCTGCAGATTATTTTGGTTAATTGAATCCCAGTCGTTTGTTTTGCTGGGAAATTGCTTTCCCCTCTTATCAGATGGCAAGATCACCTTGCTCTGTCTCCAGTCCTCAGAAATGTCAAGTGAAGGGCAAGCTGGAGTGGCTCTGCAATTCTGCAGCCTTCCCTCACTCAGGGCCTGCAGCTGAGGCCAGTGAGGCAGCAGTGGGGCTGTTCCAGGGATTCTTTTCCTCACTAAAAAGCCTGAAAATGTGGAAAATTCTGTCAGGAAGAGATTAAACATGGAGCTGAGGCTGCTGGGTGCTGTTTGAGTGCTCGGTCTCTTCTGCAGGGAAGGAAGGTGCTGCCTGTGGGAGCTGGGGGTCACGAGAGGCCCTGATTGTGCCTGGATCTGTCACTGACCATTTTCATCCTCATGGTGCCTCTGCCCCACTTTCCCTGCCTGCAAAATGAGGCAAACCAGTCTCCCCTTCCTTCTCCCTGTGCCTGGAACAGAGATTTTCATGGGACAAGTGCTGGAAGAAGATGTTGAGGAGAAATCAGTCTCCTCTTCCTTCTCCCTTTGCCCGAGCAGAGATTTTCAAGGGACAAGTGCCAGAAGAAGATGTTGGGCAGAAATCAGTCTCCTCTTCCTTCTCCCCCTTCCTGGAGCAGAAATTTTTATTCCCACATTTTGGAAGGAGCTGTTGGACAGAAATCGGTCTCCCTTTCCTTCTCCTTGTGCCTGGAACAGAGATTTTCATAGGACAAGTGCTAGAAGAAGGTCTTGGATAGGATTCAGTCTCCTCCTGGAGCAGAGATTTTCATGGGATAAGTTCTGGAAGGAGGTTTTGGGCAGAAATAAATCTCCTCTTCCTTTTCCCTTTGCCTGGAGCAGAGATTTTCATTCTCACATTTTAGAAGGAGCTGTTGGACAGAAATCAGTCTCCTCTTCCTTCTCCCCCTTCCTGGAGCAGAGATTTTCATGGGATAAGTTCTGGAAGGAGCTGTTGGACAAAAATCAATCTCCTCTTCATTCTCCCTTTGCCTGGAGCAGAGATTTTCAAGGGACAAGTGTTAGAAGAAGATGCTGGACAGAAATCAGTGTCCCTTTCCTTCTCCTTGTGCTTGGAACAGAGATTTTCATAGGACAAGTGTTAGAAGTAGATGTTGGACAGAAATCAATGTTCTCTTCCTTCTCCCCCTTCCTGGAGCAGAGATTTTCATTCCCACAATTCGAAAAGGAGCTGTTGGACAGAAATCACTCTCCTCTTCCTTCTCCCATTTCCTGGAGCAGATATTTTAATTCCCACATTTTGGGAAGGAGTTTTGGGCAGAAATCAGTCTCCTCTTCCTTCTCCCTTTCCTGGAGCAGAGATTTTCAAGGGACAAGGGCTGGAAGGAGCTGTTGGACAGAAATCAGTCTCCTCTTCCTTCTCCCTTTGCCTGAGCAGAGATTTTCAAGGGACAAGTGCTGGAAGGAGCTGTTGGACAGTGTCCCACGTTTTTAAGTGTCTGATTCACCCCGTATGTGTTGATAGTTGTGTTGCACTGATGAGAAGCACTCACATAGCTGGAATTTCTGCTGCATTTCTGGTCAGCAAGTGGGCAGGGGCAAGGCCTGGAAGAGGCAGAAATTGCCATCAAAACCCTTGTGGCGCTTTCTGACAGAATTACTGTGTCCTGGTCAAGGCCTCTTCTGCTTTTTCCAGCTGAAATTCCAGATTTCTCTCTATTTTAAACAGTTTAAACTTTGGTTGATTGAGCAGCTGCTGTGTTTTTGCTTGAACTTTCCCCAGAACTCCTCTGAGTTCAGGCCCTGGTTAGAAAGTGCATCTTAATGCCATTATTGTTTTAATTGATGCTTATTACGACTGTTAACTACTAATTTCAGGATTTTGAGCCTGTTTGAAGTAAATTGTAGAAGTTGCAATAATATATCCAAGGATGGAATATCCAAGCTCAGGAAATGGAGACACCAAACCCAAAATGCTGCACAGAATTCCTTTTCCTTCTGGGTGCCTTTGCAGAGCCACGTGCTGAATACAAAATGCTGGAATGTTCTCTGAGCTTCTCCTTTCCTAAAGTTTTCCTTTTGGCCAGATTTAGGCCTGTGCTGTTGATTATATTTTACATTTTGCAGTGGTTTATTCCCCTGTAACCATTTTTTCCAGGACAGAATGATCTCTGTGGTCACAGCCAAGCGATCTGAGGGCAGATGCTCTGCTTTTTTCCCAACTAAAAAAAGATGCAAAATGCTGCCACTCTCCTTTGCCAATGTCACAGCCACTCCATGCATGTGGCAGAGGAGCAGAGAAAGAGGAATTTGGGGATTTTTTTTGGAGATTCATATATTTGGGGTATATATTTTGAATAATAAACCACTCAGAATACCAGGTTTGGTAGAATGTGGTTTTGGACCACAGCTAATTTCAGGCCTTGGAATTGGAAGGAGAAAAATGGAGGAGAAAATGAGTGGAATGAAAAGGACTTTGGGGGGAAATTAGGTGTATTTTGAGGAGCAGCAACGATTTGGTAACAGAAGAAATGTCCAGCTATGCACATAAAATTAGAACAAATTAGCTGGAGGGGGAACACACAACTTGTTTAGTTCAAGAACAGCTCCCTCTAATTAGGGTCATTCCCTTAATGAGGTGCTGAGCA
This sequence comes from Sphenopsis melanotis, assembly GCA_035221435.1. NCBI lineage: Eukaryota > Metazoa > Chordata > Aves > Passeriformes > Thraupidae > Sphenopsis > Sphenopsis melanotis. The sequence continues at coordinate 4,150,278 of JAWMRF010000092.1, read as the reverse complement.
AATCAGGCTGTGTTTGAAGGACAGAAGGAGGTGGCCAGGCCTGAGCATTGCAGAGATCACTGGCGAGGTCTCAGCCCTGCTGCAGCGAGGACACACGAGGTGCTGTGAGTTAAAGGTTTGCATGGAGCCAGAGGAGTTTCAGAGGGAGGCAGAGCTGTAATTTCGGTGTATTTGTGACCCCACAGGACCAGAAATAAAGCAGCTGTGGGGATGTGGAAGGAGTGCCCTTTGCTTGTGAGGCTGTGCAGCCCTCAGAGCTGGAATTTGGTTTTTTTCAGAGCTGTCAGCTGCTAGAGAAATGTGATGCACAACCTGATGCACATTTTGGGAATGAGGTTTGGGAGTCAAAGCCAAGCGTAGCTGTAGGCCATGAAAGAAGGATGTGTCTGGAGGCCAGGGCTCACGGAACTGAGCAATATTCAGTGCCTGCTCCAGGGCACTAAAGCTGCAGCACTGCTTCAAATACCTGCTGTATTATTTTTCCAGCAGGAAGAACAAGTTCCCTGTGGATTCTTTTCTGTTTTAAAGGCAGCTGATAGCACAGCTGATCTGGGAAATAGAACTGTTTCTAAAATTGTGTTGTTTTACAGCAAAAGAGGCTCTTGAAAACAGAGATTTGCTGTGCTGGGAGATTTTCATGCTCCACCTCCAGTTTGGAGGAAGAGATTCCATCCTAAATAGTCAAGATGGACAAAGGGTAGAAGAAAGGAAGTGGAATTAGTCCTGGTTTGCAGATGAGGCGCACAGAGATTAAAGGTGTTTTTTCTTTTAATTGTTTATTAATAGCTGTGTATTAATTCCCTACTGGAAGCTTGGCTTAGGAGAGCAAAAAATTATCATAGCTTAAACAATTCTCTAAAGAGAGCAAACTCTGCTGAAGTAAGGGCAGGATGAGAAATGCAAACATCCATCCCTATCCCCTGCACCTCTCACAGGGGACTTGCCCAGAGCCACAACCTGAATCCTTGTAATTGTCCCAAAACAACCTGAATCCTTAAAATTGTCCAAAAATAATCTGAATCCTTACAATTGTCCCAAAACAACCTGAATCTATGTAATTGTCCCAAAACAATCTGAATCTTTGTAACTGTCCCAAAACATTCTGAATCCTTATAATTGTCCCAAAACAACCTGAATCCTTATCATTGTCCCAAATCAACCTGAATCTATGTAATTGTCCCAAAAAACTTGAATCCTTGTAATTGTCCCAAAACAACCTGAATCCTTGTAATTGTCCCAGATCAACCTGAATCCTTACAATTGTCCCAAACCAACCTGTGCATTGCTCATATTTGGAGATACCACAATTATCCTGAGGCCATCTGTTCTTTCAAGGATCACAGCCCAGATTAGGAAGTGAGGATGATTTGGATTTCACTTTGCAAGGTTTCCCACATGGAACTCCAAATCCCAAGGATGTCTGTGTGTGTCTTGGAAGATCTGGGGACAAAAATGCAGCAAGTTAAAGCAGTCCTTGAAACTGTAACACTCAACCAGTCCTAATTTTGCAATCATAGGTTTGCAATCATTGGAATCAATTTGGTTTGCAATAATTGCAATCAATTAGGTTTGTAATCATTGCAAACCTTTAGAGTCCTGCATTGCTGCAAACTGGGCTGCTGCCTCTTTAAAAAATGGAAATAATGGAAAGCAGAGCTAGAGACTGAAAGAAGTGTGATATTATTGAAATATTGATCCATGCTCCTGCCAGTGGGGTGTCCTGTACAAGGCCAGGAGCTGGACTTCGGTAATCCTTGTGGGATCCTTCCAGCTCAGGATATTCTGTGTTTCTGTGGGTCTGGTTTGTGTTTATTAACAGTTACCTATTGCTGTTTATGAACGTGACAAGTGAACGAGTTTATTCCACTTCTCTCCTGCTCTTGGCTGTGAGGATTTGACTTCAGCCTTGTTTCTTTCCCACAATTTCATATCATTCCATTGCTCATTGTTCAAAAAAAAAAAAACAACCCCAAACCTTTTAATACAGCTTCTCTTTCTCTTCAATATTTACATTCTTCAAATATTTGTTGACCACTCCACTTTGTTTACCCTTCAAGTTTGTTTTCACAAACGAGCCTCATGAGTGCCGGGATGTTTTTGTTGCTTTCCTTTGAACTCATTGCTCTGTAAGAAAATCTCTCTGGTTCTTTGCCACCCTTCTAAACGTGTTCCTGCTTGGGATTAACTGATCATACAGAGCAAATATTTCATCATTCCACGAGGGGTGATTGATCAGCTCCCAGCCACATCCGTCCTCCCTGCTCCTCTATCAGATTGCAGGGACATTTTTCATTTGCTTTCTGCGCTTTCCCTGTCCATCTGTGCTGCTTTCTTGCTTTCTAAATTCTTCAAATTGCTGGCTGTGGTTTTGTTTCCTCTGTTGCACCTGTCTGGAGTAGGTACAAAGCCAAGGACAGCAGCAGGGCTGTGTTCCTGCTTTTCCCAGGCGGGAATCAGGCGCAGCCTCTGTTTATTTTTCCCCAGACAGGTTTTTTAAGTGTGTTTATACACACTTTCAAGATGAGTCACATTGTTACCTTCTGCATCGTAGAACCTCCGTGCAGAAGATGGCCTTTCCCAGAGCTTGTATTTGGAAATGCCCGAGTGTTGGAGGCAAATATTTCTATTTATTCTAAATATTTCCTGTTGCTGCCTGCTGTTCTAGCAGGGAAATCGATGCTTTGTGTTGCCTGATGAGGTTTAGGAGGGTGTGCAGCCCCTCGGGGTGAAAAGCCAGAGCTTTGTGGGAGCGGGGAAGTGGAATTTCGAGGTAATTGGGATGTTTATGTCCACGCTGACTGCTCTGCTCCTTTGTCGTCACAGAAGTGCTCCCTGGTGGTTTGCACGGTGTTATGTATTTAATATTTTATATATATATATATATAGATATATATATATAAAAAATTAAATTAAATTATTTATATTTAATATATTATATTAAATCATATATAATATATATAATTCAATATATATTATATTATATATAATATATTATACTATATGTAATATGTATTTTATTATATATAATATATATTATATATTTAATATATTATAATAAAATTATATATATATTTAATATTTATAAAATATATATATAAATTATATATATAATATTTATTTTATATATATATATATATATAATAGAGTATTTAATAAAGCTCTGCTCGGGGTGCCAGGGCTGCAGTACCAGGGTGGCAGAACCGATGGGTAAGAACACGAGAAGAGCAGAAATCTGCAGTTTCTCCT
>JAWMRF010000092.1:4121478-4139417 GCA_035221435.1 Sphenopsis melanotis | reverse complement strand
GGGGGGGGGGGGGGGGGGGCCACATTGTGTAAAACGAGGAGGATAAACACAACATTTCCAACGTGTGGGATTTTTAACTCATAGTAGTGTTTAAATCCTTGAAAAGCTTTTGGGGGTCTCTTTGGGGGGGGGGTGATGCGAGCGGGGCGGGCAGGGGTGGGCACACTATGTCAAACGAGGAGGACAAACACAACATTTCCAACCTGTCGGATTTGTAACTCATACCGTTTTTTCAACCTTTTGTAAAGTGTTTGGGGGTCTCTTTGCCGGGGGAGACGCGAGCGGGGCAGGCACATTCTGTAAAGTGGGGAAGACAAACACAACATTTCCAACCTGTCGGATCTTTGACTCGTAGCGTTTTTTCCAGCCTTTGGGGGTCTCTTTGCCGGGGCGATGCAAGCGGGGCAGGCAGGGGTGGGCACACTATGTAAAACGAGGAGGACAAACACATTTCCAACCTGTCGGATCTTTAACTCGTATCGTGTTTTCAACCCCTTGTAAAGCCTTTGGGGGTCTCCTTGCCGGGGCGATGGGAGCGGGGCGAGCAGGAGTGGGCACATTCTGTAAAACACAACATTTCCAACCTGTCGGATTTGTAACTCGTAGCGTTTTTTCCAGCCTTTGGGGGGTCGCTTTGCCGGGGCGATGCGAGCGGGGCGGGCAGGGGTGGGCGCATTATGTAAAGCGCTGCGCAGGCGTGTGCGCGGAGCGTGTGCGGCCGCACCGGGCAGCATCACCGGGGGGACGGGCATGGGCACGGCCGGGGCCGGGGCAGCGCCGTGGTGGCCCTGAGAGCCCCGGCGGGGGCCGTGCCATGCTGCAGGAGGTGAGTACCCTCCCGGCCGGCCGCACAGTGCATGAATGAATGAACCCCATGAATGCCGGGCGATCCCCGCTGAATTCCGCCTAGCTGCTGCTGCTGCTGCTGCCGCTGCTGCTGAGCCGCTCCACGCTCCCCAATGGCTGCCAGGTCAGTGCTGTCGCTGTCACACGTGTGTCACACGCAGGGCTCGGCTCTGGCGGCTCCTCCATCGCACACAGGCGCTCTCCGGGCAGATTAAAGCTGGAGTCCATGTTGGTTGCTGCTGCTGCTCCTCTGCGTTCGGGGGGCTGGAGAGCAGGCGGCGTGACATCATGGTGCAGAGATGCTTCGTTTCTCTTCCTTTCCCGCGGGCTGATCCCTTTTTAATTTTCATTTTATTTTATTTTTTTTTTCTCCCCTCTCCTTGTTCTCTCCTCCCGCCCCACGCACGTGCCCTGCCTCTCCTGCAGGGCGGAATTGCTAAAACAGCCTTTTCGATTGTTCCAAACAATGGGCAAATCTGATTGTTTGGGTTGTATTTTTTTTTTTTCTTTCTTCTTTATTTTTTTTCCCCCCAGCTTTCATTCCCCTCACCCCTCCTGGTTTCCCCTTCACGCCCTGCTGTGTCCCCCATCCCCCATTCCCATAGGGACACTTATTCCTGCCGGAACATCTGGGTCCGGGGAAAGGGGGAGGCAGGAGGGGGTCGGGGTTGGATGCGTCACGGAGCTGCTGCTGCTGCAGGAATATGGTTGGATTTGTTTGCCCATGTGCTCTCCTGCCTCTGCAAGGGCTCGTGGTTCCGCTCTGCCTTCCTCTGCCGGTGTTTGTGTATTTGCACTGATGGGGAGAGGCAGGATTTGGTTTGTGCCGCTTTTTCAGGCTCTGCTCCAGAGTCTGTACAGGTGGCTTTGTGTTTTTTTAAAATATTTTTTGGCAAGGGAGAACAGTAGGAAGTGAGGATTCATTGCACTGTGTGTGTTCATAGACAGGGAGAATCTGCTGAAAGCCCTAAAAAAATAGCTTTTTCTTAGACTGCTGGTGGCTGGCATTGTCCTGTGCATCATGGAAATGCTGCTTCAGAAAAGAGAATCTATTCCTGTTCCCTTGCTCCATTAAATCACATGCATCTGCAGGAGAGGCTGGTAGATTTAGGATGCAGCTTGTGATTTTGACTCAGTAGGATGGAAACTTCAAATCTTTGGGATGTGTTTACATTTACAGCAGAGCAATAACTCGGAACCCCCAGCGTTCTCTTGGAGAAGCCCCCATGTGATAAAGAGCTGGGTGAAACCCTCATCTGATAAAGAGCTGGGTGAAACCCCCATTTGATAAAGAGCTGGGTGAATCCCCCATGTGATAAAGAGCTGGGTGAAACCCCCATGTGATAAAAAGCTGGGTGAAACCCCCATCTGATTAAGAGCTGGATGGAACCCCCAACTAATAAACACCTGGATGAAGCAGGAGAATCTGTTAAAGGGAGGGGACAAGGTTGAGCCGGGTCCTCAGGACAAAGGGCGCTTTGTGGCTCTTGCACTGAGGGGCTCTGGCCCTCTCTGGTTGTACCTCGGGGCTGCTGCAGGGCTGGAGCAGAGCAGGGGGGACACACGGAGGGGATCAATCAGAAGTTGTTGCTTTGTTATTTCCAGAAAGGTAACGGGAGGAAACATCAAGGGCTGAACAAAGGGAAGCGGCTTTGATCCCAGCTTTGAAGATCACAACATCTCCCATCCATTAACTTGTGAGGGCTGTGCTGACGAGCTGTGGGAGTGAGTGGGACGATGCAGAGCTCCAGCTTTGTCTCCTGCTCCTGCTGCACAATGTCCCTGCTCGCCCCCGCTGCCTGCGGGCTGCTCCCAGCCTTCCTGGAGCCTTCCTCAGGCTCACTCCCACCGGGCTTTGTGAGCCCCGGACAAGGCTGGGGTGTGCTCGGGGGGACAATGCTGGGCTGGGGATAAAGCCCATGAAGCCTTGCTGGAGTTACAGCAGGGGAAAAAAGTGCCTGAGCGCTTCTGGAGGGCGTCTGGGAGTTCTATCACACCTACATCCCCACCCAAAAGTGGGCCTGGGTGTTCAGCACCAGCTCTGTTGCTTTGTCTCACTCTCCCTTGGAATAAAGCACAGATGACAGCAGCATTGCGTCCCCAAAGCACTGAAAGATTCTGATGTTAGCTTGGAAACGACAAGGATTAAAATAACCAGCTTGGATTTATTTTAATTTTTATTTTTATCCTTTGAGCTGTCAGGTTTTCAAAACTTCCCTCAACATCAAAGATGGTTGAACAGTGTCTGTTGTTGTTTTGTTTATTGCTTAAACAAGAGCTCTGTTCTGCCCCAACTTCCAGCCTTGGAGATGTTGATGGAAGCCTCAGACATTGCAGTTCTTGCTGTTAATTACAGGAGCTGTTGACTTTGGGGTGGGAAGGGGAGGAAAACAAAGCCTGGATCTGTTCCTCCTTGGGAAGTACCTCTGCAGAGTGGGTGACCTGCAGGTGACAGTGGTGGGGCTGTGTCTGTCACCTTCAGAGGGATGTGAAATTCTTACTTCGTGCTGTTTCCCCTTCACTGCTTCCCAGATTTCTTCCTATTATCCGTCATAGTTTGTTTTATGTGGCTCGCCTTCCTTTGGAGCAAGTGGAATTACAGTAATTTGTGACTGAGGGAGGGTTTAGGGTGTGATTTATAACCCTGCACATTAATGACCCTTTCCAAGCTGTGACTGGTGCGTTATTGGATTTATTATTAAGATCTCTCTTGTTGCATTTCAGAAATATTTTCCAACTTTTCCTCGGGATTTTTGCAGCCCCTCCAAGCAGGAAAGGAGAGGTTTCTTCCAAGCTGGCTGAGGGGGGATTTCTGTGAGAGATGAGGCCGTTTGTCCATGGGTCTGTCTGTCTCCAGTGGTAACCAGGATCGGGTGATCCACAGGGACAATGCCATGGTTAATAATGCATCTGCCCATCCTCGCACTGCTGGCTCTGGGCAGAAGGCAAATTCCTCCCTAATGCTTGCAGTGATTTGCTAATCCTCTGAGGCATAATAATTGCATTAATTTTATTTCATGAATATGTAAACATGTGATTGGATGTCACGGGAGGACAGCATTCTGTGAAATGGCAAAATAGACTGAATAAATCTTAAACAAAGCTGGACTTTCCTGCTAAAAAACATGCAGAAGGCAGACTATTTTTATGATTCTTTTCAAAGCACTTGTCATGAAACACTCCTTGGTTTCTGCACAGCCCTGCAGGTGTCATTGCTTTTTTGACTTATTGCTTTCTCTTTTGTCTCTCTTGCTGGGAGATGTAATAGAAATATAACATTTTGTTATTGCTTGTAGAGCAGTGGCGGGCCCAGGGAATTGCTCCAGGATCTGTGCAGGTTTTCATTCTTGGATTATCAATTTGAAGGGAGTGTAGGTTGGTGATCAAAAGTTGTTACCATCTGCTTGCTGTTCGGGAGACTGCATAATGAGCTGCTGAATCTCCTCGTTTTCCACTGATGTCAGACTGGATGGCAGAGAAGTATTGTTGTAGGCGTCTAATTAACCCCTCTAATAGCTGCTTCTGAGGAGAATTAACTCTTTTCAGTGCCACAGCCAGGCCTGAGGTGCCTTCTTGACCTTTCTGCTCTTTTCCAGACTATCAGCACAGTTCTGTGCTGCCCTCGAGGATCTCCTCTGGTCTGGCTCAGGGAAGTGCAGGCACAGGCTTGGCTTTGCACAGCCCGTGGATTTCAGACACAGAGTTCAACATGTGCTTCAATCTGTGCATTTCTGCTGGTCTGGGGACATACTGCTCAGCACTTCCAGAGCTCAGCTCAAATTGCAGCACAAACCCCAGTTCTGGGCCTGGCAGAGCTCGTTACCAGGTCGGTACTGCAGGGAGGAGTGAGTAATTGCAGGATGACTCTTGGAAAGCAAATTCTTTTGAGAGCTGAGGGAAGACTTGGAGGCCTTTAAGCTTTCCAGATCAGGACTTGCTTGAGAGAATCCAAGGGGTTGAGAAATGCACTGCAGGGAATGCTGTGGGTGGTGTTCTTCTGCCCCTGAGAAGCTGCTGGTGGCCACAGCTGAGTACCTGAGGCTGCTGCTTGTTTAGCTCAGCTGCTCTAGTTGCAAAATTCTTTGGTCCTTTTCCTACTTGTGGCTGAATTCCAACTCACATCCTGCAAGTGGCGGAGCCGGAGGGATTTGCTGTGCTGAGCTGTGTCACAGGTGTGTGACAATGCCCTGTGGAGATGGCTGCTGGCTCTGGGGGCGCATTTGGGAAGGAACTGCTTGTGTCAGTCCCAGGGATGGCTGTGATTTCAGAGGTGCTGGATGGACAGACTTTAATGTCACTCCAGGATGCTTGGGTGTCATTCATGCAGGATTCATTTACCAGACTGCAGCAAAGGCAGGTTTCTCGTGCAGTTCTCCATGAAAATGTTATAAAGAGTTTCTTTATGGTTTTAAGAACACCAAGCTTATCTTCTGGAATGCCTTTCCCAAAGTGACAGCTTGGTGAAGCTCTGTTCATCACCTCGTTCAGATCCTTACAGGGAATATTCTGTTGGACGAGGAAATTTGGCCTTTCTGTGTCTCCCCTGGTGTCTCAGGGGCTGGTCCGTGCATTGCCAAATGTTCTTTTTCATCAGCTGAAGGAAAGCTTGTAGAATCCCTCAATGGTTTGGGTTGGAAAGGCCCTTAAACATCTGTCCATGGGCAGGGACACCTTCCACTATCCCAGGTTGTTCCAAGCCCCATCCTTGGAATTCCAGGGATGGAGCAGCCCCAGCTTCTCTGGGCACCTCTGCCAGGGCCTCCCACCCCCACAGGGAGCAATTTCTTCCATTTATCCAACCTAAATTTCCCCTCTTCCAGTCTGAATCTGTTACTCCTTGTCCTATCACTACAATTTCTGCTAAAAATCCCTCTCCAGCTCCAAGATCCTGGCAGGCTGCAGATTCTTTGCTACACTGCTGCAGGTATTGATGCTTTTCCTTCACATCTGAGCAGAGTTTGGCCCCTCCCCACCCCCCCCCACAATTGCTGATGGTATTTTGATGAGGTTTTTTCCTTTAGGGGACAGCGAGGACATAAAGCAAGGAGACAAACCCAGCCTTCTGTGCTTTCAAATGCTCTGTGCAGAGGTTTTCACCTCAGAGCAAAGGGGCTCTGCTTAGGTGGGCTTGTTTGTGTTCTGTCCCTCACTTAATCTGTCTCACCCACTGAAGGCTACTCTGCAGGGGGACGTGAGGCCCTGAATGCACTCTGGGCAATTAGGTCTCTAAAGCGTTATTTATTACAATTATTTTTTTTTCAAAGTGGGTCAGGGCCGTTTTGGCATTTCAGGCGTGGATTCCTGGTTCAATTGCAGGCCTCGGTCGCCATGGCAACTGCAGAAAGCGTTCGTCATGGCCGGGCTTGGGCTGGATTCAGACTCCAGGGAAGGAGCAGGAGCAGGGAGAGCCCTGAGGGGCTCGGGGCAGGGGCAGCCCTGTGCTCTCCGTGCCCATCCTCGCTGGCATCAGTGAACAGATTCCTCATTTTCTCTGTCTGTGCAGCCCTCATGTGAGAAATATTCAGCTTTTCCCAATAATCAGGAAATTCAGCCCTCCTGCGTTTGATATTTGTGCCACTGACTGCAGGGAGAGCCAAAGAAGGAGCCCCTGATGTTATTTTTTCCCCCCTATTTCTGTACGGGTGAGAGTCCACATACACCTAACACGATATTTGTGGATGGATTTAATTTTTAAACTAAAAAACAAGCTTGAAATGAGTCCTTATGTGAGAAATATTTAGCTTTTCCCAGTTATCAGAAAATAGGAGGGAAATTCAGCCCTCCTGTGCCACTGACTGCAGGGAGAGCCAAAGAAGGAGCCCCTGATGTTATTTTTTCTCCCCTATTTCTGTACAGGTGAGAATCCACACACACCTAACACAATATTTGTGGATGGATTTAATTTTTTAAACTAAATATGAGCTTGAAACAAGCTTGAAACAAGCTTGAAATGAGCTTGAAACGAGTCCTTCATGTGAGAAATATTCAGCTTTTCTCACTCATTAGAAAATAGGGGGGGAATTCAGCCCTCCTGTGTTTGATATTTGTGCCACTGACTGCAGGGAGAGCAAAAGAAGGAGCCCTTCATGTTATTTTCCCCTCTTATTTCTGCAAAGATGAGAATCCACACACACCTAACACGATATTTGTGGATGGATTTAATTTTTTAAACTTAAAAACGAGCTTGGAAGACAGAATCTGCCCAAGGTTGTGCTTGGCAGAGCTGACACCAAAAATTGTGGCTATGGCAGCGTGTGAGCTGGGCAAAAATAAAATTGCCAGCTCTAAGCAATGATCTGAATGCATCTAAATGATCTAAAACATCTAAGCTGGTGCTGCTCCTGTGCAGCTGCAGTGCTGGGCTGTGACTAAAAACCCACCTTGAGGAGCTTTGTAAGACCTTAAAAAGACTAAAATAGCACCAAACTTTCTGCATTTTTCATCTTGAGTTTCACCTGCACGCTGTGGCAGCTGTACACTGGTTTTGAGCTGCTCATTCTGAGCTTTCATTGAGCAGCAGCAAAATCTCCCAAGTGCAAAATGAAAGCAAACAGAGGCTGGACTGAATTTGGCTTTTTTTGGCCTTTACAGAGCTGCTCTAAACTCAGGCTCAAAGTGAAACTGAACTCGCACAAAGCGAAAATGAGACAGGGGTTGTGTGTGGTAAACTCAGGTTTTGTAGAGCTGTGGAGGAAAAATTAGTCCATGTGTTGAGACAGGTTTAGCCAGTGATGTGCTAGTCAGGGACAGCGGCTTCAAATTCTTGCCTTGTGTTTTTGGGGACCTCTCACAGAAACCAGTTTGTGTTGCCTCAACAACAAGCAGGACCAACACAGCCTCAGAATTCAGAGGTTTTAACTAGAAATCTGCTTTTTCTACAGTTTGTAAAAATGGCAATTCAGAACCAATTCCATCAGTTCAGAACCAATTCCATCTCTGGGACTGCTGCTGATGAATTTGGAATCACCAATCTAGCTCTGCTGGGCTGCTAAAATTGAGTTTAGCAGGAGCACAGACCAGGTGAAACACCCATTTTGACTGGATCAGCTGAAAATCTTTGAAGGAAACTGATGCTTTTTAATAGTTCAGTAAACTAAGACATCCCTGATAATTTTGCTTCATGTTATAGTGAACTGTGGCAGGCAGAGCTGCTGGGAGAATGGTCCAGATCATTCTTTGATTTGTGTTTTCCTTTAGTTATTATTTGGGGGGATTAAATCTTGAATATTGCTGTGCAGTTATTGCTGCACTGGTTTAGCATTCAATATTCCTGTGCCTTGTCCAGGGAAAGGGAGGGCACAGGACGAGATGATGTGACAATATTTCCTTTGGGGATGTGCCATTGCTCCTTGTGAAGAGCCCCAAGCCAAGGGGGATTGTTTTGCACTGGAGCTGCCTTGGGGTTTGGGCAATATTTGAACAGGTTTTATTGCTCTATATTTCTCACCCTACTGAGTAGAAATAGGTAACAGAGCAGAGTTTAACTTAACCCACCTTCCTGCCTACAGAACATTTTGCATACCCATTTTCATTTCAAGCCTGAAATGAAATTCCACACTTTCTAGGGGTGAAAACATCTTCTCAGGGGCTCCTGGGAAGCTCCACGCTGCTGTTCCTGCCCCGTGCCAGCTCCTAGGAAATCTGATTCTGGCCCTGTTTGCATAAGCAGCTTGGCTGGGTGCTTCCTGCAGGCTGCTCAGGGAAAATTTCATCACTTGTGCATTGACACAAGCAGTGAGCAAATAAAGGAGAATTTACAAGACCAGTTCATCCAAAACTAAACCAAGCCAAACCTGGGAGCTGCTGGGGGGGTGTTACACTGGCTGCTTGTATCTAACTAATGCTTGTAAAATGGTTTTGGCATCTTCAGAGGTAAGGAGAGATGGATATGGTTTTTATCTGGGAATTAATGAAACCTCAGGCATGTGTTCAGCTCCTCTAGGTTTTCAGGGAGGAAACGATCCATTTGGAGTACATTGCTGTGCATTATTGTGATTGCTGTGTGCAATTTGGCTTTAATCATAGCCCTTAAGAGTCTGACTGTAACAACTTCTTTAATTCAGTCCCTTGCAGTTGTAATTCCTCCATCCTCTCCCTGCTGCCTGTGCTGTCAGATGTTTGGTGTTGCTCATGAGGAAACAGGCTCCTGAAGAAGTTAGCACAGCTCCAGTCCTTGCACCAGGCTCCTCTGTGACCTGCTGACTGGGGCAGCACAGCTGGAAAAGCCTCGAGGATGTCTGGGCTGGTCAGAAATAGATTTGACTCCTGAAGGAAATGAGTGACGGAGGGAGAAATGGGGGTAGTGTGTGGGATTTTGAAGAGTCTGGCAGGAAGGAGAGGCATCAAAAGAGAAGGAGCAGTGAGGAAATCTGAGTTTTCCTGTTCTGTGTTAGTTTGTGCATTACTGGCTTGCTGGTCTGTGTACTGGGGCATTTGCTGAGGAAAGAGAAATTTCATTCCCCTCATAATTTCTGTAAAACTCTGAAAGGCCTTGCTTTTCCCATTGTGAAAAAGAAACTTAATTTTTAATTTTTTTTGTAATCACAAAGGCTTTTGGGTCACAGCAAACCGTTTCCATGCCCAGCTCTAACTGGTGTGGGAAAGGATGGCTCTGTACAGGAAATGCTGCATTGAATGTCATCATGACTCCCCTCCCAGAGCCCAGGGGTTTCTGATGCTCTTTGATGGGGTGTTTTCTGAAAGGTGTGACCCCGTTTTCGTGCATCCTGTTGAGAAGAGCTGCGCTAACAAAGGAGGGGCAGAGCGAGGCTGTATTGAGCACACGCTGACACCTCTCTCATTTTTCAGTGCACACTTGATTTTGCTAAGCTCAGATCATTTGAAACTCCAGGAGCCAACGAGTTCCTTCTGGTGGGCATTGCTGTGTGGTCTGAGGGCCGGGAGGGTGGTTGGAGAAAGGCACTGCCAGCAGTTCCTCTGGTAAAGGAGAAGTGCCTAAATCCATGGGGGGCACGGGTTGTGCTGCTCTGACAGCTCAGGAAGCAGCTCTGTGCTGTGGCTGCTGCCCAGCTCGGGGTGTTTCAGCTCGGAGATGCTCTAACCCTGCTCTGTGCCTTCCCCGCAGTACCGCCAGTAACTCCAACCGCAGCACGCCCGCCTGCTCCCCGATCCTGCGCAAACGCTCGCGCTCGCCCACGCCGCAGGACGCGCCGGGGGACGCCATGGTGGAGAAGGGCTCCGACCACTCCTCGGACAAGTCGCCGTCCACGCCGGAGCAGGGCGTCCAGAGGAGCTGCTCCTCCCAGTCAGGCCGCAGCGGGGCCAAGAACTCCAAGGTGAGGGCGAGCGCGGGGCCGTGGGGACGCGTGGCTGCGGTGCCGGGCTCTGCCGCGTTGGCTTTGTCCTCTGCCGCGCTCTTCTCTGGCTGGTTCACTCCCTCTTCCCACGTGGGGTTTCTGAAGGTTCTCCTAACTCAGAGTCCTTCACCTGGGTCAGGCTCAGCACAGCTCTGAGGCTACAGCTTTCTCTAGGTCCTGTTTTCTCTAGGTCCTTTCTCTCGAGGAAAGGTCCTTTCTCTAGGGCCTTTCTCTCTAGGTTCTGTTTTCTCTAGGTCCTTTCTCTAGATCCTTTCTCTCAAGGTCCTGTTTTCTCTAGGTCCTTTCTCTCAAGGAAAGGTCTTTTCTCTAGGTCCTGTTTTCTCTAGGAAAGGTCTCGAGGAAAGGTCCTTTCTCTAGGTCCTTTCTCTCTAAGTCCTGTTTTCTTTAGGTCCTTTCTCTCTAGGTCCTTTCTCTTGAGATCCTCTTCCTTGGGAGGCTCTGTGGGAAAACCCCTCCACCAGGGGTTTTCAACACATCTTGAAAATCAGCTGTTGCAATTGCTTTTTATCACCTGGATCATGAAATTAATAAGGTTTCCCCTGTGAAGGGCCTGTGCATTTCCCCAGTTGTATCCAAGCCCTCTGAGATCAGTTCAAATTGCACAGAATCACTTTTCCCACCCTCTGCCCATCTCTTCCATGGCTGCAATGTTATGGCTGGCTTGCCCAGGGTAGCTGATATTTTCCCCAGGAAGGTTTTGTGTCTTGGGATGATATTAGAAACAGCCTTGTCTTTGCTGTGCAGGGGTAAAGGATTTCAGGTTTGTCTCTAGGTTTTTGTGTGAGGAGTGGGACCTGGGAAAACACACGCAAGAGTCTGGGGGTGCCAAATAAACCTTTGATTATAAGCCTGAGATCAGTGACGTGTCAGCTGTCAGGAGCACTTGTGTTTGCCCAGATTTTTGAAGTGAGACGTTTCAGCCTGAATAATTTCACAGGCAGAACTCTGATGGCTTGTATGAAATGAATTGTTAGATCTTTGCCTGATTTATTGCTGGATTGTGTCACAGACAAGAAATCCTCATCCCCTCCCCTTCGTGGCCACTCAGCAGAGGGAACAGCACTCAGTGGCCCACATTCTGATCTCTCACCACTCTGGGGGGAGTCTGGGAGTTCAAAAGAGGGGGGAAAAGGGTTTTTCAAGCTGAATCATTGGCGTTCTGAGGTTGCCCTTGAGGTCAGCCTGGCTTCCTGTGCACGCAGTGACCTACAAACCCTGTCCCAGTGCTGGTGACACCCTCAGCACGGGGTTGCCAGCGCTGAGCTCCCAAAGGAAGCCGTGGGTGGGAGGCAGGAGGATGCAGGGCACGCTGTGCTCAGGGCCACATGCAGGGAAAGGGGCTCCTTGGGAAGGGGAACTGTCGCTGTAGGACACGAAAAACACGAGCGCACGCCGCTGTTTTCAAGGTGAAGGAAAAAAGAAGTTTATTTTCTAACTCTAACATTTATGGTTTTCTAAGAGTGACAGTAGATTGGAGGGTGACAGTGCCACCTCTCCAATGACACTGGACAAACCAACAGTCTATCAACTTTCTCTTCTTCTATAAAAGAGTGCAAAACAATGAGTTACTTACAGAAAGTGTGTGAGAAAATTCACTACAAGAATATCAACATTAAAAAGCTTAGAAAATCTTAAAAAAACAAAGTGACAGGGAACCACAGAGAGGAGTTGTGTCACCCTGGCCCTCAAAATTAAAATCATGGGAGTAAGAATTTTACCAACACGGTGACTGCTAAAGCTGAACTGTAATTCCTGGTGCTTTCCATGAGGAAGAGGGGGTACAGTGCTCTCTGTTGGGTGTGTGGGTTTTCCTTCTCTTGATCTGCCAGGTAATTTTTTCTTCTGTCCCTAATTTCTCTCTTTTCATTCCTGCATGCTTTCTCTCCGATTAAGTCACACAAGCGCCTCTCCAAAGTAAGCCTTCTTTTTTCTCTCCTGTCCCCCACTGTAGAGCTGTCTCATCACTCAGGAACCCTCCCTGTGGTGCTGAGTGCTGACCCCAGTCAGGCATTCTCCTGCTGTGCCTGGGAGAATGTCAGCAAGAGCTCAGCCCCGTGCCTGTAGCTGGAAGCTGGGTTCACTGGCATCACTGGCATCTCTGTATTTGCTCACACAGACTGAGAACTGGCCTGTTCATCACAGCCCTGCAGCTGCTCCCAAATCATTTCAGCCTTTCAGTTCTGCTTTCCCCTCTCCATTGAAATGAGCTGCTGTCTTTGCCAGGGAGAAATCCTCTGGAGCTGAGCAGAGCCACGATCCCTTCTCTTTCTTTCTCCTTCCATGATTTCAGAAACAAGAGTTCTCCATGACTTCTTCCCTGCTTTTCATGATAAATTGCATTTTTGTGGCCAGTGATCTCAGCTTACTGCCCTTGCACGCTCTGCTGTGTGATGTAAATATTAAAGATCAGTGATTTCAAGTGAACCCAGCTTGAGCCTGGTAGAGCAGACCTGTCCCAAATGAATTGTGAGAATTCATGGGCTCGCTCTGAGAGGTGAGAAGTGGAAGATCCCTCTGTGGGTGCTTGAATTGGAGATAAGATCGTTTGGGATTTGATCTCACACCTCTGTGCTGCCCTCAGAAGAGTGGAAAAATCAGAAACCCAGGTGGGGTGTTGTTGGAGAAAGTGCCAGGCTGTTGGCATTTCCACTTTATGGCAGCAGAATGGCTTGGATGGCTTCACAAAAATCCGCAGAATCCTTGTCTTGGCCTTTCCCCAGTGGATGCCTCAGGTTTCCTTCTAGGCAAGTTCTGAGAGAGCAGTGCTGGCTCACTGTCATCCCTTGGTCATGGTCCTTGTGACCAGCCTGACCTTGCATGATCTGCTGGGGGCTTCTTGGCGTGTTTTATTTTAGACAGATTGTTTTGTGCTTGGTATCTGTAGCTGGGATAAGTGCAGGGGAGCACGGGGGGACTAAAGTCTCCAGGTGAGGTGTGAAAGGTGTGGAGTAGCAGAGTCCTGGCAGGGTTGCTGGTGAGTGTGGGGCAGGACAGGCTGTGCTGAGCGGTGGGTGCAGAGGTTTGAGGACAGGGGTTGGTGGGAAGAAGCCTGGAACAGAGGGATGTTTATAAAATGTGTGCTCTGAGGTGCCTGCAGCCAGCCCCTGCTTCTCTGAGAGGGAAAAACCCAACCAGTGTGAGGCAGCTGGGGAAGCTGAGGGAAGGGGAGCCCTGATGAGTTCAGAGGGACCCCCAGCAGCCCCCCAGAGCCTCCTGCCCTGCTCACACAGAATATTCTGAGTTTGATCCATGAGCATCATCAAGTGTGCAGCCTGGATCTCTGTTCTGTGCTTCCTCTGGCACAAATGAAGAATTTTCAGCCATTAACCCCCTGCTCCCCCCCCACGCAGACAATTCTGTTGTCTGCTCACACAGGGAGAGGTTAGGAACAAAAAAAAAAAATAGAGGGCAAAGATTCTAAACTCTCCTTTCTGAGCCTCTTCTCCTCTCTCTCCCATCTCCTGCAGGAAGAATGGTTTGCTTTCCCAACCTGTCTGCCTAATGAGGTGGAACAGCTTGAGCCCATGAGTTTGCTGCTGTGTTGGTACAATTGCTGCTTGAGCTCCCTGCCCTCTTTTGTCTGTGCTGTTCTGTCGTGCTGCAGCGCTGCCGTCAGAGGGAGTGCTCCACCAGGAGATTTAAACCCTGGAATTGTCACAGGGAGTGCTCCACCAAGAGTTTTAAACACTGGAATTGTCACAGGGAGTGCTCCAGCAGGAGATTTAAACACTGGAATGCTCCACCAGGAGTTTTGAGCACTGGAATTATCACAAGGAGTGCTCCATTAAGAGTTTTAAACACTGGAGTGCTCCACCAGGAGTTTTTAACCCTGGAATTGTCACAGGGAGTGCTCCATCAAGGGTTTTAAGCCCTGGAATTGTCACAGGGAGTGCTCCAGCAGGAGTTATAAACACTGGAATAGTGAGAGGCAGTGCTCCATCAGGGATTTTAAATGCTGGAATTGTCACAGGCAGTGCTTCACCAGGAGTTTTAAGCACTGGAGTGCTTTACCAGGAGTTTTAAACACTGGAAGTGTCACAGGGAGTGCTCCAGCAGGAGTTACAAACACTGGAATAGTCAAAGGAGATGCTCCATCAGGGGTTTTAAACGCTGGAGTTGTCACAGGCAGTGCTCCACCAGGAGTTTTGAGCACTGGAATTGTCACAGGGAATGCTCCAGCAGGAGTTTTAAACAGTGGAGTGCTCCACCAGGAGCTTTAAACGCTGGAATTGTCACAGGGAGAGCTCCAGCAGGAGTTTTTGAGCACTGGAATTGGTAGAGGGAGTGCTCCACCAAGAGTTTTAAACACTGGAATTGTCGGAGGGAGGGCTCTACAGGAGATTTTAAGCACTGGAGTGCTCCACCAGGAGTTTTCAAGCACTGGAATTGTCACAGGCAGTGCTCCACCAGGAGTTTTCAAGCACTGGGATTGTCAGAGGAGTTTTTAAGCGCTGGAATTGTCACAGGCAGTGCTCCAGCAGGAGATTTTAAGCCCTGGAGTGCTCCACTGGAGTGCCAGTGATGCTGAGAGGCAGAAGCTCTGTTTGGGGTGATCAGGGCGCAGTTTGGTGTGTGACCTGTGTGCCCTGCAGAGCTGTAACCTTCCCTAGCACTGCATGCAGATTTTGGGGCACTAAATCGTGACTTTTTAGAGGCAACAATTAAAGGCTTAGAGAAAATATTCCATTTTTCACATTCCTCCCAAGCTCTTCCTGGTTACAGCCCCCCTGTAACCACGAGCTCTGCTCTGTGCTCCTGTAGCATCATATCTGCAAACCTGTCCCATCTTCTCCCTGTCTGTGTGCAACCCCTTCCTCCTGTTACTTATTTATTTTCTCTTTTCAGTTCTAATGCTTATGGTTTCTTTTTCCAGTATGACAGACTTAACCTGCTCAAAGTAAGAATATGTTTTTCCTTTTTCTTTCTTTTTTCCTCTCCCCCTCTCCATTTTACTGTCTGTTGGTTTTCACAGTTTGCATCTCCCTCTCAGTGAGTTTAAAAAAAATAATTAGAAGAGAGATTTAAGGGCTGAAGTTGTTTGGATTTTGGACAAGTCTGTTGGACTTGGTGGAGGCAAAAGCTGAGGTTTGAGTGTTGGTGTAATTAAGGATATTGGTAAAATTATGGACATCAGTATAATGGAGTATCAGTATAATCAGCAATCATCCATAATCCATAATTATGGATGTCAATATAATTTTTTGGTGTGGAAGAGCTTAAAGAAGAACCTGCAGAGCTCCTTTATAGAGACCCTTGATTCAGGGAAACTCAAATTTGAGGAGGGAAAAAAAAAATCCTGCAATGAATGCAGCAGAGGGGACTGAAATCCTGTTGGGCTGTGCTGCCACCACAGCATGGGCACCCTGATTTAGCAGGCAGAGTGACAGCAGTGCCTCTGCTGTGTGTGTGCCAATTTTAGTTTGATTATGAGGTTTTTTCCCCCCAGGAATTTCTGAGTTACTCCTTTTGCTCGTTAAGGCAGACAGATGGCAAAACAAATCTGCAGGAAAATCAACTCCATCTCAGGGCCTGTGCTCCTGAGGACAAGGTGCTGTGTGCATGGCTCAGATTAATTACCCTGCTGCTTTTTTTAGTCCAGACTGGGTTGCATAAGGCTTTTTTTCCACGTCCTACTTGCAAAGAGGGATGACTTCAACCCAGTCCTTTATGAATGGATCAGGTATGGCCAAGTATGGAGAAGAGTGGGAAGCAGGAGGAAATTCTTCTGCTTGGAATGGGATATGAGCCATGCTCTGTGTTCAGTCCCTCAGCTCATCTCCTTTCCCCAGGATTTGGGGGGAAAAAAGGGGCTGTTCCTCTTTTTGATGTCAGATTTTTGTATTTTAGCCTGTGTACTGTGTTACTGTGGGGCTTTTCATGGGAGAGCTCTGCAATGGATGCTTCAGAAATGGGATGCAGTGAGGTTTTGTGACTGGAGTGGCACACAGGGAGCTTGGAGCAGGCAGATCCAGGGTGGGAACAGAGCAACCCCTGTCTCTTCACAGAAATCTGTTCCACTCTGATTTCATCAACATTTCTCCTCCTTCCCTGTGGCAGAACACCCTGTGTGTCCTTGGTGGGCAGGCAGTGCCTGTGTCCTTGAATATTCCAGGGAATTCCCAGTGAGGTTCCTGCAGCCTCTGTGGCCAGGCACAGCACAGAATGTTTCCCTTCCTATTCCAAACTGCCTGCAAAGCCCGGAAAATTCTCCAGCAAGGTCAGCAGCAAGATGGCTTCAGAGGAGGAAAGGCAGTGAAATATTGCTTCTGTCCTTGTGTGTTATCCACGGAAGGGTTTGGGAGAGGGGACAGCACAGCTGGAGCTGCCCACCCTGGTGGGGAAGGCTCTGGTGCCCCCAGGCTTCACTGCCAGGAGGGAAATCCCCCCAAAAAAGGGGGATTCCTGTGTTCTGAAGGAGCTCAGTGTCCTGCCCTTGGAAAGCCAGCCTGGCTGCAGTGGGAAGCTCATTCCTTCCTCTCCCTGTGCAGGTAAATCTCACCTCCAGCTGAAAATTGCCAAGCGTGACTTTCCAAGCTGAGCCAGCTCTTTTGTGTGCTCCAGTGTGACATGTGGCCTGTCCTCTCCAACCATCTGAAATGCCATGATAAGGATGGGGGGGAAAAAAAAAATCACATGTGCAGATGATGCGAAACACTGTGGCTGAAATGGTGAAAAAAAAATCCCAGCTTTTTTTTTCCTTGCCTAGCTTCTCTAGCGATTTTGTACAGCACTTTTCCTGGCTCTGTGTGTGTGTGTGTGTGTGTGTGTGTGTGTGTGTCCCTTTTAAAATTCAAAATACCCTTGGGACATTTGCCTTTTGTGGGCAAAGCTGTGTCCCTGCCCTTAGCAGTGCTTGGAGGGCTCAATGCGAGTTTTACCCCCCAGCCAGTGGAAGAATGAAAACCCTAAAGAGGTGGCTGGCAGTGATGATGTGATGATGGTGATGATGATGTGATGATGATGGTGGTGATAATGATGTGATGATGATGATGTGATGGTGATGATGTGATGATGATGGTGGTGATAATGATGTGATGATGATGATGATGTGATGATGGTGATGATGAGCTCCTCTGCTGCTGGCTGGCACTGCTGGTTGCAGACAAGGTGACAGCATGTCTGTGTGTGTGTGCATGTGGACATGCACACCTTGGCCTGAACTGATTCCTGTTCCAGACTCCTGCTGCTGGATTTGTCCCTTGCTCCTGTAACTGGGGATAACTGTGTCACACCACACTGTGAAACCCATTGCAATCTTCTGTTTAATCCCACTTTCACTTCACTAATGATCCAAACCAGATTGGACCTGCTTTCTCTGTCCCTCTTTCTTTTTGATCCTAAGATCTCTGTGCTAACTAATGCTTCTCTTTTATTTTGTCCTTACAGAAAAGCCAGAGTTGGTATAATGTAAGTACTCCCATTTCTCTTGTCCCTGGGTGGCTCTGGGTGGGAGGGGGGAAGGTGCAAAGGGGCTTTGCAGTGGCACTGGGGCACCCTGACCATTTCCAGAAGGAGGAGCTGGAAATGGCTCAGCACTGGCAAAGGAGGGCTGGCATCTTGAGGGAAGGGATGCCAGAGACAGAGAGCAGAAGCTTTGTCCTTTGGGTCACTCTGGTGATGTTCCCCACATCCTGCAGCTCTGGTGTCCCAGCGCGGGGTGTGGTGACAAACAGAGCTGCTGTCACAGACACATTTTATGAAAAATCTTTTCCTTAGGATTTTTTCTCCTGAGAAGCTGAGAGGCCTCAGGAACAA
>JAWMRF010000092.1:4105100-4117797 GCA_035221435.1 Sphenopsis melanotis | reverse complement strand
ACCCCTGAGTCTCCTTTTCTCCAGGCTGAGCACCCCCAGCTCCCTCAGGGGTTCCTCACAGGGTTTGTGTTCCCAGCCTCCCTCCAGCCTCGTTGTCCCCTCTGGATGTGCTCAGTGTCCCAAGGTCCTTCCCAAACTGAGGGCGCTGAGCTGGGCACAGCACTCCAGGTGTGCCCTCACCACTGAGCTCAGTGTGGCCAAGGAAACACAAATATTGCTCCTCACATGTGGAGAGCAGCTCAGGTGCCCCTCATCCATCCATCCATCCATCCATCCATCCATCCATCCATCCATCTCAGCCCTGTGGACAGCCCCCATCACCCAGGGGTGTCTGCAGGCTCAACGAGGCTGAGTCTCCTGAGTCTCCTTTTCTCCAGGCTGAGCACCCCCAGCTCAGTTGTTCCTCGCAGGGTTTGTGTTCCAAACCCCTCCCCAGCCAATTGTCTTTTTCAGGAATACAGGGTTTATTTCTTTTTCTAAATATGAGAATATCAGGAATATTTGCTGTCCCAGTCAGTGTGGGCAGATCACAGGAGCCCCCCTGTGTTTGGGAGGGCACGGTCGGCGCTGAGGCCTGCAGGGAGAGGGACAGGGGCCCATGTGCAGGGAGAGGGACAGGGGCCCATGTGCAGGGAGTGGGACAGGAGCCCACGTCCCAGGCTCCCCTCAGCCTCCAGCACACTCTGTCCAGCAACTTTCCATGACAGGAAACATCTGCTGGGAGGCAGGGCCGGGTTACTGCCGGGCATTGGCCGCCAGCGTTCCCAGCTCCAGTCACTGCAGCCATGGGGAGGCATTTTGGGATCTTCCCTCTCCGCCCCTTCCACGAGAAACACAGAGACTGAGGCTGCCTTTGAGAGCAGAGCCCGAGGCACTGAGGAGGCAGAATTGCTGCTTTTTCTGCTGCCAGAGAGGGGAAAAGCTGAGCTGGAGCTGTTGCAGCCGCGTGAGTCGCAGCGGGGCCGGAGCTGTGTGGGGTCGGGTCTGGCGCTCCTGGACATTTGGGGGCTGGTGCTGCCCTGCTCACGCCTGCCAGGGCTCCTGCAGGGGATGCCCACAGAGAGAAACTGCTGAGGTGCAGCAGGAGAGCACAGAGGGGACCCAGCAGCACAACCACCCCCATGAGCCTCTTTGGGAAAAGTGCTCTGGAGGGGAAATCCTCGCTGGGATCCTCAGGGGCTGCCTGGGACGAGCTGGATGTGGGCAGGAGAGCAGGGGAAGGCACCTAAACCCACCTGAACTCCTCAGGCTGGACCTCTCTGAGCTTTGGATGAGCTGGATGTGGGCAGGAGAGCAGGGGAAGGCACCTGAACTGATCTAAACTCCTCAAAGGCTGCACCTCTGAGCTTTGGACACGCTGGATGTGGGCAAGAAAGCAGGGGAAGGCACCTGAACCCACCTGGACTCCTGCCAGGCTGCACCTGTGGGCATTGGATGAGCTGGATGTGGGCAGGAGAGGAGAGGAAGGCACCTAAACCCACCTGGACTCCTGCCAGGCTGCACCTCTGGGCTTTGGATATAAAGAAGGAGCAGAGGGAGCAGGAAGAGCAGAGTTGCAGTGGAGCTGGGGAGCTGAGCAGGGCTGGGGGAAGGAGATGGATTCCCTGCTGGAGTGTGGCTCCCTCTGGGATCTTTTCCTGGACCAAGAACTGCCCTGGTGGGACCCGGAGGGACTTGTGGACTTCTCTCAAGGAAATGCCAGCCCTGGACCTGATGGAATCCCAGCTGTGAGTGTCTAAACTGAGCTGGCTGTGCCCTGGCAGAGCAGAGCCTCTGCTAGGACAGGTTTGAGCTCCTGCTGAGCCCAAAGCTCAGCCCTGCAGGGATTATAATCCCCTTTCCCCCACTCCATCCCCATCCTCTCTGCTTGTTCCTGGAAATCTTGGCCTTGGGCTCTTGCTGGAGCCCATCTCAGACCAAGATCTTTTCCAGATGTTCAGGCTGGGAGTTTGGGAAGTACGATTGATGTTTCTGTCATCAGCTGGTTGGCAGGTTTTGCTCAGAGTGAGATCCCTTCCTCTGGGCCCACGGGGCTGGAACAAGGGTTGGAATATTCTGTTTCTAGTTCTGAGCTGCTGTGAGGAACAGGGAATGCTTTTGGGGGCGAGGGGTTGTCTGTGATTTGACAACCAACATCAAATCTGCTGTGATCTGACAGCTTTTGGCAGAGCTGTGAGGCTAATTCTAAATAAACTCTGTATTCCTCCCACCCCTGTGGCTCCACCACCATTCTTAAGCAGAAATTGCCTTCTCTAATCTCAGAATTTTGGGGCCCTTCAGTGCTGGAACACTCCCACATTTCTGCCCTAGGAGATCAGCGCCTCTGGATTGTGGGATAAAGAGGGAAACTGTTGTACCCCAGGTGGCTCCTTCTGTGCATTTGTGGGAGAAGGAACATTGCAGATCCTCTGGAGATGTGGATTTGCTCCTGTCTCTGGTCTGAGGCTGCAGGAGGGGTTGTGGCTGTGGGGAGGTGTGGGCTGTCACTCCATAAACCCCTGGTGTCCCCCCAGCCCCGTGTTCCCTGAGCCCTTCCCTGAGGCCAGGACACAGAACAAGGGCAGGGCACGGTTCAGTGCCTGGGATATTTGGGAGGGCCCTTTTGGAGCCCCACTGAAGTGTTCTCAGTCCCAGCACGTGGCTGTGTTTGCTCGGTGGGGAGAGGGGTGGGCTTGGGGAATCCTGAGCTCTCAGTGACAGTGCTTGCTCAAGCTCCTCAGGCAGGACTGAACCCCCCATTTTCTGGGGCAAACCCTCATTTTATAGGGTGAATCCCCCATTTTCTATGCAGAATCCCACATTTTCTGGGTTAAATCACCCCTTTTCTGGGGTAAATCACCCCTTTTCTGAGGTAAACCCCCCATTTTCTGGGGCGAATCCCCCATTTTCTGGGGTGAGTCACCTGTTTTCTGGGCTAAAGCTATTTTCTGTCCTGAATCCTGTTTTCTGTGGTGAATCCCCTGTTTTCTGGAGCAAATCCTCAATTTTCTGGGGCAAATCCCCCAATTTTGGGGGGTAAATCAGCTATTTTCTGTGCTGAATCACCCCTTTTCTGTGGTGAATCCCCCATTTTCTGATGTAAATCCCCCATTTTCCGTGCTGGATCTCCCATTTCCTGGGGTAGCTGCCCCATTGCTGGTGTTTGGCAGGTGAGTGCTGCAAGCAGAGCACACACCCTACCTTGGACAGTGTGCAGGGACAGAGAACTCTGCAGGCACAGGGAACTCTGCAGGCACAGGGAACTCCTCTCCAGGCAGGGCTGCAGCCTTTCCAGGATTTTTTTCCTTTCCAGCCTGGATTGCTCTCCCAAGCCACGTTCTCCTCTTCCTCTCCCTCCCTGCATAAAGCCCAACCCCTCCCATCTCTGGGCTGTGATGGGAGCTCCTCAGTGCCTCTGCCCCCCTTCTCCTGCTGTCCCTGAGGTGTCCCTGTTGTCCCCAGCCCGTGTCCCAGCTGCCCCTGTCCTCACAGCCCCTTTTTCCCTGCAGGTGCTGAGCCCCACGTACAAGCAGCGCAATGAGGATTTCAGGAAACTCTTCAAGCAGCTCCCGGACACCGAGCGCCTCATCGTGGGTAAGGGCAGCCCCAGGGGGACTCTGGGGAGGAGAGGAGCATGGATCCAGCCAGGTTTTCATTCTTAAATTCATCCACTAACACCTGGGGTTGATGTCCAAAAAGGTGACAGAACAATCCTGGCAATCCTGTAACTTTGTTCCAAAAAAGGGGCTCGGGGGAGGAGAATAGCACAAATCCAGCCAGGTTTTCATTCTTGAATTCATCCACTAACACCAGAGGTTGATGTCCAAAAAGGAGACAGAGGAATCCTGTAACTTTATTCTAATTAAAAATATTCCAATAAACTCTTAAAGCAGCTCCAGGACACTGAGCGCCTCATCGTGGGTAAGGGCAGCACCAGGGGGACTCTGGGGAGGGGAACAGCACAGATCCAGCCAGGTTTTCATTCTTAAATTCATCCACAATCACCAGAGGTTTATGTCCAAAAAGGAGACAGAGGAGTCCTGTAACTTTATTCCAATAAAAAAATATTCCATTAAAGTCTTCAAGCAGCTCCTGGACACTGAGGGCCTGATTGTGGGTAAGGGCAGCCCCAGGGGGGCTCTGGGGAGGAGAGCAGCATGGATCCAGCCAGGTTTTCATTCTTAAATTCATCCACTAACACATAAATTGGGATAAAAAGGAGGCTGCCTCCTCCAAAAATTGGAGAGACGCCAGGGGATGCCCCATGGCCTCTCCCTTTATTGGGATGAAGTTCCAGGACTGCTCTGTCTCCTTTTTGGACATCAACCCCTGGTGTTTGTGGGTGAATTTTCCTAACACCAACATCCCTGCTCACACATGACCTCCCTTCCCAAACCTCACCTCACAGCTGCTGAGATGCAGCTGCTCCTGTGTCTTACAGAGCTGGTGATCCCCTCCTGTGCCCCACCTGCTCAAACTGGGGGAAAAACTCTCAATGACACCGGGAGGCAGAAAGGAAGAGACAGATGAAATCTGGAGATAACACCTGGGATGCTGCAGAGTGAGCAGCTGATAAGGCAGGAACATCATTAGGGACAGAGATTGTCTGTGACGGACAATAGATTAAATACATCCATGTTTATATGGATTAAATATATCCATGTATATATATATATATATAAAATATATAAATATATCCAGGTCTATATGGATTAAATAAATATATAATATATAAAATAGATATTTATATATATTATACATAAACATGGATAGTATATATAAAAACATGGAGATATATATTATATAATATATAATATCTATATGTATATATTATTTAAAATATATATCCATGTTTTTATATATAACTTATATATTTATATTAATATATGTTTGTACCCATAAATATGTCCATGAAGTGGATATATTTAATGAAAGGCCTTCAGGTACATTAAGGGCAGTCAAAGCATCCCCAAGAGGCTGCACCCAAAATGGTCATGACTTTTTCACACAATTATAAGTTTGGTCTCTTTGCATATCAGGGGTTAATTGTCCAATTACAGCTTCAGGTAATGAAGTTACCCCAGTTTTTCCCCCTCCCCAGTTCTCTCTTGTTAATAGTTTTTGGGGCCTGAGGCTGTTGGGTGTCCTTGAGTTTCATGCCCAGAGAAATTATTTTTTCTGACCAAAATGTGAAGAGTTAAGGAGTTTATATGGAGTTTAGAGTCATGCACTGGTGCAGCACAGGATTTGAAAAACACAAAGGCAAAAATTGAAGTCATCAGTGGCATCTTGTGGTGTTTCTGCTCCTCTCTGACCACGTGCTGTCCTCCCCCAGATTACTCATGTGCTCTCCAGAGGGACATTCTCCTGCAGGGCCGCCTCTACCTCTCCGAGAACTGGATCTGCTTCTACAGCAACATCTTCCGCTGGGAGACACTGGTGAGGCTCTTCTGCTGCCTTGCTCATCAATTTCCCCCTTTCCTGGTGTTTTTCCTTGCCTGAGAGACGCTGGTGAGGCTCTCCCAGTGCTGTTAACCTCGGGGCTGTGCTCACATTGGCTTTGGAAGGGCTGTTCTTGCTGCCTTTATCACAGATTTCTCCCTTTCCTGGTGTTGTTCCCTGCCTGGTGAGGCTCTGCCACTGCTGCCAATCCCAGGGCTCAGATTGCCTTTGGAAGGGCTCTTCTGCTGCCTTTCTCATCAGTTTCTCCTTTTCCTGGTGTTTTTCCCTGCCTGTTTTTCTCTGCTTTTTAATGTGTTCTCAGAGGTGTATCCATGTCCTCAGTGACCACACCAGGTGGCAATATTCAAATCTGAGCACCCATTGGTTTGACCACAGCCTCCCAAAAAACTCACTTCCTTTTCAAACCAGGACACTGGGAGACACTGGTGAGGCTCTCCCACTGCTGCCAACCCTGGGGTTGTGCCCACACTGGCTTTGGAAGGGCTTTTCTGCTGCCTTTCTCATCAATTTCTCCCTTTCCTGCTCCTTTTCCCTGCCTGGTGGGGCTCTCCCACTGCTGCCAGCCCTGAGGCTGTGTTTAGATTGGCTGTTCCTGCTGCCTTTCTCTTGATTTTCTCCCTTTCCTGGTGTTTTTCCTTGCCTAGGAGACACTGGTGAGGCTCTCCCACTGCTATCAGCCCTGGAACTGTGTTTAGATTGGCTTTGGAAGGGCTTTTCTCACAAATGTCTCCCTTTCCTGGTGTTTTTCCCTACCTGGGAGACACTGGTGAGGTTCTCCCACTGTGGGCTGTGCCCACATTGGCCTTGGAAAGGCTTTTCTGCTGCTTTTCTCATGGATTTCTCCCTTTCCTGGTGTTTCTCCCTGCCTGCTGCAGCTGACAGTTCGCTTGAAGGACATCTGCTCCATGACCAAGGAGAAGACAGCCCGGCTCATTCCCAATGCCATCCAAGTTTGCACTGACACTGAAAAGGTACATCCCACATGGATGAGGCTGGCAGGGCACTTAGAGGGTGTGTGTGGGGTTTTCCCAAACTGGGAAAAGGGCTGGGAGCAGGGATTGTGCTGAGCTGGAGCTCAGGTGTGGGGCCAGGTGAAATACCCAGGTTTTACAGCAGCACATCTCTCACAGAGCTGTTTCAGTGCTCACTCCCTGGTGAGAGCCTCTCCATGGCTTCTGTGGATGGCTCACTCCAGCTGGAAAGTGACCCCAAACAGCCCCGTTGTGTTCTTCTCCTGTTTTTTGGCTTTTTCTGAGCTGATTTTTCTCTCCCTCTCTCCCCATCCAGCACTTTTTTACTTCCTTTGGGGCTCGGGACAGGACGTACATGATGATGTTCAGACTCTGGCAGAACGCTCTGCTTGACAAGGTACAGAGGGATGGAAGGGATGGATGGAAGGGTGGGGATGGATGTGGGCAGGAGCATCACTTCTGGCTGGAAAAACACCCAGGGACAGCAAACACAAGTGTTTGGGCAGAAGGGACAGCAAATAAAAGTGATTTTGGGCAGAAGAGACATTAAACACAAATGTTTAGGCAGAGGCAGGCTCATGACTGCAGAAGCAATTCCCTCTTTTTGCAAGGCATTTTTTTGCTAGTGTTAATCACCCATTTTCTGGGATAAACCACCTGTTTTCTGGGATTTAATCACCCATTTTCTGGGGGAAATCACTTATTTTCTGGGATAAATCACCAGTTTTCTGGTGTTAATTACCCATTTTCTGGGATAAATCTCCTGTTTTCTGGGGTTAATCACCCGTTTACTGGGGTTAATCACCCATTTTCTGGGGGAAATCACACACAGTAGGTGCCACTCTGCCTCTCCTGAGGAATCAGGGTCTCCAGAAGGAATATTTTTTTTTGGAAGTCTGTAATTCCACAGTGGAGCAGCCCTCAAGAAAGCAGTTCAGAAAGCAGCAGGAATAACTCAGTGTGCAGGCAGAGCTCTCAGTAAATCCGTGCTCCAGGGGTGTGGAGGTCCACACAGGACAGAAAATGAGTGCTCAGGGCATCCCAAACCCAAGTGAGGGCAGTTGTTTAGACAGAACAGGCTCCTTTTCGCAGGGAATTTCTTTTTCTGGGGTTGATCACCCACTTTCTGGGATAAGCCACCTGTTTTCTGGGATAAATCACACATAGTAGGTTCCACTCCACCTCTGCTGAGGAATCACGGTCTCCAGAGGGAATATTTTTTTTGGAAGTCTGTAATTCCACAGTGGAGCAGCCCTCAAGAAAGCAGGACAGAAAATGAGTGTTCAGGGCATCCCAAATCCAAGTGAGGGCAGTTGTGGGTGCAGGCTGCACTGGGTGAGGATTCTGTGGGTTGGATTTTAAAGTAAATCTGTTCCTGCTGTGCCAGGGACCCTGTAAATCCTGGATTTGATTTGAGTAACTGTTCCACAGCATGGAGGAGATTTCTGGCCCTGACGTTACAGCATTTTGGGGTGTCCTGGCTGGAATTCAGACCCTGCTGGAGGAGTGGGGCACCAGGAATTCCCTGTCCCAAAAATTGGAGTAGGATTTAGGAGCAGAAAGGATCACCTTGCCTGTGGTTGTAACCTGAGCAGCCTTTTGGAGCTCCAAATGAAATTCAGTGTCCTTGGTCTCGAGGTCAAGGCAAAAGGGAGCTGAGACAGGGGCTGATAAACACAGGAAACACTTCCAGAGCTCTTTTTCCAAATGTGGGATCTGTGGCTGGCAGGAAAAGGGGAGGAAAAGCTGAGTTTCAGTTTTCCTGATAAGACATGGATGTGAGTTAATGCGTGTGGGAAGGAGGAGGAGCAGTCAGATTTCTCTGGATGAAAGTTCCTCATTAAAGGGTTTTTTTTTCCCCCCATGTTTTTGGTTGCTGCTGTGAGAAACTAAATTAAAAAATTCCTGCCTTATCCCATGCAGTTACTATGGGAAGAAATTCAAGCCAGCAACTCAGAAAAAGTTCACTGGGTTTGTTTCCCCTCATTACCAAGAAATCTTTGTTGTTGGTCATAAGTTTCTTAGGGGTAAAAATCCCCTTTCATCCCTGTAGCACATCTTTAAATCACAAGTTTTCCTGCCCCATTTTTCAGAGCCTCATGTCACAGTCATGTGCTGATCACTGACCTGCATCCCTAAAATCTGGGTTTTTTTCAATGGTCTGGATAATTAATTTTCTCTTTTTTACCTTTTTTTTTTTTTTTTTTTACTTTTCGCAGGGGTGTCTGGTGACACCAACTCCTTTTGATTGCAAACTGCAGCAGGAAATGTTTTTCTTCATTGCTTTAGATAATTTTAATTTTTTAATTATAATTTTTTTAATTTTAATTTTTTAATTTTTTAATTTTTTCTCTAGATTGTTTTAGATAATTTTCCCTGCAGCTGGGATTCCTCAGGCAGCTTTAATTTAAAGAAAAAGTTGAAGGGGAAAAAAAAACCCTTCATAAATAATCCTCCACCACCGGGGCTGGTGGTGGAGGATTATTGGTGACAGGGCCTGTTTGTGCTCCATGGAGGCAATCTCTAGGCCAGAGATTAAATAAACCATAAAATATAATAAAAATGAAAAATAATATAATAAAACATTGCATATAATGGCATATATTATATATAATAATATATTATCATATATATAATTATATATTCTACATATTGTGTATAATATATATTTATATAATATTTTATGTTACACATAATATGTAAAATTATATATATAATACAGCATATAGAATATGATATATATACACAATATATAATACAATATATATAATTTTATGTCTTATAACATTTATTATATTTCAGTATATTTATAATAAAATTATGTAATTTTTATAAAATATATTCAGAACATAAAATTTTAAAATTAATATTTAAAATAGAAAGTATTGCTGTAAAATGCATAAATGACATATTTATAACTCTATAAATATAATGGCTGCATTTATAATAGTTTAAATATTGCATCTATCTGTACATATACATATATAAATATGTATTTTAATAAAGAAAGAAATATATATATCTATAAAATGCATAAATTGCATATTT
The DNA here is from genome assembly GCA_035221435.1 of Sphenopsis melanotis. Classification (NCBI taxonomy): domain Eukaryota; kingdom Metazoa; phylum Chordata; class Aves; order Passeriformes; family Thraupidae; genus Sphenopsis; species Sphenopsis melanotis. The sequence goes on along the minus strand of JAWMRF010000092.1, from coordinate 4,108,336 downwards.
ATAATTCTATAAATATAATGGCTACATTTATAATATTTTAAATATTAAATATATATAAATAAATATATATTTTAATAAACACATACATATAGATATACTTATTTTAATAAATATATATCTAAAATAAGTAATAAAGGTTATTTTATTTAAATAAAATAATAACAAACTCCATAAAATTGAATTTTATGAAGAGCTGAGCCCACAGAAGGGCTCTCACCTCAAGGATCAGAATCAGTTCTTCCAGGACGAGGAATATCTTCCTGGCAATGACAATTCCAGATAATTTCAGTGTGGTTTGGCACTCTTGGCTGCACGTGTGTGACGTTCTGTGCCCCTGTTGCAGCCCCTGTGCCCCAAGGAGCTCTGGCACTTTGTCCACCAGTGCTACGGCAACGAGCTGGGGCTGACCAGCGACGATGAAGACTACGTGCCTCCTGATGATGACTTCAACACCATGGGGTGAGAGGGGAGGGCTGGGCTCTCTGGGGGGAGCAGAGGGGGCCCCAGGGGAGCAGGGGGTGCTGCATGCCCCAAAAGCTGCTTGTCCTGGCACATCTGGAATGTATGATGCCTAAAAAGCTGGAGGTGGAGGGTTCCTCGTGGAAGCTGGTGATGCCTTCTGAAGGCTGGCCTAGAAGAGAGTCACAGAATAAAGCAGGGATTTATTAAAAGGCCTCAGTGGATGCACCTTGGGCAGCACAAGAGCCCAGCCAGGGCTGCACCCAGGATGAAACAAAATGGTCACAAAATGAACCCAAGATGAACCAAAATGGTCCCAAAATGAACCCAAGATGAACCAAAATGGTCCCAAAATTAACCCAGGATGAACCAAAATGGTCACAAAATGAACCCAAAATGGTCCCAAAATGCACCCAAGATGAGCCAAAATGGTCCCAAAATGCACCCAAGATGAGCCAAAATGGTCCCAAAATGAACCCAAGATGGACCAAAATGGTCACAAAATGAACCCAAAATGGTCCCAAAATGCACCCAAGATGAGCCAAAATGGTCCCAAAATGAACCCAAGATGAACCAAAATTGTCACAAAATGAACCCAAGATGAACCAAAATGGTCACAAATGCACGACCGCTCCCAGGGTCTCTCACTTTGATCAGTTCTGCTCCATTTGCATCTTGCAGTTCATTGTCCAGTTCCAGCTTTAGGTTATCAAGTCCCCTCCTTGTTTTTCTCTCTTCAGTCCACGTTGTTTGTGCTCTTGGCCCTGAAACTTGTATTGATTGTCCTTGGTCCCCAAGGACAAGGGGACCAAGGACAATTGGTCAATTGTCAACAGTTCCTTCTCAATTCCTAGAGAAGGAATTGGAATTGTTTTGTCTTCCTACTCTGTGCAGAGAGCTTACCAACACTTAATACGAACTCAGAACTACACACTAAAGCAGCACGGAATCTGAAAACTATAAAAGCTAAAACTTAAGGCACCACTGGGAGGGAGTGCAATGCCTGCTGAGCCAGCTGAGCAATTCTAGAAAATGCCAAAGCACCTCGGTCACAAGGCCAGGCAGTGTTGCATGGCCAGAAAATGCTGATGCTTGTCAATCCCTGTATAAACACCCGAAAAATTGGGGCTTGCTCTCCCCTGCACTGAGCCATTCCTGCTTCTGGACAGCCTGGAGACTTCATAGAAACATTCTCACTTGCTCTGTGTGTGCAGCTGTAGCTGTTGTGAGAGGGGTAACCATAAAAACCTGTGTTCTCTGTGGCGTCCCAGCTACTGCGAAGAAATCCCCGTGGAGGAGAATGAAGTCAACGACAGCTCCTCCAAGAGCAGCATGGAGGCCAAGCCAGAAGCCAGCCCTCAGCTGCCAAAGAAATCTGTCACTGCCAGCACCCTGACCTCCACAGGCAGCAGTGAAGCCCCAGCCTCGGTGAGTTTTCTCCCTCCCCTGGCAGCAGGAATTTGTTTTCCCTGAAATTCAGCACCCCGTGGGTTATGTGAGGTTTGTTCATCCTCCAGCTCCTCTTCCACTGCTGCTGATTTCAGTCCTTGGTCATTGATTTTGTCACTGGGACTCTCAGCAGCAAGAGCATTTTCCTTTCTGTACTTCTGGATGAAAAAAGAGACATAAAAGAGTTATAATTTCTTCTCTGCCTTCAGTTATTCCCTGGAAAACAGTGTGTACCCTCCTGGTATTATGGCAGAGCACACCTTGTGTAGATATTAGCTCAGGTTCTTTTAGCTTGTTCTGGAGCAAAACCAGTGCAGGACAATACTGTGCTTGTCTGAACAAAAAATCTCGGTGGTATTCAAAGCTTGAACACTGATTTTCTGAGAGGAGGCTTTACAAACACTGTATAGCAATTGTCCTCCTCTCTTTATTTAATTCCCAGATATGTCAAGGCCAAATATCCAGAAATTGGCTCACAGATGTGAGGTATTTTGAAATAAAGCCCATTTGGAGGTGCTGATCTGCCCTTGTTGTGCCCTGTCCTTGCTGCAGTTCGATGGAGTGCTCCCAGAGGAAGAGGAGGCAGTGGCAGAGAGTCCTGTGGAGAAGGACCTTGGCATTGCCAACATCATGGGAGAGAAAATCGACATCATTGGCCCTGTGAACTCCCCCTCCCTGGACTTCAATGACAACGAGGACATTCCCACAGAGCTCAGTGACTCCTCAGACACCCACGATGAAGGTACGTGGGGAAAGACCACTCCACCAGGGCTCCTCCCAGCCTTATCCCATCCCTCCTGTGAGGGAATGGAGTGGTCACTACTGAAATCCTTTCCTGGACCCTGAAGATGCAAAGAATTCCCATTGTGGGCTGCAGAAAGTGAATGTGTTTACATTTTAGGAGGTGCCTAAAAATTTCAGGATGAGCCTAAAAATTTTAGGATATGCCTAAAATTTGAGGATGTGCCTAAAATGGTTATCCCTTCCCTATGTAATTAATTATCCCTTTTGATGTCCCAACTTCTTGCCCTGGGATCAGTGCAGGAAAAGAGTTGTGTTGCCTTGTGAAGGTTGGCCTGAAACAGAGGCTGGGCAGAGCTAAAGAATAAAGCAGGGATTTATTAAAAGGCCTCAATGGATGCACCTTGGGCAGCACGAGAGCCCAGCCAGGGCTGCGCCCAAGATGAACCAAAATGGTCCCAAAATGCACCAAGATGAACCAAAATGGTCCCAAAATGCACAAGTGCTCCCGGGGTCTCTCCCTTTGATCAGTTCTGCTCCATTTGCATCTTGCAGTTCATTGTCCCATTCCAGCTTTAGCCCATGCA
>JAWMRF010000092.1:4081113-4093949 GCA_035221435.1 Sphenopsis melanotis | reverse complement strand
CTAAAAAGCACACAGGGCAGAAATGAGAGCTGCTTCCTCATAAATCTGGGAATTTCAGGGTGTGCTCCCTAAAAAACACACAGGGCTGCTGAGAGCACAGTCCAGAAGTTAAAGCTGCTTCCTCATAAGTCTGGGAATTTTGGGGTGTGCTCCCTAAAAAGCAAACAGGACTGCTGAGAGCTGCTCCCTCATAAGTTGAGGAATTTCAGGGTGTGCTCCCTAAAAATCACACAGGGCAGAAATGAGAGCTGCTTCCTCATAAGTGCAGAAATTTCAGGGTGTGCTCCTTAAAAAGCACACAGGGCTGCTGAAAACACAGTCCAGAAATTAAAGCTGCTTCCTCATAAATCCAGGAATTTCAGGGTGTGCTCCCTAAAAAACACACAGGGCTGCTGAGAGCACAGGACAGAAATTTGAGAGCTGCTTCCTCGCAAGCCCAAGAATATCAGGGTGTGCTCCCTAAAAAGCACACAGGGCTGCTGAAAACACAGCCAGAAATGAGAGCTGCTCCCTCATAAGTGCAGAAATTTCAGGGTGTGCTCCCTAAAAACCACACAGGGCTGCTGAGAGCACAGGGGAGAAATGAGAGCTGCTCATAAGCCCAGGAGTATCAGGGTGTGCTCCCTAAAAAGCACACAGGGCTTCTGACAGCTGCTCCCTCATAAATCCAGGAATATCAGGGTGTGCTCCCTAAAAACACACAGGGCAGAAATGAGAGTTGCTTCCTCATAAGTTCAGGAATTTCAAGGTGTGCTCCCTAAAAAGCACACAGTGGTGCTGAAAACACAGCCAGAAATGAGAGCTGCTCCCTCACAAGTCCCTAAATCTGAGCTGCTTTTCCCTAAGGAGAGAGAACTTAGGGAATGCTAATCCATGTCCTTATCAGACAGTTCCAGCAGCTCACCTGGGTGTAGATAAGGACAGACTTTTCAGCCTCCTTGGCTCCTCAGCGCTGTCCTGTTGGTCTCACAGGAGTTTATTCTTAACCTCTTAATTCTGCTCACCCCTTCTGGAAAATGGTGCCCCATATTCCCAGTCCCCAGCCCTGATTCTCTCCCCTCAATTCTGCTTTGGGGGTTCAAATGGGCCTGACTCCCAAAATCACAATTATGGTATCAATACTTAAAGGAAAAAAAGGAAATTCCCAAGTTGTCTCCTCCAGGGCAGCACCACAGTGGGGAAATCTCTTGTCTTGCAGATGAAGGATTCTCTAATAAACCTCCAGAATGGCATCGGGTCCAGGGACTTCGGGTCAGATCCAGAGGAGAAAAGGAAACGTTTCCATTGACAGGCAGGAATGCAGGAGGCCAGAGGACGGTGTGCAATATGTGTAAATAGGATATATAAATATATATATAAATTTATATATATATATATATACAGATATAAATATATATATTATATACAGATTTTAAGAGAAAAAAAAAGAAAAAAAAAGCAAAAAAAAAGCCTAAAGAGGGGAAGGAGTGACCTCCAACACTGGCTGAACTGGAGGGGCTCTGGGAGTGTGGGGGGTGTGTGGGAGGGCTGTGCTCTCCCAGCACTGGGGTGTGCTTAGGGCCGTGCCCAGCTCTGCTCCCTGGGCCCGTGCACTGCTCCTCTGTAATATTCCTGTCTGTCTGTCTGTCTGTTCTGTTTTTGTTGTCTCAAAGGGAAGCATCAGTGTGAGTGCCCCCCATGCCCTCCCTGTGCATGGAGCTCCCTGCTTTGCTCTGCTATCCCCCCAGGGGACACTGTCACCCCCTCACCTGCTGCCACACAGGGTTGGCAATGCTACCAATCCTTGCAAGGCTGCTTTGGAGAGGAGGGGGAGCTGCTGTGGCTCTGTGGAGGGCACATCCCCCCGGCAGGCCCCTCCTGGGAGCAGGAATTTGCTGTCAGGGCGGCCAGGCTGGCTCAGAGAGCAGGGCACAGAGCTGCAATCCCTCCCACAGCCCCCCTGTGCTGCTCCTGCCCTGGGTGAGGGCAGTGCCTGCCTCCCAGGTGAGTGCCACACCTGTGACAGTGTCCCCTTTACCTGTTCTCTGCTTTCCCTGTGCCACTGAGCCATCCCTGTGCTGCAGGTCTGCACTGGTGCTGGAATCACCACCCAGATTTAAACACAAAACCAAAATTAGGATTGATTTGCAAGCCCTCCCACTACCCAGCTCAGCAAATCTCTCTCCTGTTTGTTCACCCAGCCCTTGTCTTGTAAAATCTGTGGGGAAAAAAGAAAGGGGAAAAACAACAGCTTCCTTTCCTTGCCTGGGATAAATTCACATAATTGTACCTATGCAGCAACAGCCATCACTGTGCATATTTATGTGACTGCATCTGTGGAGCAACAAGGCTTCCAAAAATCCAGGAGAGGTCAGGAAGGGTCACAGGGACCAAGGGGGGAAAGGAAAAAGGGTCTGTCAGAGGGTGGCAGGGCAGAGCTGGCTGTGGGGCACACACATCAGCTGGGCAGTGCAGCCCTGGAGGGCAGCCAGGTGCTGGAGCTGCACTAGAAACCAGCCAATGTGCATTTTGTGTTCTTCTGGGGGATAATTCCAGACTCCATTAGCAGCCAGGTGGGGAAGAGGGGCAGCTTGGCTGTGCTGTGCAATGCACAAACTCCTCTGGGGCTGGAGGGGGGATGAGGCTGCTTCTCGAAGGGTTTAATAAAAGCTTTGGCCTCTTCCCCAGGCAGGTGGATGAGGGGAATGTGAGTCCCACTTTGTCCAGCACTGGGATTTTCCACCTTCTGACAGGCAGGAGGGAGGCAGCTGCACATCCCCAGTATGGAAATGGTGCAGGTGTGGCTCCTCCAGGATGAATAATTGGTCTCTGTAGCACAGAATATCCTCAGTACAGCCTGAGGAAAACCCTCCAAGCTCCCACTTTCCAATGGATGCAGGAATAACCTGCTGATTCCTGCCCATGCCCCACACAAGATCCCATGTGCAGGAGCCTGGATGGAGCCAGGCTATCAAAAGGACATTTCAGACTGTGAAAGCAAGCTCCAGCTGGGGAAAACCAGAGAGTAATGGCTATTTATGACTATTTATTTAATTTAATGCTGCTGACTACTGTACTGCTCCCTGGCTTTTTCCCAGGGAGGCTGCTGAAATGGCTGCTGTACCATGAAATTGAGGTGCTAGGGCCTGGGAAGGGATTTCTGGGGCTCATTTTCCCCACTGTGACTTGCCAGACTGCCCCAGAGCCCCCCTTCCCCCTCTTACCCACTCCCACAATTACCAAGCACACAGGATTCCCCTGCTGCTGGGATTTCCTTCTTCTAGAATTTAATTTCAGGCTCCAAGCAGGAGACACAGAGGAAGCCCTGGGATCCAGGAAAGAGCACACTGAAAGGGGAACCTGGGATGTGGGGTCTCCTCCACCTGGGGACAGAGAAAGTCACAGATGAATGCTGCTGATCAGTGTTTGCTGCTCACATTCTCTCTGTTGGTGAGGCAAGGAACCTTTTTCTCCCCCTGAATCCTTTCTCCTGTGCAGATTTCCAGCTGCAGGCTCAGGATGTTCCCTCAGGCTGGGCCCCAGAGGCAGAACTATTTAAAATCACTGCTTAAAATCACTGTTGAAAGCTCTGTTAAATCAGGCCAGGCAGCTGTAGCAATCCCAACACTGATATTTGTCCTACCTGCACATTAAAATGTTTTTTTTTTTTAATTGTTTGACACCTATCTGGCACTCAGCAATGTGAAATCCTTCAGTGGGAGCACAAGGGGACCAAGCAGAACCCGTCCTTCACACTGAGGGAGGTTTCTCTTTGAGGTTTTAGGGCTTTTGGTTTTTTCCAGTTATTTCTTTTTCCCACCTGGCAGCCTTGGAGTTGGATTCACAATCTTGTTTTGCCTCTTCATCTCTCACAGTAGTGATAAAAAGGGGAAAAGCAAGGTCTTAAGGCACTAAGGGTGAGGATTTAAAGAAAACCTTGGAGTGTTTTCAGTTCCTCTGGAGAGCTGGGACAGGAATCAGCTGCCCCCGGGCAGTCCCAGCTGGCAGGTTCATTCCTGCTGGAGCCAGTTCTGGATTTCATTTCCTGGAGGGACCAGTGACACTTTCTAGGAGTGAGAGGCCTGACTGATGTTACAGAGGGTGGTGCTTCCCCAGCCCTCCCAGCAGCAGCGTTTGGCTTCTCCCCTTGCTCACTCACCACAAACCCCCCTGGATTCTTTCCAGGTGCATTTCCCCTCCCAGCCTGACCCTTCCACCTGCTCAGCTGCTGGGGTTTGATTTGCAGGAGCTGAACAACCACCAAAACGGGGATTTTTTATTATTATTTTTATTTTTTAAAAGGCATTTCTCCAGCCAAGCATGCCCAAGCAATGCCAACAGCTTGTAGCCTAATTCCTGCCAAGGAAGATGCTTTTGGTTTGATTTGCAGGAGCTGAACAACCACCAAAACAGCGATTTTTAAATTATTTTCATTTTTTCAAAGGCATTTCTCCAGCCAAGCATGCACAAGCAATGCCAACAGCTTGTCGCCCAATTCCTGCCAAGGAAGATGCTTCCTGTTGGGAGAAGGGGGAGCAGGAGGCTCTGATCCACCAGTTTGTGACACAAACCTTGGCACAACCTCACCCCTGATAAACACACACCTTATCTTAGCTTAACTTAGAGCTCTGGCAGCTGGGGTGAGTGGATTTAAGTCCTGGATCAGTGCAACCAGGCATTCCCTGAGTGGATACCAGAGGTTTCTGCCTGTGAAACCTCTGAAGGACCAAAAACCAGGTGATTCCAGGTGGAGCTGCCCAAGGCAGGGGCCCTGCTGGGCCTGCACCCTCCAGAGAGTAAATGTGGGAAAATGAAAGGCAGAGAGGCCCTTGCAGTGGAAGGAGTTGCTGGAGGTTAACAGGATAAGGAGTTTTTTGGGTGCTCTGCACTCCAGGCACTCCTCAGTCACCAAACTCTGCTATGCACTCATACTGACTGATCCTGGCTTGTGTCTGAGCCCTTCCTGCCTCCCTGGAGTCCTTTGGGAGAGGAGAGGAGAGGGACAAGTCTTTGCTGTCCCCTGAGCTGCCTGTGTGACACAGAGGCTGCATTTACACCTCTGGCTGCTGGGTGACACCTGACCCTGCTGGGATAATTCTAAACCAGAAAATTTAGGCACAGGAAATGTCTCTAGTGCGGGATGACCCTGGGCTGGCAGAGGAAAGGTCTCAAAGCACAAGGCTTTGCTGGATTTGGAGCCCTGAAGGCACGAAGCTGCCTGGGAGATAGCAGGGCACGTGTTGGGAGATCCTCTCTAATCCTTGTCCTTATCAGACAGCTTCAGCAGCTCACCTGGGTGTAGATAAGGACAGACTTTTCAGCCTCCTTGGCTCCTCAGCACTGTCCTGCTAGTGACATAATAGTCTGTTCTTACCTTTATGCAAGAAGGTAGAAATTTCTTTTTCAGAGAGTGGCTGGAGACACTTCTGGTCAGGGTACTGGAGACCTTTTGGGTTTGCTCTGGTGTGCTGCAGCAGCTGCTCTTCCCAGGAGCACAGAAACAAACTCCTGATTTACAGCTGGAACCGTCTGGTTCCACATTACACAGAAAACCAGTCTTGAAATTGCTGTTTAAAGCAGCAGTGCCTGGCTCGGGGGGGGCAGCTCTGTCCTGTCTGCCCAGGCAGCTGCTGCCACCCCCAGCTCCTGACAGATGAGTGCTTTCTGCACTGCCTGCTCAGCTCCAAGGGGCTCTGCCCGTGGATCTCACTGACACAGCCCGTGGCACAGCCCCCTGGGCTCTGGCTTCATCTTTTCAGCCTCAGCACCACTTAAAATACCTGGCAGGGGCTTGCTTAGAACACAGCTCAGAACTGAGACTCTGGGACCAAAACCCCTGAGGGAAGTGGCTCACAGAGCACCTGTGCCAGGGTGGTTCCTGTGCTGATTTTCAGTCTATTCCCCACTGGATCTGATCTCTGTAGCTCACAGAATGCCTGTGCCAGGGTGGTTCCTCCTGTGCCAGGGTGGTTCCTATGCTGATTTTCCAGCCTGTTCTCCACTGGACATGCTCTGAGCTCTGTAGCTCACAGAACACCTGTGCCAGGATGGTTCCTGTGCTGATTTTCAGTCTGTTCCCCACTGGACATGCTCTGAGCTCTGTAGCTTACAGAGCACTTGTGCCAGGCTGGTTCCTGTGCTCTCTGAGCTCTGTTTCTCACAGAGCACCTGTGCCAGGCTGGTTCCTGTGCTGATTTTCCAGCCTCTTCTCCACTGGACATACTCTGAGCTCTGTGGCTCACAGAACATCTGTGCCAGGCTGGTTTCTGTGCTGATTTTCAGTCTGTTCCCCACTGGACATGCTCTGAACTCTGTGGTTCACAGAACACCTGTGCCAGGGTGGCTCCTGTGCTCTCTGAGCTCACAGAGCACCTGTGCCAGGGTGGCTCCTGTGCTGATTTCCAGTCTGTTCCCCACCAGACACGCTGTGATCTCTGTGCTTTGCAGTCTCTCCAGCACGAGTCTCTCTGTGCCATAAATCCTCTCTTTTCCCAGATGTGCACACTGGCCAAATACTCTCGTGTCTTGGGTGACTGTGATCAAGGCCGTTCCCTGATCTTGGCAGCCAGCATGGGCTTCTCTTAGCATGGATCCATGGCATGCCATGCCCTCCTCCTCTCCCACACGTTTTGCAGTGCTTGCTATGGCTTTTCCCTGTCCCCTCCCACCTCTGCTGCTGGACAATCATTACCTGTGTCATAGATGGTCTGACCTGGTGCTGTCCCTGCCTGCCTTCCCCTCCTGCAGTCTGTATGCTCTTCAAGTGAATGTGTTTTATTTTATTTTATTTTATTTTAATTTTTTTTTTCAGTAGGGAAAAGGACTTCCTTCTGCTGAAGGAGTTATATTTGCACATGGCTCGGGGAGGTTCCTCCTCTGGCCGTTTCTGTTACCTCACTCATTTAGGCCAATTCCATTGCTAACGTTCAAGGCCACCTTCCCTGACCCCAAACCCTGAGAGTAGGTAGGGAATGAACCCCAATGTGCAGCTCGGGTTCTGGAGCTGCCCAGTGGAATTGGGATTTGGGAGAGCAGCTGTTACAGCTCCATCCAGCAGGGAGGTGGAGCCTGTGCCATGCACGTCATCCCCATCTCCACATTCCCACCTCCTGGGAAATGGCCCTTGGAGAGCAGGGATGGAGGCACCGACCTGGCTCTGGGCTGGACGTGGAGGGAGGGAAGAGCAGCAGAGCAGTGGCAGCACCACAACCTCCCACGAGCAGCCGGGGACATCACCATTCCTGTGGGATTTCATCTCCCACCAGGGCTCCAGGGCTGGAGAAAGCTGCTAAAACCCTGGGGCGTGTTCTCCCCACCTGGGTTTTGTTCTCCCCACCTGGGTTTTGTTCTCCCCATGTGGGTTTTGTTCTCCCCATGTGGGTTTTGTTCTCCCCACCCGGGTTTTGTTCTCCCGACCCTGCTCCTGCGATTCCTGTGCACAAGGGATGATGAACGAGGCTCTGCTCTCCTCAGCACGGCACAGGAGCAGCTCTTACAACCACCACAGGCACCTGTTCCCTGCTGGAACCCCCTCCAGAGCCTGGGAAGCAGGGGGCTGATGGCTGAGGTGACTCTGGGGTGGGTGGGGGAAGGATTGTGGGTTTGTTTTAGGAGTTGTCCCGACTGTCAGAAACTTTGCGCTGTGCGCAAAAAAAAAAAAAAAAACATAAAAAGAAACAGAAACAAAAACCAACCCGCGGTTCAAAGCGATACTGGAACGTGCTGGAATGTAGGAATTGTACAGGCTCTGCAGCCAAACTCTGTGTAAGTAGTTAGTACCATGGAAGTACGGTATCAATTAAAAAATCTATCCAACAACCAGCGTGGCTCTTGGTTCTTTTTATTGTCCTGCCTGTTCCAGAGTCTCCTCGCTCATTCCGAACACACACAGAGTCTTTGTCGGGACCATCTCTTCCAGGTCTTGAAAAATCACCAATTTTTAAATTATTATTCTTTTTTTCCCTGCAAGATTCTTGAGAAGAACTTTGCACCCCGTTTCCTCCTGCTTGTAACACCATGTGGCAATGGTCACCTCTGTCTGCAGGAACTGGAAAAGTGAAAGATTTGTCCAAAAAAAAGCATCCAGAAGATGCCTGTGGGACTCAGGGAGGTGCAGGACAAGGGGATGGCCCTTCTTTACCACCTGAGGTAGCTCTCAAGAAGTTCTTGGGTTCACTCCTGTTTTGATTTAACAGTATGACACCAGAGGGTTGTCTGTGGCTCACGGGGACTGAGGAGCAGAGCTGGAGTTGTGTCCTAAAAATCACCTAAAACGGGCTCAGAGCCGTGGGTAGTACTGGAAACCCCAGAGTTACAACCCAGTCCCTCCTCTGTTGAGTTCAGGATTCTGCCCGGCAAACTGGGACAGGGAAAAAGATGGCATCTAGCTGACTATTCTTGGATATTCTTTTGGATATTCTTTTGGATATCCCTTTTGGATATCAGGATTTTGGGAACTCTTGCCCAGACTGTGAGTGTGCTTCATCTGGAAAATGTGCTCCCCTTGCCAGGCTTGGCTCTGGGTTTGGGAGCAATCCTACTATCAAGACTGCACTGGAGTAGTTGACTAAAGTCGACACCCACTCTAAAAAAAGGATTTTGAACAAATGCCAGTTGGAAATCTGGCCTGAGCCTGCCTTACAAATGGGGTAATTTCTGTGATTTTTAGCCAGCACATAAAAAGCAGCAGAACAAAGCAGAGGGGATCCCGTGGGTGGGGAGCATGCTTGGAGTCACGAGCACTTGGAGCTACTTTACAAATGGAGCAGAATTTGTCAACTCTGGCAAAGCAGCACAGGCTCCACTGCAGCAGGGATGTCACAACTCTGCCATGCAACAAACCCAAGCCTTCCCCACCTGGTTTTGCAGCACAATTCCACCCTGGCCAATGGTTCTGCCTTTTCCTCCCTTCCAATCCCAGCTGTTGAGCTCAACTGCTCTGCATTGAAGGGCAGAAAACAATTTTTATTCTGCTTAACCCTCAGAAAAGGTAAGTTTGCATAGGAAAGGTGGAATTTCCGGGGCGATTCCTGGGCACCAGAAGATCATTTAGGATTAATCCAGACTATTTATACTGTTGATTAATTACCTCAAGAGAGAATTAGGATTAACTGGGAAAAGTGGGTGTTTTCTGTCTATCCCTCTAGATGGTGCTGCTACAGCACCAGAGAACCATCATAGTTACAAAACTACAACCATTTTACTAAGCTGTGAGGGCTTTGCATCCTGTTTATTTCTCCTGGCTACCAGCATGAGGCTGCCTTCCTTTTTGGGGTTTCCCAGGAAAAGGTGGATCCCCTACCTTGTCCTGCTGCCTTGCTATCTGTTGCACGTTCCTCCTCTCAGTGTACTCCAGGAGCAAACCTGCTGTGCCAGGCAGTTGGAATGAGGGCTTTGACACTTGATAAATGACAGGGACACAGGGGATTCTTATACTTACATCATCCTGCTTCCCAAAGCAGGAACAATTCATGGTCTGTATTCTCAATTCCCTCCAGAAGAAAGTGTGAACATGACAGAGACCTGTCCTTCCTACTACACATTTCCAATTTTAGTGCATTACAGTCCTCACCCTACTCTGCTTGTGCATGGACAGCCTAAAATTCAGAGAGACTTCATTAATTAATTAAATTCTTCCTGTTTTAACACCAAGAAAACCGCTTGGGCCACAGTATGTGGTGGAATAACCCCCTAAGAGATCCTTGTTCACACTCCTGCAGCTCAGAGCAGCGTGCCATACATACCCTTAACCTCTGCAGTGGAGAAGTAGCACATTTAGCAAATAAAGGTGGTGGTGAGAGCAGCTAAGAAGTGACAGGTGACATTTACAAAGCCATTGAGGTGATGGTGGAACTGAAAGCCGGGGAGGAGCCGTGCTGCCCACACCCTTTTGCTCAGCATGCTTCCACAGAGGAGTCCTTCAGCACCGGGCTGGCAGCTCAGGTGGGTCACAGGACCAAAGTCAAGGCTGTACAGAGTCCAAGGCAAATGGAGGAGAATTTACACTTCCCCCTGCTCCTCCTTTGACAGCGCAGAGCTCCCCTCAAGGCTGGCTGGTGTGGCATGGTCCTTCTGTCTTCAGAGCCCCTGCAAGGGAGACAATTCCTCTTGGAGCTCACAGGGGTGAGGATGGCAACAGAGTTAGCACTGACCAGAGGTGAACGAGAGAGTAAAAGATCCAGATTTTAATCTGTAGCACACAAACTCCTTCCTAGCACGTGTTTCCTTTGGAGACAGAGCCCTTACAGTTGCCTTTGTGCAGGGGAAAGTGAAGATTCCCAACTCCATAGCAATAGGTAAAGGAGGCATAAATACATCGTGGCCTGTGTTGGTTGGGGGTTCAAGCAATGCGAGCACACCCCACACCTAAAGACACCTGTATGGCTTCTAAGGTCGCTGGGGAAGCTCCAGGGAAGCACAGCCATGCTCCAGGAGTCTCCAGCCCCACCACAAGGAAGCTGAGGGGGTGGACAGACATAAGGAGTGACCACTTCTCCATGACCCACCTTGGTGCCGCTCACTGCGCTGCCTCCCCTCTGCTACTCCTCCACAGGCACAGCACAGTTCTCCTTGTTTTCCGATGGAATTGCAAGGTAGTCTGTCCTGTAGTTGGAGGGAAGGAGGAAAGCACACAGTGTAAAGCCCAGCTTGGGTAAACTCACCTTTGCTGAATGCCTGGAAGCATCTCTGAGGTAACAAATGTCACCTGTGGATGCTCACAGAGGGAAACTCCTGGGCACAGGCAGGATCAAACACTGAGTCTTCCCTGCTCCAAAAACCTACACAGCCAGCCTTGCTTGGTACAAAGAGAGTTCTAATCCCAGCCAAATGTGTGGAAAGATAGGAATGGGCCAGGATGAAACCAGACCTTCCAGGAGAGCATCTCCACATGGTCCAAACCTGGAATACTGCTCACTCCCTGCCTGGGGTGTGGTGCAAGGGGGCAAAGTGTTGGTGCTCCTAAACACTGCAAGGACTTTGGACACAGCAAACACCAACCAGCCCATGGCACAGCAAAGTTCAGTCTTCCTGCAGTCTTCCAGCATGTTTGAATCACTACTCACTTTGTTGACCTTTGTTGCCCTGTTCTTCTAAAGTTCTTCTAAGCCTTCTGATGTTTACATTTTTGTAATGGAGTTTCTCTCATACTTTTCATGTAAATGATTGCTTTGCATTCTTTTCTGGAGGAGGAGAGAATTGATGGACTGCTGGTTTGACCAGTGTGGTTGGAGAGGTGGCAATTTCATCCTCCAATCCATGGTCACTTTTGGAATTCTATAAATATTGGAAATAAACTACCCCCTTTTTTGCCTTGGACATCTCAGAGTTTGAGTGTCATTCATTTCAAGTCGTATTGAGACTTTATTGAGGATTTCTGGCAAACTACACAGGGTCTGTCCCATGTTGTGGACACCCTACAGGCCCAGGTTCCTGCTGGTGCAGAACCAGTTCCTTGGGGTTTTACAGTAGATGAGGTGAGGCAGAAGGAATTAGTATTACACAATTTATTCAATCATCAAGAAGAAAAAATCACCAATTTTAGACCTGATTGTCATGTACTAGCACGGGTCTATGCACATTTGAGAGCTCTGGGACGTGTGAAGAGCTCTTGCAGAACAGATCTCACCTCCAGGGGTTTCACACTTACGCGTTTTCCTGGGCAGCCTCCTCTGCCTTGGACACCTTCCTGTAGCAATAGATCATTTCAATCAGCAGCCACAGCGTGAGGAAGACCAGCAGAATATACATCATAATTTCTGAGATGACAGAGGTGAAGTCTTCTCCAGCTGTGAATAAAATGAAATAACCCCCGATCGTTTCCATGCAGCTCCACGGACACTTCCCACCATGGTGTCATCCTTCCTAACCCACCTTGCCAGAATCTCCAGGTGCCTTTAGGCAGCGAGGGAGCAAAAGAGAGGGACCTGCAACAGGCAGGGATGGCAGAGTGATCCAACATGCACAGCCCTGTCAGTGCCACCCCCACATCCTGATGGATTGCTCACCTATCTCATCCTCACGCTCTGTTTCCTCCCCGTGTCCCACTCGCTGGTGTTACTCGGCTCTGTTGTGCCGCCAGTGATTTGTAAAGGATCAAAACACCGAGGTGCTGACAGGGGAGAGGGAGGGGAAAGGGCAGACAAAAGGGCTGAAAGCTCCTGGACCTCTTTGAAGAGAGCAGCAGAATCCCCTGTACTGTAACATGCCGCGATTGCAGCACTGAACCCAGCAACACCCAGAGGAGCAGAAAGACTCAGAAGCACCACAGAGGGAAGGAGGAGAAGCAGGAGACTGGCATCAAAATGGAGAACCAGTCGTTGTTCCAGGAGGGAGGGGGCGGCAGCAAGGAATCACTGCAGCTCCCTGGGAAAGGCATCGCTGTAACATCCAGAGCCACCACCGGCGGAGCTGGAAACCTCTGCTGGAGCCTGCCCAGATGTGCCCAGCTGTGCCCAGCTGTGCCCAGCCCACCGTGCCTTCCCACGCTCACACACAGTCAGCCTGTGCCCACAAACAGCCTCCAGCCATCAAACAAGCCACAGGTTTCCCTCCTGAGCCGTGTTTGTCAATGCGAAACTTAGAGTCCTCTCCCGTGGTGCAGTGACAAACTCTATCCACCATGGTGACAACACCCACGGCCTCGAGAGCACAAAACACCCTCCTACCCTCCTGCACCACGGTGAGGTGGGTCACCCTGGCCAGTGAGAGCACAAAACAGCCTCCTACCCTCCTCTACCATGGTGAGCTGGATCACCCTGGCCAGGAACAGCAACCACAGGACAGGGAGTTCTGTTGGAGCTGGTGCTGCATTCAGAGGCCTGTGGGCCAGAATAAAGCTCTGGATCCAAACCCTCCAT
>JAWMRF010000092.1:4067208-4078614 GCA_035221435.1 Sphenopsis melanotis | reverse complement strand
ATGGATATGTAGATTTTTGAGGAATATATACATATAAATATAGATAGATCTGTGTGGGAATAAATATAAAGAGATATATAGATCTGTGAGGAATATATATATAGATATACAGATGTGTGAGGAATATATATATATATAGATAGATAAATAGATCTGTGAGAAAAAAAATAAATATAGATAGATCTGTGTGGGAATAAATATAAAGAGATATATAGATCTGTGAGGAAGATAGATAGATAGATAGATAGATAGATTGATAGATAGATCTGTGAGGAATATATATATATAAATATAGATAGATCTGTGAGGAAATAAAGGGATGTGCTGGTTAATCTCTGCCTTGGACAGCACCACACCATGAGCCAGGGGCAGCATCCCCCTCCAGCTACACTCAGGGATGTTCTGAGCTCCCTTGGTAACAGCAGCTATTCATATTCCATCATCCTTTGCCTCAAAGTATCAGGTGACTTCACAAAAGACAGGAAAATGAGTGATCAGGAATCCAATATCTCCACCAGAGAGGGAGAAAAACGAAGGCACAGCAAAACACAGATGCACGTGGACACAAAAGATCAGCAATGGGACTGAAAATTTGGATTCTTCATGCCCAGCAATGTGCCTGAGAGTCGCTGCATGTCAGATCACCTGAGGAAAGAACCACAGAACACCCACAGTGAAGACCAGCAGCTCTTTTTGGGAAGCCCTGGGGTATTCAGCTGAGATGGAAGTGCTGCAGGACAAATATGACAGTGTGACATTCTGGCTGACCACAGTCCCACCTTGACCTGTGGTTGGTGTTCTTTGGGTTGCCACTGGCAAATGCATCCTCTGGGGCACTGGAAGTGAATTCCTATCTCATTCCTTAGCCTGGTCCCTTTAGTTCTCAGACAGAAGGAGAATATTGTAATCCTGCTCAATCACAGCCACTGATTTAATGCTTCAGACTCAGATAAAATAGCTAGAAAGAAATCAGTGCACTCAGCCTTTATCTAGTTCCCCATTTCACCATTCTCTCTTGAATTCCAGCTGCTCCTCATCTGTCCAATTTCCATTTTGATTCACTCTGAAAATCAATTTTACCTTTTCCTGACAGGGATCCAAAGCCGCTCCCAGAGATCCTCCCACAGCTGGGATAACACTGCTTTCTCTGAGGCAAAAAGAAGTAAATCCTGCCCTGCAGATTTATTTTAATTAATTTCACCTCCAAAAAACCACCTTTGGGATTCAGAACTGATTCAGACAAGGGTGCCAAGGGTCAGTCATATTTGACATCCTCAGATATTGGGCTTGAGGTATTGAGGGAATGAGACTGGAAATTGGCATTGATTAATCTACAACCCAAATATTTGACCTCAACAACTAATTGCAGCTTTTCCTGCCAGGAGTTCATGTTGTCCCCAGGTGTGGAAATGGGATAAGCAAGGAAAGAAAGAGAAAGGACTCAGGTCCCAGGCACACATACAGGTTCATCCTTCCCCCCGTTGGGCCTGTAGTACCATTCCACCACCGTGCTGGCTGTCACCTCTTCCCTCTTCATGCAGGAGATGCAGAGCAGCTTCATGTCTGTCCCTTGGACAGCCTCTGTCTCAGATGGGACTTCCACACACACTGAGGAGCAAAATCCAGCTGGGGGAGAGGAGCAGCAGAGAAAGAAGTGTTAAGACAGAATTAGAGAAGCATCAGTTATTCACATCTTGGCATTAATGTCCCTAATGGAAAATGGCCTGATTTATTACTAGAGCTGCCTGATAACAGATTAAGTCTCAAATGTTAAATTTTACCAAGCTTCCTTCTCCTGAGATATTAATAATTCATAATAATTAACAGAGGGTGATCACTTCACACAGATTCACCTCTCCAGCATCTGCTTTGCCACAACTTTCATCCTTCCCTGGTAATTAATGCCACTTTAAAGGCATTGTTCATTACCTCCCATGCGTGCTGGGCACGCTCCTGTTAGAGCAGCAATTACAGCCTGGGATGAGGGGAAGCCCAGAATTCCAGAGTGGAGGAACAGCTCGCTCTTTGTGCTAAGTTGGGAGGTCTGGATGCTTTAATTCAGCAGAACTGGGAGGGTCCAGCACCCTTCCTGTTCATGGGCACTACTGGGAACCGAGGGGCTTGGACAGGAGTGAATTTGGCAGCAGGAGGAGTTATTGATTTCCCAGGCATTCCTGCTCAAAACACTTCCAATCAGAGCTGTGCTAAGGCTGGCAACTCTCAAATACTGCTCTTGCAAAGAGGACAGAAATGGTTGCATGTGAAGCCACACGCTGGAGCAGGAAGGGATCGTTTCAGCGCCACATCTCCGACCAAATCCCTGCTGACATTTGTCCCCCGGGCTAAACAATCCCGGGCTCTGTCTGTCCAAGGCTGTCTCCAGAGCCCAGACGCTGACTTTGCTGGCTGCTCCCTCCTCCCCAGCCTCTGAGGCACCATTAACCCACTCTCTCAAGCAACATATTATCCCGGGACTATTCCTGGAAGCAGCCTGGTTCCAGTTCTCCCGTACTACCAGCTCCACGCACAGCAGCAGCTTCCAGGGAGAAATAAGGAAAAGCTCCTGGATCCTGCTTTGCTCCGAGAAACGAGATCTGTACACACAGACAGGCACCCACACACAGGGCTCAAGGCACACGCACATCGAATGTGGCAAAACCACCCAACCTATTCTCGCGGCAGGAATCAAACTGCAGCTGCAATCGATTGATTAACTCCAGTTTACACAGACTGCACGGGAAACCGGCACTAAAGCACCTCTTAATGGGCTGCACACCCTCCCCGAGGCAACTCGATGTCAAATTACGCTGTAAACCCCAGACCGACAGCAAACAGCAAGGGACCAGCGCATGCTTTGTGCTCGGCACGGAGGTGTTTTCACTCCCTCACACCCACACCAACTCCGCACGGGCGTAATTCCCATCTCCCGACAACAAAAGCCCCACTCGGAGGGCAGGCTCGAAGCGAGCATCCTCCGTTCTTTCCAGCGGCGCTGGGTGGGAGAGGGAATGGCAGCACCTACCCCAGAGCAGCAGGGCGAGCGCGGCCGCGCAGAGCAGCCGCGGCAGCGCAGCCATTGTTCGGAGCCGGGCCGGCGCTCAGGCTCCTCGGCAGGATGCTCTCAGATGCTCTCAGATGCTCTCAGATGCTGCTCTCGGATGCTCTCGGATGCTCTTCCCCCGCTCGCCGCGCTCCCGGCGCAACAGGATGCCGGGCGGGGAGCGGCCGGGCGGGCGCGGTCCGGGGGCTGCGCTCGGCCGCGGGGGCGGCAGCACCACGGACAGAGCCCGAGCCCGGAGCCTGCACAGAGCCCGAGCCCGGAGCCCGAGCCCGGAGCCTGCACAGAGCCCGGACAGCTCCGCGGCTCCGCGGGCGCGGCCGGCGCTGCGCAGGGCGCGGGCGGAGCGGAGCGCGAGCAGCGTTGGATCAGCAGCAGCAGGGTTGGATCATCATCATCACCATCACCATCATCATCATCACCATCATCATCATCAGCAGCAGCAGCAGGTGCCCCGCGCCGGGAGCGGCTCCGCGGGGCGCGGCCGCGGCGCTTTTGTTGCGCGGGCTGCGGGGCGCAGCGCCCGGCGGGGAGGATGCCCGGGAGGATGCCTGGGAGGATGCCTGGGAGGATGCCGAGGATGCTGGAGCAGCCCGGGCGGGGGGCACGGCCGGCACATGCGCGGCCGCCTCCCCCGGCCCCTCCCGGCTCAGCACAGGCAGCCCCGGGCTCCGGTGGTCCCGCGGGCAGCGCCCAGCTCGGCTGGAGGCATCACACAGAGGATATCACATAAGCACGGAGTGTTAAGGCGTTGGAATGGAGCTTAAAGCTCAGTCCCACCCCCTGCCATGTGTGGGGACAACTCCCACCAAGCCACATCCAACCTTCGAGCATGTCCAGGGCAGCCACCACCTCCCTGGATGCCCTGTCACCGCCCTCACAGCAAAGCATTTCTTCCCAAAATCTGAATTTCCCCTCTTTCCATTTGTACCCCTCGCTCCTTGTCCTGTCTCTACAGATCAGCATCACTGTCCTGCCTCCAAAAAGAGCCAAGGGGCGGGGGGGAATGGGGGGAGTTATCCCTGCGGGGTCACAGAAAGGCCTCTGCTGCTAATAAGTTTAATACTAACATTTGCACGGCTCTGAAGGTCACAGTTGGAAATACTGGGAAATCCTCTTGCCTCATGTTCCTGCCTGATTCCAGGGAATTTAATGCCAGCAGCAGGCTGGGTTTTCTCTCCTTGGACAGGGGCCACCATGCCCTGGAGGGCTCCTCCAGCTTTGAAGGTCACAGTGGACAGAGAGGAGGAAATGAAGCTTTTGTTACATGTGCTCCTTTTAAAGCACCTGCAGCTCCACACAGAGCACAATCTATTGAGTTAAACCTGAGCAGCCCCACCAGAGGATGGCACAGGAGTGACTGGCAGTGCCAAAACTCAGCGTGCAGGTGGCCAGACCCACCCAGAGATGTTTGCAGGCAGCAGAAAGATCAGCTCCAGCTGTGCTGGGGCTCTCAGCTGGGCACACCCCACTGGTGGTGCCGCTGCCACAGCTCTGTGCCCTCCGCAGGGGTGGGCACAGGGGCACACACGTGAGATCGGGTCCCTGCACTGCTGGAGTGAAGCAGGCACAGAACAAAGCCAAGGCTTTTCCTAGACATCACCTAATTGTGTTTGTGTCGGCAGGCTGCATTCATCATCTGCCAGCGGCCACACGGAGCAGCTGCCTGCACGTCACCCTGCCCAGGCTCCAGTGGCTGCTCTGAGCAATTCCCAGCCAGGGACGCCCTCCTGCTGCCTCCTGCTGCCTCGCTCTGCTGACTGCACGGGTTGCTGTGCCCTGCTCCAGCCCACACCTGGCTGGGATTCCCCAAATCTTTGCAGCCTGAAGTATCCCAGCAGGGGCTGGCCAAAGCCACACGCTGGTTGTCAGGGTGTCCTCACTGTCCCCTATGCTCACAGGCTTCTTTGGGCTCCTGTGCTCTCTTCCAGCAGCCCACCAGAAGAAAATAAATCTATTTAATGTGCCTGCAGGAGCCAGGTGTGGCCAGGGAGACCAGCAGCTTGCAGGGTGCTGATGCCAGTGTTCCATCCCCCCCTTAGAAGTCATCCATCATGGACAGAGAAACCTTAAAATCTGATTTTAAGGTATCACAGCAAATGTGATACCCAGAGCTGCATGAAGGACATTGAGCCATTTCTTTTGTCCCATTTCCCCTTGTTATCATCACAACAGCAATAAGGGAAGGGCAGGTTAAGCCAGAAGGATTTGCTCCTACCCCTTCTGGAACAATCCATCCCATGCACAGCAGATGAGTGCTGAGGGTGGGTTTTTTATAGCCCCAGGAGCTGCTGGAAAACATCCCTGGCTCTGTCCTCTGACAGCCACCTGTTCCACAGAGCTCCATGGAAATGAGAGCTATTCCCAGGCAGGCAGGTGCCCTGGCAGAACGCAGAGCAGGGATCAGCAGGGCTGCACTGTTTGTGCTGCTGCCGCTCTAATTACATCTATTACAGACAATCCTGCCAGGGATGAGACTCAGGGGCCAAGAGGATTAAGAGGAAGCAGCAGCTCGACCACACTGACTCAGTCAGAGTCACTGACTGACCCTCAACCCCTGCTGCTCCTCAGGTAGAAGCAGAAACCTTTTCTCCTCTAACCCCTGGCACCCCAGAGCCTGCCTGCCAAACAACTCAAATTCTATTGGCAAACAAACATCCTGAAAAAGTAATGAGTTTTCCCTCAGAATCACTCATGCACCAACCTCAATGACTCCATTCCAGACCAGCTTTGTAGCTGCTATTTAAAGAAGGGAAATGGGGCCCTGAGGTGAAGGAAACCTTTGGTGAAACTGGCCCTGGATTTGGGTGGATTTTGAGATGAAAAGTCACATGTCAGGGAGGTCACACCCTCTTCCCCAGCTCTGGAGAAGTTTATTCTTCACCTCGAGCCTACCACAGACAAGATCCAAAGTGATTTGCAATAAATCCACCCAGATTCTTAACCTGCCACAAGCTGTATTGGTTTTGTGTTCAAAGCAAACCTCTCTGGGTTCTCTCTGAATGAAAGGATAACATAATTTCACTCTTCCTACAATCTGGGCTTAGCTGGGAACCACTCCAGTGCCACCCTGTGCCTGCTTAGGACAAGCAGCAAACACCTCCCTGCCCTCTTCAGGAAAACTTGCAAATAATCAGGATGTCACACTCAAAGCTGTTTCAATTTTGAGCCCTGCACAAGGGATGGAGAGCAGAGCTCCTCCCAACCCCTTCCCACGTGGGGATGATGCACAAACTGCCCCTTCCTGCCCTGCCCCAGCCCTGGGGGTCAGGGGTGGCCTTTGGGGCACCCCAGAGGGCACTGCCACTCCAGGGGACACGGGGAAGGGGATGCAATGCGCAGAGAGAGAGAAATCTTGAGTGTTGAGGGAGAAATCTCTGCAAGAAGCAACCCAACTTATCATGCAGGGGTTGCTATGGCAACCCACCCAGTTAATGCTTCACAGGAGGAAAAAAAAAAAAGAGAAAAAAAAAGAAAAAGGCTGAAAAGGCTGGCACTTGTGCACAGGCACAACAAGACGAGGAGATAAAAATAATTTCAGCACCCTGCCCCCACTAATCCCTCACTGTCATGGTCCCTGAGGCTGGGACAGGGCAGTGGGAACGGAGCCCTGCGTGTCTGGGCTCCTCTGCCATCCCCAGCACATCAGCCTGGGGGACACAGCAGAGCCAGCACGGCATCAGCTGCTCCCGGAGCCCTGCAGGGCTCCCACAGCCAGCCCTGCCACCCTCGAGGCTCAGAATGGGGAAAAAGGAGCCCCTTTTTGCTCCTTGTCACCCCCGAGGCTCAAAACGGGGGAAAAGGATCCCCTTTGTGCTCCCCACCCTGCTCCAGCCAGGATGGAAGGAGCAGGGCTGTGCAGAGGAGCCCTGCAGGATAATGAATGCCAATTTAGAGATGTTGGATGTAATGGATGTAGGCACCCTTCCCACGCACTCCAACATCCGTGCTGCACGAATCCCAGGCAAGGGAGGGCTGCTCTCTCTCTCTGTTTCTTTCTCAGGGTGCCTGGGGGGGTTAGAAAGGCTCATTCAGTTTTCTCTTTTCACACTCGAGGTTTAAAATGAGCTCCCCGTGTACCTGCCAGCACCTGGATCCTCTGAATGTTCTAAACTGGAGGCAACTCCAGCTTTGCTCTTCACACACCTCTGTGCCTTCATTCCCAGCTGATGCTGAGGTCTTCATCTGCAGTTTCCAGGTGCACCCAGCCCCTTCCCAGCCAATATTCCAGGGGTAGATCCTCATTAATGCCTTTATTTGCAGGTCCAGAGTGCCTCTGCTGCCCAACGTGCTCTCTCCACAGAAAAATCACACCTGCATTTGTGTTGCACTGTTGGAACCCTGGATACTGAGAGCTTTGGGTTAAAAGGGAAGATAATTTAGGTGCCATTTCTTAATTGGATAGTTTTGCCTTAAAAAGCCTTGTAGAGAAAGATAGTGAGCCATTTTGTAGCTTTTTAGTAGAATGCTGTAGAACTCAGGACTTGTAAGACTGTGATAGAGATAAGAAATAATAAACATCTGAGTCTGAACATGAAATACCATCTCCAGCACTCCGAACCCAACCTTAACAGAGGCAGGAAAAAAAGTAGCATTGTACTGTTTTTTGGGGTTTTTTTTTGCCAATCTACCTCCCCATGGAGTGTAACAGAGTGTGAATACCCCCATGATTCCCAAAAGCTCTGCTCCATCCTGAGCAAATCTGTGATTTCTGTCACACACACCCTGCAGGACCTCTCTCTGTTAGACACAGATCGAGCTTGTCCTTGATTTAGTGCTCTCCCTGCTTCCCCCCAGGGCCCACAAGTCACAGCTCCTTTGCCATCCTCCTCTCCCAGACACAACCCAGTGTGTTCAGCCTCCTCTATTTATCCTTGGCTCTGGGGGCTGCTTTTCCATCAGGACTCAGAGCCAGAGGGGCAGGATTTCAGCAAGCTCTGTGAGCCAGAAGTGGCTGCCCCTGCCAGCAGCCTGCCCTGCTGAGAGCATTCCCAGAGCATTCCCAGAGCATTCCCAGCCTTCCAGAGGCAGGGAAATGCTTTCTGAAACGAGGAGCAGCCTCACCCAGGCAGAGCTGCGCATGCACAGGGGCCTGGCAGGGTCAGGGATTCCTTGGAGCAGCAGCCACGCTCTGGAGGCTGAAAATTCCCCTCTCTGTGTGCATGAGCACAGAGCACGTTCCTGCACCTTGCTGGCACGTTGTGGTCAGCAATTCAATCAACAATTTCTTTTTTTTTACCCCCCCAGACCTTTAATCCAGGCTATATTTACAGGGGTGTGACTGTATACATCCAGGAAATTCTAAGTCCTGGTGTGGCTCCAGGTGCTTTTGGGCATTGATTTCTGGGAGTGGATGCCAAGAAAATCAGGCACAGAGGGAAGCCTTTGTGTGTGCTGCTTTAGCCATCCCAGCCTAATGAGGTGGCACTTTCAGATTTGCTTTTAGGCCTCTCCTCAGCCCTGGATGGAACCCATTAGTGTGTCAGGTTGCCACCCATATTCATTGACATCTGCTCATTTAATTTGGGGATTCTCACTGCTTGTAAAACACACAAGTGCATCAATTATTTCAGCTCCGGGTGAGGATTGTGTTTTTGTGGAGGAAAGCTTGTTCAGCAAATGTTGCTGTCTTACCTTGGCTGCTGCTTTTCCTTAAACACGAATAAAGGAAATAAAGCTGAATCTGCTCCCAGCTATCAGTAAACATGGACATAAATCATCCCCACATCCCTTAAAAGACCAGGAGACCTTGCAATGGAGATTTTTGGTCTGATCCCCCTTATTGCTTTGTACAATCAAGTCCCCCATTGTGAGACAGGAACTTCTGGGGATTTTGGCTGTGTTTTGCATCCTCCATCTGGGGGTTCCCGGCTTTGTCCTTCTCGTAGCACACAGTCAGCCTCTTTCACCTAAAACGGCAAACACATTTGTAATAAATTAGATACCACAGAAGAGAAAGAGGAAGGAGGAAACAGTTTTCCAGCTTAAAGGTCTTTTGAAAGGTCTTTTGTTTTCTGTCAGTGAAGAACATCTCCCTGGTCATATTTACAGCTACTGTGTAAAACAGCAGAAGCTACCCAGAGCTTTGAATCTGTCAAATCTCATTTTCTTTCCCCAAAACACCAATTTTCCAAAGGGGATTCCTTGCTGGCACTTTGGTGTCTAAACAGGCACCTCCTCCTGGCTGGGTGTTCTGCTACAGCTTGTTTATTTTAGTGGTTTCCACAATATTGTTGAGAGAGAAATGGAGCTAGAAAAATGTTTCAAAGGGTGACCTTGCAAATAAGACTGGATACTTTAGAGAAATAGGACTATGAAAGATGTGCTGTAGTAGGATGGAATGGAATGGAATGGAATGGAGTGGAATGGAATGGAATGGAATGGAATGGAATGGAATGGAATAGAATGGAATGGAATAGAATGGAACGGAATAGAATGGAATGGAATGGAATGGAATGGAATGGAATGGAATGGAATGGAATGGAATGGAATACAAGGGAATGGAAAGAATGAAATGGAATAGAAAGGAATGGAATAGAAGATGTACTGTAGAATAGAAGATGTATTGTACTAAGACCCACAAGGGGTAATTTTAGATTACTGGCTTTAAGGCATTTACAGAATGGTGTAGCAAAAGCTGATAGGCCAGGAAACACTTATAGTGTAATTAAAATAAAATACTGTATATTATAATAAGTTGGTTTGGAAATATTGGAAATAGTTGCTTTCTGATTGTGATGGAGTGAATTATAACATCTGTATTGCCTCACCCTTCACATGAGACTGAAAATGGAATAAAAATTTAAAAATATTTATTTAAGAATCTCTCAATGCCCCATGTCTGGGTCAGAAAAGGCCCTGATCCAGCCGTGTGTGGTGCTGGAGAGCATCATACATTATTATATATTATAATTAGAAAATAGTTAGTTTCTGATTGTGATGGTGTGAATTATGACATCTGTATTGTCTCACCCTTCACATGACACTGAAAATGGAATAAAATTTTTTAAATATTTATTTAAGAATCTCTCAATGCCCCATGTCTGGGTCAGAAAAGGCCCTGATCCGGCGGTGTGTGGTGCTGGAGAGCATCATACATTATTGTGTATTTTAATTAGAAAATAGTTGGTTTCTGATTGCGATGGAGTGAATTATAACATCTGTATTGTCTCACCTTTCCCATGACACTGAAAATGGAATAAATTTTTTTTAAATATTTATTTAAGAATCTCTCAATCTCTCAATGCCCCATGTCTGGGTCAGAAAGGGCCCTGATCCGGCGGTGTGTGGTGCTGGAGAGCAGCGCTCCCGCATTCCCGGCAGATAGCGCTGTGCCCGCGGGGCCGGACACAGCCCGGGCTGTCCCTGCCTCCTCCCGCGGGCACTGCGCTCATTATTCACCTCAGAGAGTCCCAGCAGCCACAAAAACTTTATAAACCCCCGGCTAAATGCGCACCGCAGCCTTTCTAAATCCCAGGATTTAGTGAGTGAGATCCTCAGCTGGAAATCACTGCTCCAGGAAAACTCTCTTTGGTTTATCTACAGCAGCTGAGGTGTCTGCATCACACCTTTTCCCCAGCTGCTGTGAAATGCTACAGAAATGCATCATTTTTTTAAAAAAACAACCAAATTGGGGGTGTTAATCGACACTAAAGTGTCACACGGCAACTAATCAGCTGCAGTAATTAATATGTGGCGAGCAAATGCAAATTTTCCCCTTTCAGGCCAAAGATTTGAGTTCTTGGTTTAGCAAAGCCAAGAAATGTCTGCGACAGAGCAGCTCTGACACATCCTAAAAGCATCTGGCCATAAAGGACTTGAGTGATGCATCATCATCATCATCATCATCTCTGAGCAAGCTCCAGGATTACATTTCCACGGCACAATAAAAGCAGGAGGGATGCAGAAATTCCTCTCCAGCTGAACCC
Source organism: Sphenopsis melanotis (assembly GCA_035221435.1). Taxonomy (NCBI): domain Eukaryota; kingdom Metazoa; phylum Chordata; class Aves; order Passeriformes; family Thraupidae; genus Sphenopsis; species Sphenopsis melanotis. Next base: position 4,067,628 of record JAWMRF010000092.1, on the reverse strand, counting down.
TGGCATCCAATACCAGCCCTGCCCCTCTCCACGTGCTTGCCTTGCTCCTGGCTCCTCCTCTACCTCCTGCAGGAACGGGTTTCTCGGGAATAACTCAAATCCTCCAGCAGAGCATCCCCAGAGCAGAGGCAGCTCACAGGAGCCAGGGAATTCCCTGCAGGTCACCGGGTGTTGGGAAGGATGAAAGTTTGACAAGAAAGTCTCACAGATATGTGTGCTTAGCAGAAAGATTTTTAAATGTGAAGTCTGATGAAGGAATAGAGATGGAAGCAAGTTTTGATATAGAAGAAAAGAATTGCTGGGCCAGTCTTAGTGGCTAACCAAGGAGGCAAAGGGTGTGTTGGTTAGAAGGGGTTTTTATGGCTTAGAGCAAAGGATAAACCCACCCCAAACAAGAAGATGTTTTTACCAAGCAGAAAG
>JAWMRF010000092.1:4055470-4067108 GCA_035221435.1 Sphenopsis melanotis | reverse complement strand
AAACAACTTCTAGCTTAAACTGTAATGTACTAACTTTTAGTGATTGGAGAATAGTAACATGAATATGGTAATTATAGCAGTTATGATAGGCTAGAGGTAAAAGTTAAGGTATAGATTGGTTCTACTGTATGAAGATGCTCAGCAAAGAAAAGTATAGAATGCATTTTGACCAAAGAAAAGTATATAATGCATTGTGACCAAAGAAAAGTATATAATGCATTGTAACCAAAACCGAAGGATCTCCAGGCCTGCCTGCAGCTGGAGCTGACAGCTGTGGGCACAGCTCTGTCACCCATGACCCTGACTGCTGCAACATCTTAGATAGAATAAACTGCATTTTGGATAGAATAAACTGCATTTTGGAGAGCTGCCTGGAGTTCCACATCTCTCATTTCAGCTCTTACAACCGAGGCTGCTGCTTCAAGGGCAGCTGGAACCAGGGCAGCTGCTCCAGCTGCTCTTTAGGCCAGGACTAAGAATTGGTGCCGGCTGCCAGTGATGTGTGGGGGATGAATTAAGGGATCCAGGAGCGTTCCTGGCCCTAATGGTGCCGTGATTGCCTGCCCTGCCCCAAAATTAACAACACCAAAAGTGTCTTTTTGGGCGGGACTTTGGAAAAACAGAATTTCCTTCTGGTGCTGGAAGTGCTCCAGGACAAAGGGACACTGGGAGGGTCAGTCCTGATCACCCTCGCACACAGAGAAATGCAGAATATCAGCACCATGCTCCCAGAAGGATTTTATTATCATCAAAAATTCCTACTGATGGGGGAAAAAAATAAGTTTTGTTTTTGCTCTCCTGAGAGAACAGCAAAATTTTATCTGCTTCTTTCCTAACATTTTCTTTATTCCAATGCATACATTTGAATCTTAAAGGTCTCTTCTAACCTAGTGATTCTTTGATTCTGGGAATTATCAAAATGGAAACCATTTGGGCTCTAATCTCTTTTTCTTCCTTATTTGTTTTATTCAAATTATTTCCTTATTTCTGTTTTTCAGCACCTGTGGATCCTTGTGCGGTTACAACCAGCCAGTGATAACAGCTGAGCTGGGACAGGGAGCCACACTGATGGTGTCAGAGCACAATGAAATCTATTCACACTCATAAAAGGTTTTATATCAAAGTGGATAGCTTCTATATCAAAGTGGATAGCTTTTATATCAAAGTGGGTAACTTGGGAGCATCCTGGGCCACAAAAACCCAGGAAGAAGGAGGTGAAAGGTGACTGGTGTGACCCACTAAGCACAGCCATTCCCATTCCAATGGCACTACACACACAGCCCAGCAGTGTCACAGTTGAGATGGGGACAACACAAAGCAACACTCCACGTTCAGAAGGTTTCAAACCTGTTTTTATTACAGCATGGATGCTTTTTATACATTCTTACAAAACTCTTCAGTTTACACTTTACTCGTTGGTCACGAGAGACAAAGTGCTTATGGAATAGACAGATTTTGAACTTCAGGTTTCTCTTATTTCTCCTTCTTTCTTTCTTGGTTTCTGTGTCAATGACCTTGGTAGGAAATTCTTTCAGGGGTAAACGTGGATCCTCTTCTCAAACTCCTCTCTGGCTCACAGAAGTTGTTGTAAAACTCTTCCCCACAGCAGGACAGGAGTTACTGAATTCTGGCCATTCCTGCACTCAGGATGATCACAGCCCATCCACAGCACCTAATTCACCTTTCTTCACTCAGTGCTAACAATCCTCGATTACAAAGGTGTATGGAAGAACAGTTTTCATTGGAAAACCCCATAAAATATAATATTTTATGTTATCAGGCTTTTCTGCACAGGGAGGCAGAGCTCAGAACCCTCAGGGGTGGTGAGAAAACCATGGAGGGGGAGTGTTTGTCACTTTATGTCACAGACGTGTTTCAGCAAAGCCTTTGGAAGGGAGAGAAAAAAAAATATATTTTTCTATAGAAGACATCAGCTTTATGCCAAGAATTTCATTCCAAAAAGAGCCAAGCAATGAACCATAAAGAGAGCCCAAAGAGGAGTGCTCAGCCAGCTGCTCTGAGCGAGATCTGTTTGTCTGGCAAGGATCAGGTTCTCTTCTCCTGCATGGAACCCTGTCCAGCTGCTCCACCACAGAGGGCAACACCCTGCCCCCGGACAAAAGTCCTTCCTCTTCCTCCTCCCTCCCATCCTGATGCAAATCAGACAAGGAATGGACACATGACTTTCCAAGAAACGAGGTGTTCTAAAAAAAGCCTCTTTCTTCCGCACCACAGGCACCACCACCCTTTCCCAGCACCTCAGGGCAACAGCTCACAAATAAATATTTCTGTTTCTCTGAGAGCTCAGGCAATAAAGCACATTAGTGCACGCTCTGAAGGCACAAGGATGGAGCCATTTCGGAGGCAGCAGCAATAAAACTTCACACATCCTCCAGAAAAGCTGGAAGCTCATCTCAGTTTACAGAGGAATGTGCTTCCTCTAAAACGCCAGAGAGCTCCTCAGATGGAATAAAGAGTATTAAGTATTAAGAGTATTAAGGATGATTTTCCTTTCCCAGATACTCTGGGGTCTATAAATATTGAATTTGAGCTACAGAGACAATATAGACAAGGAGGGTCAATGCTGCACCTCCATCTGGCTTCTGTGGGCACTGGCTGCACATCCATCCATAAAACAATAAAATCCTTGATCTCCTGAACCCACAGAGTGTCAAACCCTCCCTCCCAGGAGGGGTAAATCCAGGTGAGGTGATTTGCTCAAGGCCACCCATTAAACCCAGAGGTGAGGGCCCTGCACTTCCCGTTTCCTGCTGTAAGGACCAGTTTATGGCACCTCCGCCCCCACAGTGACCCCCATTCCTTCATTGCTGCCCCATGAGCACGCCAGGGCTGCTTTAGCAACGTCAGTCTTTCTCCTTCCCTCCTTCCTCTTGCTCAGCAAAACCTCCTCACCTCATTTCCCTTTCTAGGCAGAGCTTTATGGGCTCTTCCCCACCTGGTGACACCCTCCTGGGACAGACAGGAGCCAGCACATAGCAGGGATCGTTTCAGTGCTTTAGAGTACTGGAAACTTTTGTGTTTTTAACTTCAGAGAGCCTTTGACCCACTGGGTTCCAGCACTAAAATCAGCTTTCCTCTTGGCAGCGTGTTTCATTGTGTTTTTCGTCCTCTTCCCAAGCATTTTTCCTTCTTGAGGCATCAAATCACCTGCATTTCATGATGTGCAAGTTATTAAATATGCAAATAGGCACAATTCTCTATAAGCTGGCTCCATAATCTGCTAATTTAATGTTTTCCAGCAAAAAAATATTCATCAGGCAGCTTGAAAGACCTCCCATGACTCAGACTCAGCACGGAATGGAGCAAGAATGACCCCAAATCTGGGAATCCATGGCAGGACTCCAAATACAGCCTGAGGTTTTTCAGTAAATCTGGGAATCCATGGCAGGATTCCAATGACAGGCTGAGGATTTTCAGAAGATCTGGGAATCCATGGCAGGATTCCAATGACAGGCTGAGGTTTTTCAGGAAGACCTCCAGCAGCCAGGAGCATTTCCAGCAGAATATAGACCCTCCTGTGAGTTATTTTAGTCTCAAAGCCAAAATGCTGCCTCAGGAGCTGCCTCCTTGTCCTGTCCTGGTTTTGCTCCAAGTATTGACATTGCCACCAAAGGGATCTGCTCACTCTGGCAGTGGCAGCATTTCCTGATGTCCCAGAAACAAAACCAGAGCTCAGCTCACTTGGAAGGGTCCAACCCAAACCCCAGCCCTGCTTGGCCCAGCAGATCTCAGATTGAACCATGGAAATGCAGGATAGCATTGCTAGTTCACAATTCCTTATCTCCAGGTGTTTTAGAGCTAATTAAAACCATTTTCTTAAAAAAAAATATGCTGATCCCTTCAATGTAATTATTAAAAACATAATTTAGTTTTGATTCCATCAACTCATATTTCACGGGGCGGCTCTGCATGCCTGAAAAATCTCCCTGAACACCAAAATGCAAATTCCTTTCAGCTCCAAACCACAGTGCCACCAGGTTGGACGTGCCAAACTGCATCCAAGAGCTGAGCAGCTGCTGGGAGGAAACTCCAGAAGGGAAAAACAGGAGGGAGAGACGTGACTAAAGCAGGCTGTGGGAGAAGACAGAATTCCTGCTCAGGAGAAGTGCCTGGAGGCTGGAACAGCAGACCCCAACACTCACTTTGGCAACACAAGAAAAGCTTTTTGGGAAAGGAGGTGTTTGGCTGCCTCTAATGAGGTCAAGCCAGCCTTGGCTTCCACTGGAATTTCCTCCTGCAAGGCCAACAGAGCTCCCCAGCCTTTGCCTGGAGCTGCTCACTCGTGCTGAAGGTTCTTGTTTGGGAGCTGTAGGAAGTGGGGAGGAAGCAGCATTCCCACAATCCTGCCCCATCACCAGCTGCCTGGGAATGCTGTCTGTGAGCAGGCAGCTGGCAAACTGCTCTGGAAGAGGGCACAGAGAGGAGCAGCAGGGCAGAGATGGCACAAACCCCACTGCCAGCCAGGGCTGCACACACAGAACCTGCTCCAGTGGGGGTGTTCAACATTTTCTCTCCGTTTCTGCAGGGAAATTGATAATTTGCTTTTTTTCCCAGCAAATTCCCAAGATACCCCCAAATCCAAGCCACCCTCACACCCCTGTTGAGCTGCTCATTTTTCCCACTCCCATTTCTCCCTCACTGCTTGCAGGCAGGGTTTTTCCCAGGTTTTGAATTAGCAATCCACACCTTTATCCTTGGGGTTTAACAACCTGCACAGCCCAAGGTTCTGCTCAGAGACAGCAGGAGACAAATTAGTCTAATGGGAATGATGTCTGTGGGTGTGACAGGATTTATGGCACTGAGACAGTGGCCAGACCATGGGGCACATCCCCACAGGGTCACAGAGATCCCTGCAGGCAGCAGAGCATTCCCAGGGGGCCAAACACCTCAGAATTGAGATGAATTTCCAGGAAGGAGGGAGGGAAGACGCAGAGAAGCAAAGAATCAGGTGTGGAATTCAAAAATGAGGAGGCAGTGCTGTGGTCTGTGCCGTGCCCTGACCTGCTCCAGGTTGCAGAAGCTGCTGGAATCAATGCCCAAAAATGCCCAAATCTCATCTCTCCCCAGGAAACAGGCTCAGAACAAACTGTGGCACACATTTTAAGCAGCAAGAGAGTCCTGAATGAGGATTGTTCACTGCCCTGAGCCCCAGTGCTGGTGCTGGCAGCCCTGGCAAGCCCTGGGGAAGGGATGATGCCATTCCCAGACATGCACAGACTGGGAGGCCAAGTTTTGCTGTTTATTGACTTATAAAGCAAGAACTGAAAGTAGGTCAGGAGGCAGGACACCCCAAAGGCAGAGGGAACCATCCTCCAGTCCCTCCTTCCAGGAAGGCTCTGCCTGATGGCTCTGCTGGATGGTTCTGCATGAGCAGAGCTGCTTTTTAATGAAAAACCAGAAATTGTTTGAGCCCCAGGCTGCAGTGTTCTCTCCCAGGCAATTCAGCACTCAGGAAAAAAAGGAAGATTTTCACACCCCACTTCCTGGGGGCCCCAGGCAGAGGCATGGAACCAACCCTGCATCAAAACTGAGTCAAAAACCAACCCCATGTGCAGCAAAGCAGAGATTATAGCACCAGATGCAGCCAGCACTCACAGCTTTAAGCTATTCTTCCTGAGTGTCCTACATAACAAACCCAAACAAATTAAGGAATGAGTAATGAATAGGTAGGAGGTGGCAAGGCTTGTTTTGGTTCAGGAAAGGATTCCCATCCCTTGCTTGGAATCTAAATTAGATTCAATTTAGATTAGAGTGAGGCAAGGCCAAATTCCCCTGATGAATGAGTTGCTGCAGTAAATCACTCAGATTTTGCAGCCATTCTTCAACAAATGTGTTTTTCTTTTTCCTTCCTCTCCTTTTGTTTCTGATCCTGCCAGCCCCATGCCATGGCCCTGTTCCTCTGGGTGAGGATATCCCTTTTTATCTCCCTCAGAAAGGGAAGAACTAATTTGTTGTCTGCTAGGGAGAGAAGGTGTTCTTGGCCTGATAAGTGGATTATCTCCCCAAACAAGCTCTGTAATGCAACAAACCCCACACACTCACAAAACCAAAGGAATCCATCACAACCAGGGATGTGACATCCAAAACTGAAAGCTTCCTCTCCTGCACAGCACACCCAGTGCCACAGCCAGGCTTTTGCCAGAGGAAAAATCCAGGGAAAATGCACAAAATTAAATCCATATTCGGGCTTGCCTGGCTGCAAATGTATCTCTGAACCCACAGCAGCATTTGTAGGGTCACAGCACCTGCATGTGATTTCTCTTCCAGCTGAAAAGTCATAAAAATGAAATTAAAATTGAAACATTTTAACTGTTTAATATTGAAAAAGAGAAATCATGTCAGGAGTGCAGCATGAGAACACCCCAAAAAAAGATGGGAATTGGGGAAATGGAGTCACTGTCCCCCAGGAACTGGGCCCTGCTCAGCCTTTATCCATTTGCTGCAACCCAAGCTTGGGATTTTTACCCTGCTGACAGCCACAGATTATCACTGGAGATGTCAGTGATATCAGCTACGAGATCCAGCCCCTCTCAGGAGGAACCAACAAGGTGTAGCAACTTAAAATAGAAACTGGGCTGAAACTCTCCAGCCTCTGAGTCACCCCCAGAGGAAGGCAGGCAGGTGTAAATCACCTGCTGATCCAGAGCCCTGGACCTGACAGACCTTCAAGAGCCACCTGGTCCTGCAGGAAAGGGACTCAGCAATCAAAAAAATCAAAAATAAAAAAAATTTAAAAAAATAAAAAAGGGTGTCCAGGAAGTGATGTGCAGCTCCTTCTCCATGGCTGGGGGTTTGGGTGGACCCAAAGGCTGCTGCTGACAGGTTCTGGAGAGCTGGGAAGCTCCTGGCTCCTAATTTGAACCCACAATCAAGTGCCTGAGGTAGCTGAGATGGTTTGGCATAAGGCAGAGGCTTCTCCAGGGATAATCTCTGTCTGATGGAACAAAATGAAACCGCTCTGTTTCACTGGCCCAGCTTCCTTTGGAACCACCCTAATTTCTGCTTCTTCCTCAGAGAAGCCAATTTCACACAGGGCAGCTGCAGAAACACAGAGCTTTCATTTTTAGTGCTTACCTTGTGCTTAAACATGCTCCCTTAGGCAGAACCAGCCCATTCATCATCCTGATGAGAAGAAATACCCAGAATTACTTCTCAGAGTACAAGACAATTCCCGCAGGACTGGTAATTTATCAAGCCCGATTTTCTTTATGATGCAATTTTCCTTTTCTGAACTTTGCAAAACTCTTTTACCACCATGTTCCAGCCTTTGTTTCCTGCTAGCATTGCATATAATTCCTCCTTTCTGCTGGTTGGTTTCACATGGTAAAATTATGCTCATTTTGTAGTATCACTTCAGTATCTGAATAAAATCCTTCAGGGTGATACTGCGAGACAGCAATATCTGAATGCAATGCTGATTTTGTGCAATAACCTAACAAAACCAGACATTGTTCCAAGGAGCTGTTCTCTTGAATGGATGCCCAGAAACTTCTGAAATTATTAATCTGAAAATACATTATGTTAAAGAGTAATCTGCTTCCAAATGATGCAGCAGCCTAAACTCCTACATGTTGGGAAGCCAGTGCCAAGCAGGGTAAATTTTTCTGGGTTCTGCAACAGCTAAATTGAAAGTATTATTCTGTGCACATGAAATATCAAAGTATCTGACTTCCTTTCCAAGGAGGAGAACACTACCTCATGTATTTTAATTTGCTGTGATTACAGTTTTCATAGGAGAAAGGAATAATAATAATAATATACAAATTTTGGATCTTTTTTAGTCATCCCACTGCACTCTCTGTGCAGTTTCAAGCAATCCCAAGGAGCTAAGGATGGAGTTTATTATTGCTGAGAAGTGCATGGTTCATGTCCAATAAATCCCTGTGTCAGTGACTGAGCTGTGCACATCCCCAAAATTAAATGGATGTCGGCACCAAGGGTGAAAACCCAAACAGTGTAACCCTCGTGGCACAAGAGCTCACAGGAATTAAGCAAATTTGAATTGGCTGTGATTACACTTTTCACAGGAGAGAAGAATAATAATAATAGTATACACATTTTGGATCTTTTTTAGTCATCCCACCACACTCTCTGTGCAGTTTCACACAGTCCCAAGGAGATGAAGATGGAGTTTATAATTGCTGAGAAGTGCTTGTTTCATGTCCAATAAATCCTTGGGTCAGTGACTGAGCTGTGCACATCCCCAAAATTAAATGGATGTCGGCACCAAGGGTGAAAACCCAAACACTGCAACCCTCGTGGCACAAGATCCTACATGAATTAACCACTGTTTCCATGGCTTTCAGGGCACGCTGTGGAATCAGGATCCCAGAGTGCTGCTCATTCCTCCCCTCAGAGTTTTCTGAGCTCAGCTGCCTTTGAAGGAATGAGCCCACCCAGACAGACCCTGCTGTGGCACGTTTGATCCAGCCCCGTATTTTCCACTCATCCCAAATGCCAGCCTGCCTCATTAGCAGAGAGGGCAGGCTCCAGAGGCAGCCTGGGAGCCAGCCCATTTCTCATTTGCATTTCAGCACTGCTTTCATATTTGCAGAGTGCTGTGCAAACAGCAATTACTGCTGGGAGGCAGCGGGGCTGATTAACCCTGGCACGGCTGCTGGGACCCTGCTGCTTCCAGATCCCCAAACAGCTGCAGCTCTGTCCCTGCCCTGTGGCTGATTAACCCCAAAGAGCTGCAGCTCCATCCCTGCCCTGTGCCCCCCCAGCACCCTCACACTGCCCTGGGAAGGGTCTGCAGGCAGAGCCTCTCAATAATCACCCAAATTGGCACCCAGAATTCATCCAGGTAGGACCCTGATGATGCATGGAGCTCTGCAGGGCAGGCTGCAAAGCAGCAAGGGAACACAACAAAGCTCATTTGACAGGATAACTCAGTTACCCCCTGCTTTTTCCATATTTTCCCAGGGTTATCAAGAACACAAACATCTTTTGCACTTCACAGTCCTTCACCTTGTTAAGCTCAGAGCATCTCCTGCAATTTGGTTCTCTTTTGACTCCTCTCTTCCACCTCCAAAGCCATGGGGCATTTATCCCAGGGGAGGAACAGCCTCCTGCACACTGGGAACCACTCAGGTCAGACCCATCACCAAAACGACTCTCTTTGTTTTCCCTCTTGTCAAAACAGAGCAGATTTAAATTGGATATTCAGAAGAAATTCCTCCCTGTGAGGGTGGTGTGGCTGCCCCATCCCTGGAAGTGCCCAAGGCCAGGTTGGAGCAGGCTGGGATAGTGGAAGGGGGTGGGATGAGATTATTTTTAAGGTCCCTTTATCCCAAACCAGCCTGGGATTCTATTTTGGCTCACAGCTCCCAGCAGAGTCACTTACTCATCACAAATCTTCGGATTTGGTGACACACAGGGAGCCTTTCATTCATCCTTAGCTCTTCCACAAATCATCTCACCCCAGATAAACTCAAAATATTTGGCTCTTGGAGCAGAACTTGATGGGATTTGCCAGATCCTCTTCCAGTAAAAGCCAGCATTAACTGCAAGTATTCCTGCAGCAAAGCAGAGTGACCAGCACAAACTCAATTCCCAGATAAATGTGTTCCCAGGAAGGCTAAGGAGCACTCCTGTTCCTGCCTGGGGCTGGCTCAGACGCGTCTGAACACAAAAACCAAATCAAAACTCATTTTAATATTAAAATGGTGTCATCTGGGCTCATCCTCATGCATTTGCTCCTCAGGACAGGATTTGTCTGCCTGCCCTGAGAGCAGCTCTTTCCTCTGCGGTGCTCTGGGTGGACAGGATGCTCCAGGGGTGATTATCACATCCTCTCTGTGAGGAGCTGCTGGCTGGAGGTGCTGCTTTCCTCCTCTTGGCTACAAAGGCAACCTGAGTGATGAGGGCAGAGTTAAATTAGATGAGCTGCACCCCATCCCTGGCAGTTCTGTTCTGCAGCTCTTTAGCAAATTAAGTGTCTTTATTTATAGAGCACGACAGCACAAAGTACCACGACTCCATCAGAAGGGTGCAAGAGAGATTTGTTACAGCAACATGTTGCTTTTGTACTTTTTCAAGATATTTACCTTCACTCAACATACTCAATGTGTATGTTGAGTGAATGTAAATATTGCCCATTGGTTACAAGAGAAAAACAAAGTTCTCAGAGGGTGACCAAGGGGCCACCTCATTCTGTGAGCCAGCTGGAGTCTGTATCTTCCAACTTTCCCTCCTTCATCACATCTCCACGGTGACAACCTTGGTGTCTTCCTCAGGAGAGACACGGGGCTTCCCTTTATCTTCAGGAGGCCTTTGCTGGCTCACAAGAACAGCACAGAATGTCTTTCCTACAATTAAGCTGGCAAAGGACACAGAAATCAGGCAAGGAGGGGTCAGGGCTCATCCTTTCACTGGGACCCTTGGCTGAGGGTCACACAGGGAGAGGACACAATTCCCAACCTGATTTCACTGCCTCTCCAGGAGCCATTTCTCTGTCTGCAGAGTGAAGATGACACTCACAACCTCCTCTGTCAATTCCTCTTTGATTCACTGATGAAAAGAACCCCAATGCTAACGCAGATGTTACTTCTCACTCACTATGGCCATATTATTTTTTTAACCATTATAATAAAAACTTGTGACCTTCCCCAGCTGAGCACAGTAAACACAGATCCCACAGATGTGACATATAAAACAATGAGCTGCAGGGAGAAAATCTAAACCCAGCTAACCTTTTCTCTTTAACATTTCAGGGCTTCTCAACTCAAAATGCTTCACTAAAATAAGGCTAGGAAACACTGAGGCACATACTGCAGCTAAAAATTTTGCACTCTTTGTGGCTAGAAGAGCTTTACAAAATTATCCACAATATCCTGAGCCACTTCTAAGGCCAGGCAGGCTGAAAATCAGGGAATTCATTGCTAGGCAAGCCCCCAGCCTGCAGCTTCATGCATTTCTTACTGAAGTGACTTTATTCCAGAGTGCATGGGGCAGGTGGTTGGACTGGTTCTCAGTAGCACTCAAACAATCCCTGCTGGAAATCACAGTCCAGGCCATTTTCCCAGGAGGAAAGGAGGGGAAAGGTGAGCTTGGATTTTCCTGCAGCACCAGGGGCCTCAAGATTGAAAATGGGAGGGGAAAACTGCCCAGGGATGGGGCCAAGATTGAAAATGGGAGGGGAAAACTGCCCAGGGATGGGGCCAAGATAGAAAATGGGAGGGGAAAACTGCCCAGGGATGGGGCCAGGTCAGGTTGGCACAGCTGGGCACAGCTGGAGGCTCTTCCTCTCTTCCCAGCTCTCGGATATGGTTGCAGTTTATTGCAGCTCCTGGACACGTGAACAGTCTCCGTTTCGGCCCGCACGTTCAAAGAATGAGTCGGAGCTCTTCAGTTTTCGGTCTCAGTGTTGTTTATTGTATCTTACCTATAAAAATTTTTCTCCTGTCCAGCCGAGGTCCACTCAGCAGGGCAGCCAGCAGCATTCTGCCTGCCCCCCGGGTGGTGTTGTCTCTTTATGCTACAAACTACATGTACAATGTTTGCAATTACTTTCCAATACCTATCACCTATGTTAGACAGTGAGCTTCTACTCTAAACCAATCCCAAAGTGCCAACATCACAGCAGAAGATGGAGGTAGAGAAGAAGAAGAAGAAA
>JAWMRF010000092.1:3937070-3952997 GCA_035221435.1 Sphenopsis melanotis | reverse complement strand
GCAATACAAGTACCTTTTTGAATAACAACAGGAGGTTCACTAACAGACACCATAGCCTGAATTTGTCCCACATAATCGGAATCAATAAGACCAAATGGACATTAATACCTTGAATAGTGCTACTAGATCTTCCCATCAGAAAAGCACTCAAACCTTGGCCTATAAGACCATAAGCATCAAGAGGCACTTTACATATACCTCTTGTCAAAATAGTCACTGTTTCAGCTACCGGTATATCAATCCCTGCTGAGCCTCTTGTGGCCCCTGTGTATCGGTCACAAATGGAGAGCTTTGCAGTGCCGGCAGGGCTCGTGATTGTTGTCGGGGTATCTGTGTCTCCATGCGCCCCTTCACGTTCCTCTTCCAGTTTGCCTGCACTTGTCGACCACCTGAAAAAGATCTTAACTTACAAAATTTAGCAATATGGCCAAAGTTACCACAACAATAACAAGGCACTTTGCTGGTCCAAATTACCCTAGAGTGTGCACATCGTCCAGCAGTTTGAGGGCATTGGGTCTTCACATGCCCTTATTCTTCACAAGCAGAACATCCGGATAAGGACTTCATGACTGTTGCCAAAGCAGCCATTTTATGTTCAACCAAACCAACCTTTGAGCAAGCAACTACAAGATCAGACAGTGAGGGATCTCCTGGTAAAGAATCAATAATTCTCCTACAATCATCATTTTTTCGTGCTAGCCGTCTGCATAAAATCTGCCTCAACTTATCATCTTCTGCTTACTTCTCAAGTGCTGCAGCAACCCTCTCCACAAACTGCAGAAAAGGTTCCTTCGCCCCTTGCTGGATGGTAATATACCTTGCTTTAGGAGCTTCCATCTCCATTGTTTTAAGTAAGGCACTCCTACCCAGCTGCTGGGCCTGCGCAAGAACCAGAGGATCCCGTCCTGCCTGCAAATCCAGGTTAGAGAATGGTCCATTGCCCAGCAAGGCATCAACTCCCACAGCACGACGTGGATCATGCTGAGGTAACTGCATATTGTCCAAAGCTACTCTTTCAACCATTTGTTTCCAGGGAGCTTGAAACACACCATACTGCACTGGCTGAAACAGAATCGTAACAAGGTGACCAATATCATAAGGTGCAAGTACATCAGCATTTAGAACATGAATCATTTGCATCACCTGCGCAGAGTTAACACCATACTGGTCTACTTCTGACTGAAGGTCCCGTACAACCCTCCATGCAAAAAACCTGATGGTTATCTTGTTGTCCTGAATTAGGAGCAGCTTTGAAAACAGGAAAAGCCACAGGCCCACCAGAAGAAGCACCAGCAGCCATCTCCATCCTTTTAGGTGGACCTATTTTCTCTAACAGATTCCAATCTCCCACTTCAGATGCTTTCATTCTCAAGTGCTCCCAAAATTGCAAAGGGTGTCGAGGAGTCACAGCCACCTGGCAGGGAGGTAGAGTCCAAGAAACAACAAGCAGACGGATGGGTAAGGGAGGAACAGCTGATCCACGGGAGGGTTACGGGGGAGGAGCAGCCGACCGAGCGGAGGAGGACGGGGGAGCAGACGGCCCAGGGAGAGACATAAGGGCTGATGACCCAGCCTGTTTTTCACTTCCCTTCTTCTGTAACTTCATTTTTGCTAATTGCTGTGCAGGTGTAAGATACTTTGGTTTAGCACTCAGTTCAACTAACTGCTGAGCAGGCAAAGCATACACAGGTTTAACATAGCCTTTTGGAGATAAATACCGAGGAACAAGTCTTAGCCTGCCGTTTGATTCTCACGATAGCAAACCCTGGGGAGAAGTTCCACAGCAGCTGCAGCAGCCTCCTCAGGGGGAGATTCATCAACAGGCTCAGCCTCATCTTCCTCCTGTTCCTCTACTTCAGTTTCTTGCTCTAGTTCCTGTTCCTCTAATTCCTCCCCTTTATCTTGTTCTGCTTTCCATTCCTTCAATGCCTCATACAGAAGTCTCCAGGTAGTAGCCACATCAACAACCGTCTTATCCCCTTAGATATCACTTCCCATAGTCTCTTCCCAACTTTTTTCCACGCCTGGATACTGAAGGCAGTGTCGGCATCAGCTTCAAAGTCCTGTGATTTACACCATATCAGTAAACTACGAAGAGCATAATCAGAAGTTTGAACATTTTTCCTTTTCAGTAAAGTTTTCCACGTGGACAAAACAGTCTTTTCCTCATTTGATAAATTATTTCCCATTATTTTCCCCAGTCGCTCACCTCAAATCAGATGTCTGAATTAGGTCTGGACCTCCGCAGCGTCCTTGCTTCCTTCACTCATTTTTAGGGTACCCCTCGACTTTTTTCTCTTTTTACAGTCCAGTTGCAATCACGGCGGGCGGCCACCAGATGTCGTTACAGAGCGCGACACAGCATAAAGTACCACGACTCCATCAGAAGGGTGCAAGAGAGATTTATTACAGCAACATGTTGCTTTTACACTTTTTCAAGATATTTACATTCGCTTAACATACACATTCACTGCCTATTGGTTATAGGAAAGAAACAAAGTTCTCAGTGGGTGACCAAACAGCCACGTCATTCTGTGAGCCAGCTAGAGTCTGTATCTCTTAACTTTCTCTCCTTCATCACGTCTCCATGGTGACAACCTTGGTGTCTGCCTCAGGAGAGAGATGGGGCTTTCCTTTATCTTCAGAAGGCCTTTGCTGGCTCACAAGAACAGCAAGAATCTCTTCTACAGTCCCATGATCGAGTGATTGTTAAATACTCACTTTGATCCCAGGCCTGTGTGGGATTTCTAACTGTTCTCACTTTCAAAGGTTAGTAAGGTCAATGTTTGCTTACTTTCCAAGATTAATTATGTATTAATACTCAGAGTAAAAGAAGTTATCAGGTCCAAAAACTCTTCCTTGATTAATATGGCACAGCAAGTGGTATCTCATGTATTAACAAGTAGGTGTAAAGTGATTTAAATAACATGAAATCTGATGCAAAATGAAAGTATCTAGTGAGGTGGAATGGGAAAAAAATCAGACTGCAAGTTTTACAATATATGGAAATATTTCACAGCATTTTTTTCAGGCAAGCTCCATACCAAATGATTTTCTTGCTTTTTTGAGAACTGATTTATGAAAAAAAAATGAGATAAAGCATTGAAATAATTTGAACAGCAAAACCCACTTTTTTCAGGTGAGATTTGGAAAGAATGGGAGAGAAATTCAGAAACATATGATAATAAAGTGATAGGGATTAAATGGTTTTATACAAGGTCAGTTGGTCATAAAGTTCTAAAAGCCAGCGATTCCTGGCTTTTTCCATACTGCAGATCAGGCTGTGAAAGTTGCAGCACAAAGGGAAACATTGTAGCTGAAAGAAAAATACTCATCATTGAACAATACTGGGTAAGAGGATAATTCAGACCACTAATTCTAGTCACACCAAGGGAAAAGTCTGGCACTGCCATCAAGACTGACAGTTATCTTGCCACGATGCTGCTGCTGCTAAAAAATACATATGAAATATTGTTATCCAAAACTGGTATCTGACATTCATGTCTGTATTCCAGAGAAGAAAAAAGAAAGCCTACACAGTAAAGAAGTGTCACAGTTGAGATGGACATGACTTGACAATCCAAAGTTCATACAGCAATAGCAAATTTTATTGATTACAGCTCCTTTTTATAGGATTTTCAACAAACCACGTGATTGATCTCAGTTGGCTAAAATTTGGTTACCACCCAGCTCACTGGCCAATAGCTGCCTGCATTCATGCTCCAGGGATTGGCTGGCATCTGTTGTTTGAATTTGAATCTCTCAGCTCCTCAGTGCCTTCTTCAAAGAGATGTTTACTTCTTTCCCTTAACAGTGTAGGCTGGTCGAGTTATGGTCAGGATTACTTACGACTGTGAGGCTTCCAGACCAGCTGTTAGCCATCACAAAGAAGCGTCTTCACTACCAAGAACTATCTACTTTTTTAATACCAGCTGCTAGGATAAATGTGGGGAAACACCTCCTCCTATAAAATTCTGAGGCTAGTTAAATTCAGTAATAAAGACTTCTATGTAACACTATGAATCCTTTCCTTCTCTGAATTCTCTCTATTCCTTTATAAGAAAAACAAAATAAAAAGCTCTTGAAAGTTCAAAGCAGAAAACATTATTTCTATCTATATGTCTGCTATCACGGAATTAGAATTTGTCTTCATGGTTTTACAAGCATGTGAACAGAGAACACAGAACTTCTACAATATAAGCACTTGGTTTTGTTTTTCCCCATCTGGATGTTAAGGGAAGGAAGCTGAAATATTCCTGGTGGTATCAATCATAGAAGTATAGAATACTACGTTGGAAGGGGACCTCGAGAATCATCTGATTCAGCACTCCTCTTAAAAATCTATCTTAAAATTTTCCAGTGTTCAGGTAATCAGTCACTTCTCAGGGGAGATACAATATCTGACTGTTCTCATTGTGAAAAATGTTCCTCTTATGCCTAATTGAAATTTCCCTAACAGTAACTTGCACTTATTATCTCTTGCCTTTCCCATGTGACTCCACAAAAATGGAGTTTCCTTTGTCTTTGCAGTCATGTTTTAAATAGTGAAACATGGCCTCCTCTAAGCCTTTTTTATTCAAAGGTAAGCAAACCTAGTTCTCTCAACCTCTTGACCTATCTCAGCTCAACCCAGGTCTCTTCTCAGCCCAGCCTTTTGATCGTCTCTGTGGCCCTTCCTTGGACCTTTTCCAGCCCGTCCACATCTTTTTGTATAGTGGGCATAAGAATTGAGCACAGTATTCCACCTATGGCTTCACTAGGGCTGGGTAAATTAGAAAGATCACTTTTTTATCTCTGCTGTCATGCCCTTGTTGATGCAGCCCAGCATCACATTGGCTTCCGTATCTGCATCACATATATGAGCTTGTTTCCCACCAGGTTCTTTCCACAGCCAGGTAGATCCCAGCCTGTTCTGCACTCCTAGCTTGTATTTTTCCAGATGCAATACTTCAGACTTAGCTGGTTACCCCACTCTTTCAGCCTATCCAGGTCTTTTTGCAGGGTGGCTCTCCCTGCCGATGTGCCCACTTCACCACTTGGTTTCATATCACTGGCAAACTTTATAAGGTTACACTTGATCCCAATTTCCAGGTCACTTAGGGAAATACTAAGCAAAAAGAGATGAAATATTAAAAACTCTGATATATATTAAGATATTATGAAGATACATTATGAAGATACATAAAATATACAAAAAGGGATTTTGCTAGCACAGTTCTTACATCTTGGTGATAGTGAAAGAATGAAATATTGCTGCTGTGAAAAAATGAAGTTTCGCAAGACCTGATTTTAGTGACACCTATTCAGGAAAAACCAACCCAAAACTTACATGTATGTGGGAATGCAGCCAGCTGGGATGAATAGTGGTTTAGCCTCGGTAGCATATACAGGAGGCATCAACCTAAGACCATGGGAAGCAGGGTATTGAAGGGGAGATATCTAGTCAGGTCATGGTGAGAAGAGTGTGCTCATAGGAATTAGTATGTCGGTGCGTGTGGGAATCCACAAAATCAGAGGGTTTTGGGAAAGATGCAAAAGGCAGGCCTCAGAGACAGCTGAACTGTGATTAGAGCTAAGCACTAGCCATGAGATAGGTCAGCGGAAAATTTATTTAAAAAGTAGAAAAGCAAGGACAAATAGAACAATGATCTGTGTATTAACGCTTGTCTAGAATAACTCCCTAAGCTACAGAAAAGTTTATCTAGCAAGATATTAGGAAGGTTGAAGCTTAATAATGGAGCTCTGGGAATTGTGTTTTAAGGCTCACAAGTAGGTATTGTATTCGAAATAAGCAAGCATTGCTTTAACCAAAGGTACATGTGCTTATAGTGGCTGGATAGAACTACTGTCAATGTGCTTTTGCTTTGTGTGATTGGTCAAGAAACTTATCAAGTAAGTTGTAACATTAAATTCTTAGTCTGCTGCCTGGGATATGAGATGGTGGCATCTTCCCATTGTCATAACCATGTAATGAGGCTGATGCTGAAAAATAAAACAGCTCAAGGCAGTTCCACAGCAGCCCCGTCCCATTTGTGATTTGTAAATAACCCCCAGCTGGCGTCACCCACCCTTCTGCAGCACAGCAGGGCTCTCCATTCTCCTCCAGAGCATCTGCTGAGGCCTGCTGCTCCTGAAGCAGCTCCTTGGAGCCCTGCTTGGGCACCTTCAGGGCTGGGGTGGGGGGCTGTGTGTCCAAGAACGTCCATGTGTCCCTGGGGCTCTGCAGGATGGGCTTGGTCTCGCTGGGCTCTGGGTTGGCTGCCTCCTGCTCCCTGCACCTCTCACAGAGCACACAGCACAGCTGCTGGCTGAGGCTGCTGCCCATGCTGCCACCCCACTGCACCTGCAGGAAAAAATGGCATTTTATCACTTTTTAGTATGGATGTTTCCTCATCTCCCAGAGGTTTGGTGGTTTAGCTCCCACAGACACCCTCAGGCAGGAAAAATGGCATTTTATCACTTTTTATCATTGATATTTCCTCAATTACCAGAGTTTTGGTGGTTCAGCTCCCACAGACACCTTCAGGCAGGGCCCTGCACTAAAACTCAGCCAAGGTTTGACCTTTGCTTCTTCCAGCATTACCAAACTGAGCTTCCCACACCTGGCAATGTTTTCACACCTTGGGCAAATGGGACAAAACCACCACTGCCCAACCTGAGCAGCCCAAATGCAAGAGAGATTCAGACACCCAAACCCCAGCACTCAATGCAGAATTCCCCGCAGTCACCAGACAGGTTTGTTAATTAGCAGAGTTTGTTAATCAGCACCCAGGAGTAGCTGCTGTTAATTCTGACAGGTGCAGCATTTTACAAGGGCAACTTCTTCAGCCTGAAGGAAAAACTGAGTTTAGACTTGCAACTGGAAAATAAACTTGCAACCCCACAAAATAACAACAAACCCACCCAAGCAAATGCTCCTTATTAATTACAATAAAAGACTTGAACTGCCCACAGAGGAAATTAATTTTTTTTCCGATTGGGCTGGGACAGAAAAAGGCAGTTTCAGTCTCTGGGCTCATCAGCACCCCTTCACAGCATAATCCATTAATTATGTTGCAGACCCAGGCCCAAATGTTTTGGAGCATCACATTTTCTGGCTCCAGAACAGCCCTCCAGCCTCTCCCCCAGCACTGTATTTACAAGAGCTGTTAGACACATTAAAATCTGAAAGCATTAATATAAGATATGGGCCCTTAAACACCAAAATATTGTGGAAGCCCAAGCTTATTTTGTGTCACAACAGAACACATTTTGTATCACAACAGAACACGTACCCCAAGAACCAGAATTCCCAATGGTCAGGTGGTTTCTTCCAAATTTCTACTTTTATATTTGTATTTCCTCTAAGAAAGTGACAGAACACTCCAAGGGAAAGTGTTTTATGTTGTCCTCTGAACACTTAAAGGGAAATCAAACAATGAACATACTTTCATTAGAAGGAACATCAGTTTTGAGTAAGAGTTTCGTCATTTTAAAGAAAACTAAAATTAAACCTACTCACTATCATTTAAGGGCCCAAAGTGAGCTAAAACCCACACAGGATAATCCCAGCATTTTATAATTTACATATTTTCCCACCACCATAATTAATCAAATGAAAACTGGAGAGCTGGGTTAAAAACCATGGGTGAAAGTAGATACTTACCAGCTTAGAACAAAAGAAACCACAGAACACAAGTAAAAACCTCCCAGGTGCCTTTTGGACCTCAAGCTCAACCTAAATACTGCCAAGGGGTCACACAAAACCCCTTCCCCAGCTCCTGGAGCATCAATCCCCTGAAGCTTTAGTTCCTCCCCACTCTTTGGGAACAGCTGTTATGGTCCCATCCTTTATTTTACAGCTGAGAGTGTTTTACTGCTCCTTCTGTGCTGCTTTTTAGCAGCAAAGTAAAAATAAAAAGTAAAAATAAAAAGGCAGCTTCTGTTTATGGCTGAGGAGTGACCACCAGAGATATCCTGGAATAACACAGTGGCATAAAGCAGAGGGGTATTCCAGGAGCTGGATGTGGATTTGGGATTTCCCATGGGCAATTTGGGAAAAAAAATCAACAATCCAGGTCAAATCCAGCACTGGGAATGAACCCATTGCCACGGGCAATGCATTGATATTTTAATATTAAAATTACACTAATAAATTCCATTAACACTAAATAATTGTTAAAATAATAAAGCACCTAAAAAGTGCTTTTTGAATTTATGGTTCACTGCCAGTCTCGACTGACAGGGGACGGATATATCTCTTCTAAAGAGGAATAAATATGAGGTAAGAGAAAGTATTCTTGGTAAGTTTTTGGGTTTTTTTTGCTTTTGACAGCTTCTGACTATTTTCACAGTTCTCACAGCCTATGAGTCAGTGCTTAGTTTACTTCATGAATTTCCTCATGACTTTATCACCTGTAAATATGATTGATTTGAGCCAAATTTGGTGAAAATGCCCCTTCAGGCTCAGTCAGGTAAAAAAGGCTTTCAGTCAGAGTTGGACAAAGAGCGAACAAAATTATTAAACCCAGAGTGGGCAGAGATTTAAACTTGTTCCCCCTGTTCTCCACCTTCCCTTTATATATAAATATAAATATAAATATAAATATAAATATAAATATAAATATAAATATAAATACCTTGCACATTTAATACTTGTAAATAAATATTAAATATCTTCTGTATTTTTAGTAGAATAAATCTCAAAACTCTGGATCACAGCATCCATCCTACCCCTCCAGCCACCCCCTCCAGCTGCCTGCTGGAGACAACTCTGTGTATTTTAGGAACCAGAAAATGGAAGCAAAACACTTTTAACAAATTATTGCTTTAATATCAGCACTGCAGTTAAAATTGAACAGCCACACAATTATGCTGTATAATTAAAAAACCCAGCATGATAAAGCTTTTCCATGGCTGGATTGGGAAAAAAAACCAAAAAACGAAATGTCCTTTGGGAAGGGGACATTGTGTTAGTGCACAATGGAATTCCTTGATTCAAGGAGAAGGAGCAGCTCCAAGCTCCTGTTTTTCAGCAGAATGTTTGAGGGACTTGCAGAAAAATTGGTGCAGAGCTCTCCATGGGGTACCCAGAGCATCCAGGGAGTGATTCCTACCCTGGAATTACAAGCACAGTTCTCAGGATGGGCAGTTTGACAGTGAGGATAATTTATTTTACATAAAAGTTCATGTTTTGTTGCACAAACCTAGATGTTGTCAGGGTTTAAAATGGAGAGAGGGCTTTCCCTTTGTGGGGTGAGGAGCAGCAGTGATGCCTTTTTGGGCTGCCTAGACAAAATTAAGAGAATAAAAGCAGATCTATTTATTGAAGGGCCTTCAGGTATATTTAGGGCAGAAAAAACCCACCCAAAAATGGAGATTTGGTCATGGGTTTCACACTTTTATAAGTTTGGTCCATTTCATTTTGGGGGTCAAACTTCCAATTGCAGCTTCAGCTAATGAAGTCATTGACCCCAAGTTTTCTCCCCAACTCCCTTTTGTTTCCATCTCTGGGGCCTGAGGCAGTGAGGTGTCCTTGATTGCCAGGCCTGGAGAGGAATTGTTGTGTCTGCCCAGAATGGGGAAGCAGCAGCTCCCACTGTGTGTGGAGTTTAGAGTTCTACACTAAAGAACTGCAGGGTTACAAATATGTGAAAAATATAAAAGCTGAAATCCTAAGGCATCAGCAGTGCACCTCTATCCTGAAATCCTGATGCTCTGATTAGAGGAAATGTTCTCTTTCTGCAGCAAATCCCACCCAACGCTGACAAAATTTGCCTCGACCTCGGTAACACACAAGGCAAAGGGAACTTCTATCACGCCAAGAGCAGCAAAATAATAATTAAACCCAGAAGAGCCATGAAATGCCACAAAGAGCCGTTTTCCCTTGTGCTGCACTTACAGTGGGCACAGCACAGGTTTGGAGGTGCCAGGGGGGCAGAAGGCTCCGGCAGGGCAGGCAGAGCAATCCTCCAGCCCAGCCCTGCCCAGCCTGGTGCTGAAGGTCCCTGCGGGGCAGGGGAACTGCGTGCTCCTCCAGCTGCCTGTGCGAGAGAAAGAGAGCAGAGAACCACCCCAAATGTTGATACAGCTTCAAACACGAAAGGCAGGAAGGTTTTTTGTGGCTATTAATTGTTTACTCGTAAATTCATATTAAAAAAATCACTGCTCGAGGTGATAACAACAAAAAAAAAAAGCTGATTTTTTGACAATCAGCATTTCTGACTGTCTGTTTGATTTGTGTGATAACAAAAAATTCAGCATTTCTGATTGTCTGTTTCATTTGTCTGATAACGAACAAAAAAAAATCAGTATTTTTGATTATCTGTTTCGATTGTCTGTTTCATTTTTCTGATAACAAAAAAAATCATCATTTCTCATTGTCATTTTCAGTTGTGGGATAACAAAAAAATCATCATTTTTGATTTTCCATTACATTTGTCTATCAACAAAAAATCAGTATTTCTGATTGTCTGTTTCATTTGTCGGATAACAAAAAAAAATTTGTATTTCTGATTGTTTCATTTGTCTGATAACAAAAAAAAAATCAGCATTTCTGATTGTCATTTTCAATTGTGTGATAACAAAAAAATTCAGCATTTTTGATTGTTTCATTTGTCTGATAACAAAAAAATTCAGCATTTTTGATTGTCTGTTTCATTTATCTGATAACAACAAAAAATCAGCATTTCTGATTGTCAGTTTCATTTGTCTGATAACAACAAAAAAATTCAGCATTTTTGATTGTCTGTTTCATCTGATAACAACAAAAAAATTCAGCATTTAGCATCAATTGCAGAATCTTTGCAGAAGATTCAAATTTAGAATGGCTGCTTGCACCAGGTGCTTGATGGGGCATTTTAATTCTTTGCAAATAAATGGGGGAGACAAAGAAATAACGGGACAAACATGCTCTGTTCAAAGAATATAAAATAGTGACTACACAGAAGGGACAATCTTGCAAACTTTGCACCATG
This sequence comes from Sphenopsis melanotis, assembly GCA_035221435.1. Classification (NCBI taxonomy): domain Eukaryota; kingdom Metazoa; phylum Chordata; class Aves; order Passeriformes; family Thraupidae; genus Sphenopsis; species Sphenopsis melanotis. The sequence continues at coordinate 3,942,042 of JAWMRF010000092.1, read as the reverse complement.
CTATCTATGGTGCAAAAAAATACGCTGATAAATCAAATGTGGGGCTTATCAGAATTCACAAAGGCAAAAATTACCGAAATCTCCCAAAAATGAATGAAATCTCCCAAAAATTAATGAAATCTCCCAAAAAATGAATAAAATCTCCCAAAAATTAATACCTCCCAAAAATTACCGAAACCTCCCAAAAATGAATGAAATCTCTCAAAAATTAATGATACCTCCCAAAAATTACCGAAACCTCCCAAAAATGAATGAAATCTCTCAAAAATTAATGATAGCTCCCAAAAATTACCGAAACCTCCCAAAAATTAATGAAATCTCCCAAAAAATAAATGAAATCTCCCTAAAATTAATACCTCCCAAAAATTACCGAAACCTCCCAAAAATGAATGAAATCTCCCAATAATGAATGAAATCTCCCGAAAATGAATGTTATCTCCCCAAAATGAATGAAATCTCCCTGATTGCCCCGAGGAGCTGCCTACCTTGTGGGCAGTAGTGCCCTGAGCTGCATCTCCCAGTGGGTCCAGGGGCTCCTCCCAGGCAGAACCAGCCCGGGGGGCACGGGGAGCACTCTTGGGCCGAGGCCAGGCTGCTCCTGTTGCTCCAGGTGCCCGGGGCACACCTGAGCTGGGCCAGGGGCCTGGTGCCAGCTGGGCAATAGTGCCCAACTGGGCACGGGCTGGGAGGCTTCTGCTGCCCCCCAGTTCCTGTAGAAACACCAAGGGAAACGTAAAAGCAGGAAAGGGCGGTGTGGTGGCTTCGCAGAACCCAATTCTCAGAGTTTTCAGCTCTTTGTGAGCAGCCCTGAGTTAAATTTCCCCCTCATTTTGGGCCTTTTCTCTATTTTAGATAATAAATATAAATAATATATATAAATACAAACAATATACATATAAATATAAATAATATACATATAAATATAAGTATAAATATAATTATAAGTAAAGTGTAAATATAAAGATAAATATTATTATAAAGATAAATAAAAATATTATTATTAGATAATTTAATAATAAACCTTTAAATAAAGGTTTAATAAATCCCTTGAAATTCTTGGAAGAGTGTCGTATTTGCGGGGTTCCCAGATGATGGGAGGAACGATGAATGTGACCCCATGTTCTCAGAAGGCTAATTTATTATTTCTGATACTATATTATACTAAAGAATACAGAAAGGATACTTACAGAAGGCTAAAACGATAATAATGAAAACTCATGACTCCTTTTAGAGTCCCAACACAGCTTGGCTGTGATGGGCCAGTGAGTCAAAACAATTCACATGAAACCCATGAAACAATCTCCTGTTGGTAAACAATGCCTAAACACATTCTACATGTGAGCACAACACAGGAGAAGCAAATGAGATAATTATTGTTTCCTTTTTCTCTGAGGCTTCTCAGCTTTCCAGAAGACAAATCCTGGGCAAAGGGATTTTTCCAGAAAATATGACGGTGACAGAAGTGAGCATTGTTTTTCTCACAGCCACGTACCTCTGGCACAGACAAACCCTGCAGGGCAGGGCTCACACTGGGACTTGTCAAAGAGGTCCACGTGGTTGCCAACAGTTCCTGGAGGACAGGCATTGCTGGGGGCATGGGGGCTGGCAGAGCCCGTGGGGCACACGTACCTGAAACACAGCACAGCACCTGGGTGGGATTTTCGGGGTCCCCCAATGAAGGGAGGAATGATGAATCTGACTCCATGTTCTTAGAAGGCTAATTTATTATTACATTATATTATATTATATTACATTAAGCTAAACTAAAACACACTAAAGAATACAGAAAGGATACAGACAGAAGGCCAAAAGACAATAATGAAAACTCGTGACTCCTTCCAGAGTCCCGACACAGCCTGACCGTGATTGGTCATGAAGTCAAAACAATTCACATGTTGGATAAACAATCTCCAACCACATTCCAAAGCAGCAAAACACAGGAGAAGCGAATCAGATGATTATTGTTTTCCTTTTTCTCTGAGGCTTCTCAGCTTACAAGGAGAGAAATTCTGGTGAAGGGATTTTTCCAGAAAATATGACGGTGACACACCTGGTGTCGTGATATGACATGAAATGAACGACACTCGTTGAGATGTCCGAGGCAAAAAAGGGTATGTTTATTTCTGGACTTCAATATTTATTGAATTCCAAAAGTGACCATGGATTGGAGGATGAAATTGCCACCTCTCCAACCACACTGGTCAAACTAACAGTCCATCAATTCTCCCCTCCTCCAGAAAGAAATGCAAAACAATCATTATTTACAGGAAAAGTGGCTGAGAAACTCCATTACAAAAATGTAAACATCAGAAGGCTTAGAAGAACTTTAGAAGAACAGGGTGACACCTGGCACAGGGATGTGGGTGCCAGGGGAAGGCAAACTCTGTGTCCTACAAATATATTTGGGTGGAGCAGCTGGGGAAAAGCTGATGTGGCTGACAGCAACATGACTGAGCAGCAATCGTGCACAATTTAAATGGAACTCTGTGAGTGGAGCAGCTGTGTGAGGCATTTTACACCAAAAGTGCGTGATTCAGCCATGGGGTGTGTGGCCTGGCTTCATTCTTGGCTGTTTTTACCTAATTTGTGGAACCTTCCACCAGGACAGACTGTGCCACACTGATTGACCAGAAAGTGCAGTGAAAGCCTGGCATGGAGCCACCTGCACCTGAGGGGTGATTTCAGGGTGCTCTTCTGGAATCTGGGCCAACCATTCCAATCTCAGGGACTCTTTCAGCTGATTCCAATTCTCTTCACTCCATCCCCTCAGCTGGGAACGGGCAGGGATCTCCCCCAGGTTTCTGAGGGGTGAAGCTGCTGTGGCTTCCTGGGGCTGGGCTGTCCTGGGGGGTTTGGGAACTCCTCTGCTGGCAGCAAAGAACAACCCTTGGAGGCAGCAGCAGCACAGAACTGCCCATCAGGAGGAGTTCAGAGAGGAAAACAGGAGGACAAAGTGATTCCCTCTGGGAGCAGATCCACCAGGAGGGGTTCAGGGAGGAAAACAGGAGGAAAGAACAATGCCCTTTGTGAGCAGACTCACAAGGAGGGGTTCAGGGAAGGAAAATAGGAGGACAGAACAATGCCCTTTGTGAGCAGACACACCAGGAGGAGCTCAGGGAGGAAAACAGGAGGAAAAACGATTCCCTTTGTGAGCAGACCCACCAGCAGGGCCTGAAGGAGGTTTTGGAGGCCATCATCAAGGGAAAAGAGCTCTGAAGGCTTCCAAAATATTCCTGGTGCAAGGAGACAGCAACACCTCCGTGCTGTGTGAGCTGAGGGAAAGGACAGCAGGAAAAAGCAGAAAAAACTGCTGAAAGCAAAAGTTGTGGAGGTGAAATGCCTGCACAGGCATGAAGTGGGCAGGAAATAATCCAGGCTTACCCTGCTGAGCACTCGGTGTCAGGCTGGGCCAGGCCAGGCTGGGTGCAAGCCCTCCCTGCAGGGCAGGCTCTGCAGTCTGCAGCCTCGTCCTGTCCTGGCAGAGGGTTGTGCGTCCCTGGCTGGCAGGGCACGGGGAAACTGGCTCCAGCAGGGCAGAAATAACCAGCAGGGCACTTCAAACACAAGCCAGCTCCTAAAGAGAGAGATGTTTGAGGTCAGAAAGGGATTATGACCTGCTGAGGTTGAAATATTTCGCCTCTGCTTCCACCCACAGCAGGCAAATTTGATGGAGTTTCATCCACAGTGGGAATAAAATTCCTGCAAAGCCAGGAGGTGGTGGTGTTGGATTATCAGAATTTAGTCCTGGAAGCACTAAAGCTCTGTGCTCTGTGCTGCTCTGATAAGAACAGAGGTGTTAAAGCACACTCAGAGCCATCAGCCTGAGCACAGCCTCTGGTGCAGGTACAGATAATAATCACCGTGCCTGGGGCTCTGCTGGGGGAGAGCCTGGGTTTTCCAGGAAAACCGGGCTGATTCCAGTCTGAGTTCAGGGAGATGAAGGGGTTTTGCAGGCTGGAGATAAACTCAGTGCAAAGCTGCTGGGATGACAAGCAGCCTGAGCTGTGATCATCCCTAAAATCCCACGTGTTAAACAAAAGATGCTCGTGTTGCAACCTAAAGCAAGATCAATACGTAATAAAACAATGATCCCCGGCTGCTGTTAGCGTGTTTAGAAAGTGCATTTCATTACAAAACCTTCCCAAATAAAGGAAACACAAATTCAGCCCAGAAGTGGCTGCTCTCCTCCTGAGCCAGGCCTTTCTAAAGCAAACAGCAATTCCAGGGAAGGGAAAATGCTGCCTGAGGATGGAGAACTGCCAGGGTGGACACTGCTCCAAACCCGAGTTTGGAGTCATTCCCTGGTGTGTGTGTGTACCCCTGCAGGCTGCAACAGAGCCTTACAGCCCCCCAAAAATATCAGGATTCATTAAAATCCAGGTTCCCCCTCCACAGATTGAAGGCACAGGGCCAGGCTGGGATTCCTCAGGGTACAAAGTGAGTTTCGGGATCATCTCCCCCCTCTGCCTTCCAGCCTGTCACCCCTCAGAGACATCTCATTATTTCCTCCTTACATTTATACCACACAGGTGGGAAAACCTCAGCAGGATGAAATCTGAATTTCTCCAGACTGCAAAACTCCCCAGCACTGAGCACAGCTGAACCAACACACCTGAGGGGGCTGCAAACCCATGGAGCTGTGGGACCCACTCAAAACTCAGCCTTAAGCTGACAAAAGCTTCCTGATGTGGATCTGCACCCCCAGCAAACAGGGATTTTACAGAACCTCGCGGGTATAGGGGCAGAAAATTCCCAATTCTTGCCTGACTTTCTGCAGATGATGGACAATCAGAACAGATTGAACAGTGCGGCTGCCTGGACATTTTATATGAGATCAGTGAGGGAGCAGATTTACAGCAGACAATCCCAGCATGGTTTGGGCTGGAAAGGACCAAGCTGCACCAAGGGAAATAGAGGTTGGATATCAGGAAAAAGATTTTTACAGAAAGAGTGATAAAGTTCTGGAATGTTC
>JAWMRF010000092.1:3819100-3831264 GCA_035221435.1 Sphenopsis melanotis | reverse complement strand
ACATTATGTTATAACCTAAAACTATATTTAACACACTACTTAAGAAAATTAACACAGCATAACTTTCTAACATAACAAATATAACATTCATTTTAATATTTGCGAAAAGCCAATCATAAAATACACATTTTTCACAACCCTGCACAAGAACAAAGGAACCTTGTCCCCAGCCAACATCACTCCTGCTGTTTTTAAAATCTCAGTTCAGCAAGGAGAGGTCCCAGCTGCTCACGTGCTTGGGGTTTTCCATTTTTAAAAGATGAAGAAAGGCACAACCTTTGTTCAAGGGAAGTAACTCTTTTTGCAATTTGGGTAATTAAGATTTGACTGCTCAGAAGTCTTTCACTGTGAATCACCACAGCCTGGTTGCAAGAAAACAGCTTTGGGAGGTTTTACACTTCCCTTTCTAGAACCCACCTGGCCCAAGGGTAACTTAGTCCTTGCCTTCCTCCAGAGGGAATCCTGCACAGATCATCCCCAGGGTCACTCTCCTGGGAAGGTTTATGTAATAGCTCTGACATATGTCAGGTGCCAGGATGGGGACTTCCAGCTGCTGCAGTTTCTTCCCCTTTTCTCTGTCTTGAATTAAAACACATCATCCAGTAGAGGCATGAATTAGTGGTTCCAGAAGGAAGCTTTACTCTTCTCCTTTTCAAATGGCCTCAATCTAAATTACCTGATTTCTCTCCTCCCACCCATGTCCCTTCATGTCTAGCTGAGCTAGAGTGAAAACTTTTTTACACATCTGTTCTCCAAAAACTAACATATAGACAGAAGGACTGTTCCAGCACAGGATGTGGTATTTAAAACACAGCCACAACATGCCCAAGCAGCAAAGACTGCATACCTGCTTCAGGTGCACCCCACCCTGTGACCACACACATTCTCGAGGGCTGCAGCACCTCCTCCCTGGCAGGGAGGCACACTGGGAGCACGGAGGGGGTGAATTCCAAGAGCTCAGCCAGTTGCAGCAGGGCAGTGTCAGAGTTAAAATTTGGGTGTATAAAATAATGCTTGATTGACCTTTTCTAGGAAAGCAAAACATTGACATTTTCTGAAAGACTGGGGAATGTGAGGCTTTAAGTAACTTTGGTTTTATAAATTTCCAAGATGCCTTAAGAAGGGAACACATTTAAAAGCAGCTCCAGAAACCACCAGCTTTCTGATATTAACAAGTCAAGATTATGCATCTGTGACATGGAACAGGGAACATGCAGAAAACTCCATCCAGCAAGGGTAGGAAGAGAGCCTTGGAAAAAACATTTATCCAGTGTGAGCAAAGTGGCAACTTGTGCCCTAATCTTTCTGTCTTGGTGACAGTGACCAGTGAGCACAGAGACAATGCACCTCTCACTCCCACATCCTCTGGGATTCTGAGCTTTGGAGCTCAGTGAAGGCACAGATCTGTGCTGACAGGCACACAAAAGCTGTTGTGTAAATGCAGATTAGCATCAGCGTTCAGGCTGTTGGATTGCTTCATCATGGAGAATTTGGGAATCGCATTTACATTAAAAACTATTTTGAAAGATTGATCTGTATCAATCAATCTGCTGGATGGAAGCAGCAGGCTGCAGGGACACACCGTGCAGTTATGGACATTCCCAGGGAAGGGCTCATCCCACTGCACTCACCTGGAATGAAGGCAGTGGGCACCTCTAACAACCCAATCTTGGGCAAGGACTGCTCCTGCACAGATGTTCTCATCTGCAGTTTGCACACTGGCCTGCCAAGGCCACGAGTAGGGCACAGCTTCTTCACCTCCAGTTATCCTACTGAAGAGGAACCTGGGCTGATTTGAAGGCATTCCACAAGCATCCTCTGAAACAGAAAGCACTGATGTTCTAAAAGTCTTTAGAGGTTAGGTTAAGACTGGGAGAAGTAAAGAACATTCCGTTTAAGGGCAACCCCACAGCTTTTCAAGCTCCACCTCCCCCTTTTTTGCTTAATCTTCCAATTTCCCTCATTTAATAGGATCTCAATGTTTAGACCACCATGAGGAGATGATGCTAGCAAAAACAGAGCTTCACCAAGAGGAAAGCTACCATTTACCTTCAGAAGTTTTAGCCTCAAACCTACAATGAACAGGGTCTCATCCAGTTTTCTATTAACTAGTAGAAGGGGAAAGGGGAGCTCTAAAATGCTGATTGTTATTTTCAATTACTCTCTAGTCTTTGCAATTGTTTTCACCAAGGGAAGTAGGTGTAAACTGACATACAAGCTGAAATGTTATTGAACTGCTGCACATCACTTAGCAAGATGAAGGAAACAAGAAAAATTAGGTTCTGCTAAAGTCAAAGCATGTAAATGTCACTGTGTATATTTTTATTTCCTCAAAATATCTTACAAAAAAAATCGGCACCAACTGCAACCATTAGGTATTTTGAGAATTTATAGTCCAAAAAGTACTCTCTATTCCCATGAAGGAAGCATAACTGAGGTTGTCTTACCTGTTATAACCTTTATTTCTTCTTCAGTAACATTCATGTTTTCATAATCTTTGTCTTTAGTTGGATTCAAAATATTTAAATCTAGCAAATGAGGGTGATCAGTGTGTTAGCAGGATGTCTTGAGTAATATTTGTATTATAGAATAACTTTTATTTCCTTATTTATTTTTGTAGAAGAAACAGATTTCTGTTGTAGGGATGTGTGCTATTACAGCATTAAAGTGCTATTTAAAATGTGCCACAAACACAACTCCCAGGGTTTAGCCAGATTCATTGTTTGTCTTCACCATTCATTAGGCCTTTGTTTAATGCCTGAAGAGGTTCACAATCTTTTTTTTTTCACTGAAACAATTTGTTGATGATGAGAATCTCCTAGAGCAAAATAATTCTGAACAGCCAATCCACTGAAGAGCCCTTTGTGCTGCCCCAAGGAGGCATTTTCCCAAGTTTCTATTTAGTTTTCTGTTCCCTGTTACACGAACAAAGGAGACTGTAGCTCTGAATCCTCCAAAGGTCTCTGTCTCATCAGGGTGGAAGACAACCAGCATCACAGCAGAGGAGCTTGGAGCAGGTGCTGGTAGGGCAAATCCACAAGACTCAACTAAAAATGAGAAAGCAAAAGCTCACTAAAAATTAATGGGTACTTTTTAATCCTTCTGTCTTTCAACAGGGGGTGCACAATGTTCTGTATATTCCAGCTTTCAGACAGGAAGGTAAAAAGTAGCCATGACCAGGAAATAAGCAGGCTGAGGCTGAAGGACTGATCTATTCCTCGCAGCCTGTTCAGAAGTTTCCTCATCAGAACAAGGAGTCTCTGGCATCATTTCACAACAGTCTGTTGCAGCACCCACAAACTTCCTTACAAATGAAACATCCCAGCTACCTGATTTTCCCTAATCTAAGCACCAGCTTCAAGCAAGTGCTGAAAACAGGTTTTTGGGATAGGATTTCCTCTCATTCACTATAAACCAAGTGGCAAAAATTTAAAAATTACATGAATGATGCTCTGGAGTGATGAACAGCTGGACTCTGAAAAGAAGATGTCTTGGGTGCTTTGTGTGTGATCATTCCTATAGACCCAAATTACTGTGCTATGTATTTTCTTCACTGGAACCAATTCAGAACTGCATTTCACACAGAATTTAAACACTCAAAAATTGTTCACTTCAATGTGGCTTTGCCTCTGTAAGTTGAGAAGAATTAGCAATATCTGCAAGCATTTTTCAAGGTACTGAAACTAGTACTATAATATCACCTGAGACTCTACAAGCAAATTTACCCTGGACAATAGGGCTAGTGAGAGTCATAAAATAAATAGAACATCCCCAAAATAAAAAATCAAACCAATTTCCTCTTCTTTTCCCACATCTTCACACACAGTCATGGCATCATAGGAGCAATCTTCACTCTCTTCTACTTCAAAAGACTGGTATGTAAGCTTTAAATTAAAAAATGAAAGAGTGAACCTTGTTTTGAAAGTCATATGGAAAAATTTCAAAGATCTACAGGATCTTTAGGATTGTGAGTGATTCCTGCAAGGTTTGGTTTCTGCGACATTCAGACCTCTCACAGGTGATACATAAATATTAAATTTTCTAGAAGAATCTGTCATGATGAAATTTAACCCATGAAATCCTATTTTACCATAACCTAAAGGACAAATCCAAACCTATCAGGGATGGATAGTGATTCCTCTTAACTGCATCCAGCAGCATCATTCATGCTCATGTTGCTTGATCTTGTTTGTCCTTTGTTGCGTCGGGCCATTTGTCCGGCGGGGGAAAACTTGGGCTCTCAATATGAGTGAACAGCAAGCTTCGATTGATTGATTAGAGCATCAGACTTTTATACAGTAAAATAATAAGCTAATGCATATTCTGTAACCCAAGCAATTTATTGGTTATTCTGTACATGTCAGCTACACCTTGTTTTTGCATTCTTGAAAAATTACATTCTCTTTTTCTCACGCTTTTCTTAACCACCTTATCAGTGCCCAAGGACACAGCGGCCTTGCTACATCCATAGCTTCAGATTGGCTGAGTTCGGTACTTTCCAAGCTTCAGCCACCTGGACTATGTCTATGTGACTCTGGTCATGTAACCATTCCTCAACACAGGAGCAGCTCCCCAGCTCCTGTGCCCCAGGCTCAGGAACCCTGGCCAGCAGCTCTTGGCCACATTTGGGAGAGAATCGTGGTGAGAATGGAGGGTAGCAGTAAATACAGCACTGATTAAAGGGGTTAAACTCAGGTAGGAGTGTGCAGAGCCATGCTGGGGCATCCATGGGGCTTTAAAATCCAAATTTGCCTCCATCCTGTGGCCTTAAAAGTTGCATCTATCCCATGGGCTTTAAAATCCAAATTTGCCTCTGTCCCATGGGGTTGGGGTTTAAAATCCAAATTTGCCTCTGTCCTGTGGTCTTTAAAGTCAAAATTTGCTTCTATGCGTTGGGCTTTAAAGTCCAAATTTTTCTCTATCCCATGGGCTTTAAAATCCAAATTTGCCTCTATCCCATGGCCTTTAAAGTCAAAATTTGCTCATATCCATTGGGCTTTAAAGTCCAAATTTGCCTCTGTCCCTTGGGGTTTAAAATCCAAATTTGCCTCTATCCTATGGTCTTTAAAGTCTGTATTAGCCTCTATCCCATGGGGCTTTAAAGTCCAAAGTTTTCTTTATCCATTGGGGTTTAAAATCCAAATTTGCCTCTATCCCATGGGCTTTAAAATTTAAATTTTGTGGCCTCTAAAGTCAAAATTTGCCTCTATCCCATGGGCTTTAAAATCCAAATTTGCCTCTATTCTGTGGTCTTTAAAATCCAAATTTGCCTCTGTCCATTGGCCTTTAAAGTCCAACTTTGCCTTTATCCTGTGGGCTTCAAAATCCAAATTTGCCTCTGTCCCATGGGGTTTAAAGTCCAAACTCTCCTCCATCCCACAGGCACAATCCAGCTCGTTCCCCCAGCACAGAGCTGCTCTCCAGCACCCTGAACACAACATTTCAGTGGAGCTGAGCTCTCTGTGGCAGAATTCAGCATTCAAGCACTGCAATAACAGCACTGGGATTTTCAGGCCCTTCCTGCAGCCCAGCCCAGAGCTCTGCCTGCTCCAGGACCCCCAGCCCAGCTGGGAGCAGCTCCTGAGAGCAGAGCAGAGAAATTCTTGTTAGGAAAATCCATCCACAAACACCAGAGGTTGATGTCCAAAAAGGAGACAGAGAAGTCCTGGAAGTTTATTCCAATCAAGGGAGAGGCCATGGGGCATCCCCTGGGGTCTCTCCAATTTTTGGAGGAGGCAGCCTCCTTTTTATCCCAATTTCCCAGCTACATTTCCCCATTTCTGAGGTACTTGAGAGGTTCAGACTTCCCAGAACTCCTGATACCAGAGATTCCCCTCTAATGTATAACCCTGCCTTTTAATTTTTAATTCTTATGGAATTTAGGGGTTTTCCCCCATTGTTTCTTTCATCTTTCAATGTCCAATTTCATTTATCAGCAAACCTAAAGTTTATTTGTAGAAGCAACTATCTTTTTGCATTCATCAATCAGTGGAATCCTTCCCATTGTTTCTTTTCTCTCCCAGTGCTGGTTTGATCTCCCAGCAGACACACAGCTCATTTGGAAAGACAAATCCCTCATTCCTCTCATTCTGGTGGCTCAGTGGCTGAATTTGTTCAGGGCAGGGCTCAGCACAAACACCAGGAAGCTCAGGCTGGTAAAGGAAAATTTGGAGGCTCCTTCCCCCCTTTTAACAAAGTCTGCTGCTCCCAATCTCTAATGAGAGTCAATTGCTGCTGATAAATTTTACATAATGGCTTTTTGCTTGTTCTGCAAATTAAGCAGAAAAATTGCCTATTAGAGGGAAAACTGGGGCGATCCTTAAAACTCAGTGCAACCTATTTAGCTGCTCAGGTCAGATGCAGGCTGGAATCTGAGGCCTCTTTATTAATTTTCTGCAGGGAGCAGCAGTTTGCAGGGCTGCAGCAACGCCTGGTTTCAGAGCCCCAGCTGGTTCCAGGAGCACATCAAAGCTGCTCAGGACCAGAGGGCTTGGATGGATTCCTGAGCTGCTGCCCAGGTGTCCTCTCCTACCTTCTCACCCTTCTAAAGGCTCACCCATACAAAATGAGTTTATTTAAAGATGGGAAATGCCAGGATTGATTCTCAGAGCCTTTTTTCAAATTCCAGGACCTGCCAGAGCAGCTCCTGGCTTTTCAGAGCCTTCTCGACCCCATTCTGTCCTTGCAGCAGTCACAGGGTGACACAGACTGATAATTAACCCCTGGAATAAATTAATCCCTGGAAGGGGCTAATTAATAGAGGGGGTTAATAAAGAGGATAAATTAACCCCTGGAAAGCACCACAGCTGGCAGAACTCATCTTTTGGGGGATGTGAGCACCACCTCCTGACTGCTTTCAATCTGGGGCAACTTTAATTTTGGCTAAAGGTCTGAAGGGCTTCAGGCTGAGCCCCAGAGAGTCAGGCCTTGTTAAAGAGTCACTCCAAACCTTCCTTACACATCACAGTTGTAGATTCACTCTCCAAATGACAAATTTGGCCCTGAGTCTTTCCTTTCCCCCAGCTGGTTTGTTTTTCTTCCCCTACCCAAAGTTTAAAACACCAGCTTGGATCATGGAATGAGATGAGCTTTAAGGCCCCTTCCAACCCAAACCAGGCTGGGATTCCAGGATTCCTCCACCAGTTTTGCCAAAAAAATTGGACTTTTTCTGCCCTAAACATGAGCACACCTTGTTCCTGTTTCCATCCATCCTCTGCCTTCATCCACAGGAATAACCAGGCACAGCGATGCTGCTGAACTGGAAGCAGCTGATTTCAAAACCTCACTGACCACAGGACTGAACAGCTCATTTACCTCAGACACAGCTCCCTGGAGGTTTATTACCTGCAAGGATCCTCACTTAAACCCAGGGTGGTTTTTTTTCCCCTGCTCTCTGAGTGCTGCTGGAAACAATTCCGAATGTCTCAGCTAATCAATGGTGTCTCACAGCCAATCTCTGGCTCCTGACACGTGGGAGCCTTTTGCTTATCCCTCTGCAGCTGAGCAAGAATTACCCAGCAATTTCCTCCATTCGTTGTGAAAAAGAACAAAAAAATAAAATAGAGGAGGAGAAAGGGAAAAAAAAAATCAAGGAAAAAATAAAACAAGGAAGAAAATAGCAATAAAGGTCGCCAGATGTAACCTTGGTCTGCTTCAAAAGCTGCTTGTCCTTCAAGAGCAGCATCCAGAAAGCACAAAAAATAAATGGTATCTGGAGCTGCATGACAAGAGGACAGAGTCCCCCTCAGCATGAATAATGATCCATTGCCAGCTCCTGCAGCCTCAGGGATCCTCGGGTGGGGACACAAATTGTTGATGTCTCTGGATTCTGGCTGAGTCTGAGCCTGAGCTCTGAAATACCCGAGCCTCTCTCCTCTGTATGCACAGAGAAATTAACTAAATAACCTCTTCTGGCACTAAATAACTGCTGCTCCTGGCAGAAAATGGTCTTAATAGGCCAGGGAGGTGGTGCTAGAAAAGATTTTATTGACAGACATGTGCAGAGGGACTCGGAGATGCGACAAATTTCTGAATTCTTTCAACCAAAGAAAACATATTAGAAAAAAATAGACCATATTCCCCACATTTTTCTTTTTTCCACGCTAATCCCTTCTCTTTTCCATCAGCCAGATCTTTTATTTTCTAAATATGCCAAATTGTAAGAGAATGGATCACCCTCTCGCCTGCCTCCTCCAAAACAAATCAATGTTTCATTCAACCTGAAACACATATTTCCTCCTTTGTTTTCCCTCCACCTCTGGGAAGGTAAAAAATGCTTCTTTCCCCCAATGTGTGCTTTCTGCTTTTCAGCACGTTGCTGCCTGTAAATGCTGGTTATTCACACAGCTCCATTTCTTATGTTTCTGATTTATTTTTCAGAGGGAAATCAATGCAAGACCTGTTGTGTGGTTGGGAAAGAGCTGCAGAGCTCCTCTGGAGTGGCAGCTCTGTGTCCCCATCCAGCTGCAGATTCCTGGCTGTGCCTCTCCCACAAACAAAAAACAAAAAAAACCAAAAAAAACAAAACAAAAAAAAAAAAAGCCGGCTTACTTTTTTTTCTTTCTTTCCTCCTCCTTTTTTTTCTTTTTTTTTTTCCTTTTCTTTCCCTCTCCTCTCTCGTCCCGCAGCTTCACCCGCGGGACTCCAGAAATTCTTTTTTTTTTTGTGGAGGGGGGGAATCCTGCAAAGCAACTTCAGGAGGTGCTCGGAGCTGAGAGGAGGCACCAGGCGGAGAGAAGAGAAGGAACAAAAGCGCGAGCGGTGCTGAATAAGGTGCAATTCCTAATTGTAAAGGGGATTGTGAGGCTGTGTGTGGCTGCGGGGCGGGAGGGGGCGGGTGAAGGGGCGATGGGGAGAGGCCTCCATCCCTCCCTCCCTCCCTCCCTCCCAGCCGCAAGCCCCGAGCCGAGCTGGTGCATAAATTATCCCCTGGCTCTCCATCTCTCGCCTCCCGAGCCGCGCATCCCCGGCGCTTTCCCATTCCCCGCACGGCGGATGCGGCACCCAGGGCACGGCCCCCTCTGCCCCCCACCCCGGGCACCGATTCCTCCTCCTCCTCCCGGCTTTTCCCGGCTCTCCCATCTCGCTTTTCTCCCGCTTTCCCCCTTCCTGCTTTGTCTCCGGCCCCGTCTCGCAGCCGAGCAGACACAAAAGAGCCTCTCTCTGACCTGGGAGGAGAAAATTCCCTTTTCCAAGGGGAAAATAAAAAATAAAAAAAAACCCACCCGAGCTCCCCGGTACGCGCTTTGAGAGGGCAGGGGAATTAAAAAATAACTGGGCAGGCTCGGGCTGGGAGGCAGCATCGCTGCCCTAATGAGTCTAATTAGCGGGGTGAGGGTGGAAGCGGCTTCCCCTGCGGCTTCCAAGGGTTTTTGGGGGGGAAAACGGCGTTTTCCCACTTCCAGGAGCTGTGCCTGGGTCACCTCAGCCTCCAGCCCGCGGGGTTCAGACAGGATTAAATCCCAAACCCATCCCGACTGCTCCGGGGCTTGGCAAAGCAAAGACAAGTCGGATTTGGGACTTTTTTTTCTCTCTTTTTCGCGGCTCGTTGCTATCCCTGCACCTCAGCTCTCCCAAATCCCGGCTGGCAGAGGAATAACGGGGGATTCAGCGGGGATTTAACCGGGCTCGGGAGGCAGATCCTCACCCTGGGTAATGCCAGCCCCGGGCACACGGGAGGTCCCTGGAGGTGGGCAAGGACCCTCCTTGCCCTCTAAATAACTCCAAAAATCCGAATTTCAGCGGTTCATTCCGGCTGCAGGGCTGCGGTGAGGATGGAGCGGGGTCCATCCTGCGCATCCTTCCCTTAAATAAAGATGAGATAATTGATGGATTCCCCTGATGCGCCGGGCAGCTCATTAACTGCCGGGCCTAATGAGCTGCTGGGGTTGTCCAACGAGCCAGGATGGTTGGGATGGGGGGATAATGTTGGATCTGGGCACGGGATTGCCGGAGCAGGAGGGTCAGGAGCGGCCTGAGCCCTCTCCAGCATCTGCTCCGCTCTGACATTGTGCTCACTTGGGCCTTTATTTTTTTTTTTTAATTGTCTTGATGTCCCTCATTTGCATAATCCCCCATCATGCAGCGCAGCAGGACTTTTGCTCTGAGCTAATAAATAGACGACAAAAATAAATGTGTCATGTAAGATTTGCTTCCATCCCTCGCCTTTGTGAGGGAGCTTTCAGCCGGGGATGACGCTGCCGGCGCTGATCTCACAGGAGCTGTCAGCCAGGCCTTCCCCTCGCCCCTGGTGCTCAACTTTGCCAGATGTTTCCAGCAGAACCCGGCAGCCAGCAGCAGGAAAAGGCGGCTGCGGAATACCAGGATGCGCTCCTGCCAGCCCAAGGATTGCTCCCAAAGCTCTTCCCCCGAATCACCCCACGCCAAAAATACCAAAAACACCCCCCAGCCCACCCAAAGGTTCCTTGTTGTGGTTCTGAGTCCCGTGATGGGCAGGCAGGTGGCTGAGGTGTTTTATTTTTGGAGAGTTGAATTCAGGATTCCGGAGCGCTGTGATTTCCTCGCCTCCCCTGAGCCTTGCCCGGCTCTCCTCTCACCGTGGTGTTGAATTACTGATGAAATTCGTTCCCCGAGCTGAGAAAAGGAGGAATTGCTGGGCCATGAATATCCAAGTGGGCTCAGGAAATTCGCCTTTTTGATGCTGGACAAGAATTTATTTGTCCCCTTCCAAGAAATCGGCTGGATGGAGCTCGGGAAATTGATGGGAAACAGCAGAGATCCCAACCCCAAAGCAATCAAAGCAGGTTCCGGGTGTCAAAACTGGATTTTCAAATAAATTTGCTGGGTGTTTTCCCAGGATGGAGCTGCTGGAAGATCCCTGGAAAGCAGAGGAGCCCTGGAATGTGAGGACATTGGGGTCTGATGGAGCAGTGAGAGCCCTCAGATCCCCGGAGGTGTGGAAGGGACGGGTCCTTCGAAAGTCCTCAGCATTTCACACCTCGTGCATTCAGCAGTTGGGTTTTCCCTCTTTTTTCCTCTTTTTTCCTCTTTTTTTCCTCTTTTTTCCTCTTTTTTCCTCATTTTTCCTCTTTTTTTCCTCTTTTTTCCTCATTTTTCCTCTTTTTTCCTCTTTTTTCCTCTTTTTTCCTCTTTTTTTCCTCTTTTTCCCTCTTTTTTCCCCCCAGCCTTGTGATCCTGGAGGATTCTCTGCCCTGACCTAAGAACACTTCAGCATTTTTGCTGGGAAAAGCCTGAAAACACCAACCCTAAAGGCTAAAAGCCACAAAATAAATAAAAAATAAAAAATAAAATAAAAAAAATAAAAATAAAAATAAAAATAAAAATAAAAATAAAAATAAAAATAAAATAGGTAAGGTTGCTTATTTTTCTTTTAAACCCTGACCCATTTCAACTCATTTTTATGGCTGACTCTGGAGTGGGAGGTGGAAAAGAAATTCCATCCACAACCAAATCCTCCCCCAGCTCATCCTGGCGGTGAAATCTTCATCCCCACGGTGTGGACCAGCCCCAGACCCGTGTGCCAGGATGGGAGAAGGGAGCTCTGCGAGGATGAGGATGGGAGGAAGGGAAAACCAGCGGGAATGAGACGAGGCAAAGGCTGGATGGCTGTGGAGTCTCCCTGCAGGATGCAGAGAATAATTTCCCTTTTCCCCACAGCGCCAGGGCGAGAGGATGGGATCATCAGTCTTCATTACACGGGCAGAACGGGCTCTGTCAGGTTCTGCTGTGAAACCCATCCATATCGCCTTGGCCCGGCTGCCCAGAGCTGCCAGCAGGAGCTGCACAGCCAGGGTGGGCACAGGGACGTGCCAGGCACAGCCAAGGTGCCCACGGGGCTGGGGGCACACGGGGAGACCCCCCAGTTATTGCCACATGTTTGGGGGTTTTAAAGGAATTCGGGGTTTTTTTCCTCATCCAGCTTCTCCCAGGGGTTTCCCTTTGCTATAAAATGTGCAGAAGAAACAGAAAAATGGAAGGGAAAAAGGGAAAAAAAGAGGGGCGAAAGGGGGAAAAAAGGGATAAAAAGGGAAAAAGGGGGAAAAAGGGAAGGAGAAGGTAAAAAAGGGGAAAAAAGGGATAAAAAGGGGAAAAAAGGGAAAAGCAGAAAAGGAAGGAAGGAAGGAAGGAAGGAAGGAAGGAAGGAAGGAAGGAAGGAAGGAAGGAAGGAAGGACGGAAGGAAGGA
>JAWMRF010000092.1:3789112-3810228 GCA_035221435.1 Sphenopsis melanotis | reverse complement strand
CTGTGGAATGCAACAGGTGCATCTGTGATTGGCCCATGTTGGTTGTTTCTAATTAATGGCCAATCACAGCCCAGCTGCCTTGGACTCTCTGTCCGAGACAGAGCCTTTGTTATCATTCTTTTCTATTCTTAGCTAGCCTTCTAATGAAACCTTTTCTTCTATTCCTTTAGTATAGTTTTAATGTAATATATATCATAAAATAATAAATCAAGCCTTCTGAAACATAGAGTCAGATCCTCATCTCTTCCCCAATCTGAAAACCCCTGTGAACATGGTCACAGCACCAGACTCAAGGGGAATTGAGGAGGGGGTGTGATAACTCCCAGATCACTGTCAGGGGGAGAGCAGAGCTTTTTCCAGAGCATCCTGCTCCCTCTGCAGCATCCCTGGGCTCTGCCTGCCTGCACTGCAGCCCTTTTAGCAGCCTCTAATGCGTGGCCCCAGCTGGGAGCAGCAGCACTAAACTGCTACCCGTGTTTGCAAACTGCCCTGGTGCGTGGCAGCCCTGCTAAGTGCTGTGCTTGGGGCTGAAATACAGCCTGCTTAAATCTTGTATGTGCTTGTCTTGCATCAAACTAAGCCAGTGTGGCACTTTAATAGACTCCAGGCACAGCACCTCCGAGAGGGAGCCAACCTGAGCTTTGCTGGAAGCCTGAGCTGAAAGTGGAGCTGCCTGCAGGATGGGAGTGCTGATGGGAATGATGCCTTTGTCCTTTACCTAAAACAGGCAAAATTAAGGGAATAAAAAGTAGTTCTATTTATTGAGGGACCTTCAGGTACAAAACAGAGGCCAGACAAAATTAAGAGACTAAAAAGCAGTTCTATTTATTGAAGGGTCTTCGGGTACATTTAGAGCAGACAAAATTAAGGGAATAAAAAGCAGTTCTATTTATTGAAGGGTCTTCAGGTACATTTAGGGCAGACAAAGCCCCCCAGGGGCTGCGCCCAAAAAGGACAACTCTCAGCTGATGTAGTGGCTGATTTCTTGTCCAGCGGCTGAGCTGGGAGCTCTGAGTGCCACTCTGAGCTTTGCTGGAGTTTTCTGAAAGGCCACAGGAGGTGAAAACCTGCTGGAACTATTTCTGCTGGTGCCTTTTTGGGCTACCTAAAAACAGAGGCCAAGCAAAATTAAGATAATAAATAGTGCTTATATTTATTGAAGGGTCTTCATGTACATTTAGGGCAGACAAAACCCACCCAAAAATGGACAATGGGTCATGATTTTCACACTTTTATAAGTTTGGTCCATTTGGTTAGAAAGTGGTTATATTTATTGAAGGACCTTCAGGTACAAAACAGAGGCCAGACAAAATTAAGAGAATAAATAGTGCTTATATTATTGAAGGGCCTTCAGGTACATTTAGGGCAGATAAAACCCACCCAAAAATGGACAATGGGTCATGGTTTTCACACTTTTATAAGTTTGGTCCATTTGCATTTTGGGGGTGAATCTGCCAATTCCAGCTTCAGCTAATGAAGTCATTGACCCCAAGTTTGCTGCCCCCAACTCCCTTTTGTTTCCATCTCTGGGGCCTGAGGCAGTGAGGTGTCCTTGATTGCCAGGCCTGGAGAGGAATTGTTGTGTCTGCCCCAAAATGGGGAAGCAGCAGCTCCCACTGTGTGTGGAGTTTGGAGTTCTACACTAAAGAACTGCAGGATTGCAAATAGATAGAAAATATAAAATCTTTAGTTATACACTGAAGAACTGCAGGGTTACAAATAGATGGAAAATAGGAAAGTTAAATCCTAAGGCATCAGCATCATCAAGCCAGGCTGTGCTGCAGGGAAAAGGGGACAAGTGTGGAGTTATCCCTTCTGGATGCTCTGAGTTGGGTGGGTGGGAGCTGAGGGGACAATCAGAGCCCACCAAGGGCTGTCCCTGCCCACAACCACCCAGGCTGTAACTCCCCAGAGTGCTCCCTCCATAAATCCCCTCACCAGTGGCACGTTTATGGCACCTGGGGAGATGTCACTTCCAAACCCAAACGAGCAATGACACACCGAGCAGCAGAAGGTAAATGGCTTTTAACAGGATAACGTGTCACTTAAAGGCTGAATTATTTCCCTGCTGTCACTTCCCTTTACTCTGCTGCTTGTGTTATTGCCTGTTACTGACAGTGGCTGTGAGGAGGGATGCCCTTGGCCCTGGGACACGCTGGTTCTGTTTGTGGTGGAGCAACAGGCAGCTGGAGCTGGAATCAACTTCCATTCTGGTTTTTTTGGGATGCAAACAAGTGACTCGTGCAGCCAGATATTCACTCCTCCCATGGGGATGGGTTCCACCAGCAATCAGATGCTGGGGGTGTCTCCCAGAGAGATTTGGCAGGAAATGAACCTTTCCTGAGCTCTTTGTGGTCCAGATTCATAATCTGACCCTTCCAACACAAAAAGAAGAATTGAGTGTAAATCCAGTTCTGCTGTTCCTGCAGGAGTCCTGTGGGGGCAAGAAATCCCCTCAAATATTCCTCCAGGACATCAGGGTGGGAAAGGCATCCTTGATTTCCTGAGGACTGGAACCTGTGGATGAATCTGCCTGGTGCCAAGGTAAATGCTGCTGCTTTAGAGCTTCACTGAGATGCTGAGGGGAGATTTATGAGTGCCAGCCTCCATGAATTATCTGGGTGAGCCATTACACCAAGGCAAGCGCTAAAAGCAGCGTTAGGTGCCATAAAACTGATGGAAACCAGAATGTTAAGGAAATTCTGAAAATGAATGTATTATTTATACAGTGGTCTTAGCACTGAAAGAGCTGCACTTTCTCCCAGACTAATTGTTGTTGAGGAGCAGCAGAAGGGGAGGATTTATCTCTGGGCTCTGCAAAACCAGAACTTTCTGCTGCTTTTAATGCTTTTACATTTTTGAAATGTGCCCTTGTGGAAATGGCCCCGTGGTTCTGTTTGATTTTCTCCCTTCCAGATGTCTCGAGATCTGCAAATCAAGCCAGGCCTTTTCTGTGTCATCATCCTTGGTAGCAAAGGTACTGCAGGGCAAAATTGTCTTTTATCTGCACTTCCAAGGTTCTGCTGAGATTTAGGAGACTCCTTACTGCTCTCCTATATTTGAGCAAACTCGAAAGTGGCAGTGAGTTAAAGGCACTAAAATCAGTCAGTATTTCCTTCAAGCTTTAGTGGATTTTATTTGGAGTTAGACTAGGTAATGATGGCTCTGTTCTTCCCCAGTTTAGTACTCAAATCTTTCATCCTTTTCTTTTAAAAGCCTTTGTGGGAGGTGAGTGAGAAAAAACTCAGTGAATGAGGATTGTTGTGCTGAAAAGCCATTTCAAAATGCTTGGAGGGTGTTTCTTGTGTCTGTCCACTAAGAACCAAAGATTCCTGAGCATCAGAGTCCAGCTCGGGAACCTGAATCAAACAGGAGGCATTCAGAGTTATTTCAAACACTTGGAATATGGCAGAAGTCTTTTAAGTTCAGTAGCAAACACATGGAAAACCAGATGGTTTCTTTGTGACAGAACCCTGAACAGAACAGGAAAATGGAATATGTTCCCCTCCCTCTTTGAGCTGGAGAAAAGGATTTTTAAAATGCCTTGCATGTGTGCTAAATAAATAAATTTAAAAATGAACCTCCTGGCCAATCACAGTTTAGCTACCCTGCAATTAAACAAATCCACAAACTGGCAACACATTTACATCTCATTAAGGGGAGGCACATGCAGCAACGGCATGGAAATTTAGAAATTAGACACAATTACCGCGTTGGCTGGAGGCAGGAAGGGGGAGAGTCGTGGGGGGAGGTTTGGAGGAGAAGTTTGATGGTTCCTTAATTGGCTGCTGCCTCCCCAGTCCCACCCAGCTTTGCTGGGCAAAGGAATTTCCCAGAGAGGCGTTTTGGAATTCAGCAGAGCCGCTGCTCTGCCCATGTCTGTGGTGCCAGGGTCTCACCTGGGCTGGCACCTCTGCTGGCACCTCCGTGGGGGTGGCAGGGACGTGCCCCCAGTGCTGTGGCTGTGCTCCATTCCTGTATTCCCATTTTTTGAAGGGAATTCCAGAGCAGCTCTTCCCAAAGGAAAGGTCCTTTTCCATCCCCTTGGTGGCTGGAGCACTTGGCTGACACCTGTGCTGAGGATTTATTGGCTTTTCCTCCTTCCTTGCCTCTAGAAGTTTCCCAGTTCTCAATATTTCTTATATTTATGTATCTAGAAATTTATTTCACCTCTATTTTTTCATAGATCCGAGGTCCCTTCCCCCTGAGGTGGTTCCATCCCTCACAAACAGATATAAATGGGTGTGAATCCTTGAACAGGGGCAGATATTAATAATGTAAATAACAATGGCTTAGTTAGGAGCAGTAATTGCAGATAATTATCGCCTCGGGCACCACTTCTGGGAGCAGGGCCTGGCCTTTCCTGGGGAGGGGTTAAACCACTGGATTCTGGAGCTTTCCACAAAGATACTAATTAGCTGGAAAGCTGTTGGTAGCAATGCCCCATGGAAATATTAAAAAAAACAAACCCACCATGATTTCCAAAAGGAGCAGTGGCACAGGAGGGCTGTTCTTTGGGGGGTTTGGTGGTGTTTTTTTTTTGGTTTTTGGGTTGTTTTTTTTTTGTTTTTTTTGGTTTTTTTTTTGGTTTTTTGGGAGTTTTTTAGCCTCTCCCCTGAGGCAGAGATGGACACACTGTCCATGGGTGTTGCTCCATACTCTACAAGGTTTTCTTGGGGTGGGTCCAGATGAATTTGTGAGGCTTTCCTTCTTTGAGTGTCCTTCAACCCCACATGCTCAGGTAGGTTTTGGAGGCTTTCCTTCCATCGTATAATCCCTAAAAACTCCATGCTCAGGTAGGTTTTGGAGGCTTTCCTTCCATCATATAATCCCTAAAAACTCCATGCTCGGGTAGGTTTTGGAGGCTTTTGAATGCTGCCTGCATTTCTGCATTTTTCTGTTTCCAAAATCCCCACAGTGGTGATCCAGATCAGCCCAACTCAAATCTGCTGGGAATAACATCAGCCCACTGCAGCCCCAAGGGCTGAGGGATGGAGAAAAATTCCTGCCAATCACCAGGTCCACTCTGTCCAGGTATTTAATGGCCCTATTAAATATAGCAAGTGTAAATCTTACAAATTGCCTTGAAAAAGATTCAGCAGCTTCAAAAATGGAGCTATATTTTGGATATATGGCTTGTGCTGCAGACCCATAAATAAAAAGGTAGTATATCCTCAAGTTACAGGCAAGTGCTACTTAGGTGTTTGTATTTTTGGGGAGGTTTCTGGCTTTTCTGAAACATCCTGGCCTTTCCCAGAGTTTTCATGGCTTCAACAGCAAAAGCCAAGGTGTCACAATGGAAATGAGTTGGGTAAGGAATGGACAAAAAGTCCTGCAGGCTGATTTATTCACTGCTGAAATGCAACCTACTCTATGCTGGAGTATTTCCCCCCTCAAGGGCTTTTTGTTGGGGTTTTATCCCCCTTAAATTCCAGGTGTGGGATTGCTGTGATCCCCTGGAGCTGTCCCTGTGCACTGAGGAGAGGCTTCATTGCCAGCACAGAATTGATGAGCTGCTGAATTGATTAGGAATTAATGACTGTGCCAGGGGACTGCTGCTGAGGGCCTGGAGAGGATTTACCTCCTGCTGCCCACCAGGCACTGGGCTGCCAGGAATGCAGGGATTCAGGGACTGTGCAGGAATTCAGGGGCTGTGCTGTCAGGAATTAAGAAATTCAGGGATTATGCTGTCAGGAATTCTGCTGTCAGTAATTCATGGATTCAGGGGTTGTGCTGTCAGGAATTCAGGAATTTGGGGATTCAGGGTCTGTCAGGAATTCAGGAATTCAGGGACTGGGCTGTCAGGAATTCAGGGATTCAGGGACTGGGCTGCCAGGAGTTCAGGTGCTGTGCTGTCAGGAATTCAGCAATTCAGGAATTCACGGTCTGTCAGGAATTCAGGAATTCAGGGACTGGGCTGCCAGGAGTTCAGGTGCTGTGCTGTCAGGAATTCAGCAATTCAGGAATTCAGGGGCTGTGCAGGAATTCAGGGATTCAGGGACTGTGCTGTCAGGAATTCAGGGGCTGTGCAGGGATTCAGGGCTGTCAGGGATTCAGGGGCTGTGCAGGGATTCAGAAATTCAGGAATTCAGGGGCTGTGCAGGAATTCAGGGATTGGGCTGTGAGGAATTCAGGGATTTAGGGACTGTGCTGTGAGGAATTCAGGAATTCAGAGACTGGGCTGCCAGGAATTCAGGAATTCAAAGGCTGTCAGGAATTGAGGGGCTGTGCAGGAATTCAGGGCTGTCAGGATCTGACAGACTGTGCTGTCAGGAATTCAGGAATTGAGGGGCTGTGCTGTCAGGAATTCAAGGGCTGTGCTGTCAGGAATTCAGGGGCTATGCTGTCAGGAATTCAGGGATTCAGGAATTCAGGAATTCAGGAATTGAGGGGCTGTGCTGTCAGGAATTCAGGAATTGAGGGGCTGTGCTGTCGGGAATTCAGGGGCTGTGCTGTTGGGAATTCAGGAATTGAGGGGCTGTGCTGTCAGGAATTCAGGGATTCAGCAATTCAGGAATTCAGGAATTGAATTCAGGAATTGAGGGGCTGTGCTGTCAGGAATTGAGGGGCTGTGCTGTCAGGAATTCAGGAATTGAGGGGCTGTGCAAGAATTCAGGGCTGTCAGGAATTGAGGGGCTGTGCTGTCAGGAATTCAGGAATTGAGGGGCTGTGCTGTCAGGAATTCAGGCTGTCAGGAGTTGAGGCTGTGTGTGCAGCAGGGAGCTCAGAGCTGCAGCTCCCGCAGCATTAATCCCACTCCGGCAGGGGTTTCAGTCCTGAGCTGGCTCAGTCTGGCTGTGAATCGCTGCTGTGGGTGAGCTCTGTGCTGATCCCCAGCGTGGGTGAGCTGTGTGCTCAGAAATGCGCTTTATCTGAAGTGCAGGGGTCACTGAGGGGCTACAAAGGCTCCCTGAAACCCCCCCTTGATTATTCCTGCCATATTCCCTGCAGCTCTTATCCCAGGAGCACACAGCAGGACCACACAGCTGAGGGAAAGGTGTAAAACTGGCCAAAAATCAGCCTGGCCTGGGAGCACTTCTGTGTAAAACCAGCACCTGCTTATTCATGTAGAAAACTTTTCAGGAAGGGTTAATCCAGGTGGTGCTGCAGGATGTGGATTCTGCTTTTGCCTGATGACTGTGCTTGCTTTATTTTCAGTTTTATATGAAGGTATTTTAGGAAGGACGTGCTTCAGGCTGTGATTTCTGCTTTTGGCTGATAACTGGGCTTGTTTCATTTTGAATTTTAGAGGAAGATGTTCTAGGAAGGGTTAATCCAGATGATACTTGAGGATGTGACTTTTCCTTCTGGCTAATGGCTGGGTTTATTTTATTTGAAGTTTTAGATGAAGATGTTCTAGGAAGGGTTAATCCAGGTGATGCTTGCAATGTGGCTTTTCCTTCTGGCTGATGGCTTGCCTTGTTTTATCTGAAATTTTAGATGAAAATATTCTAGGAAGGGTTAATCCAGGTGATACTTGGGGAGTGGCTTTTCTTCCTGATGGCTGGGTTTGTTTTATTTTAAACTTTACATGAATATATTTTAGGAAGAGTTAATGCAGGTGGTGCTTGAGAATGTGGATTTTCCTTCTGACTGATGGCTGGGCTTGCTTTATTTTAAATTTTATACAAAGATGTTCTAGGAAGGGTTAATCCAGGTGATGCTTGAGGATGTGGCTTTTCTTCCTAATACCTGGGTTTGTTTTATTTTAAGCTTTATATGAGTATATTCTAGGTAGAGTTAATGCAGGTGGTGCTTCAGAATGTGACTTTTCCTTCTGGCTGATGGCTGGGCTTGCTTTGTTTGAAGTTTTAGATGAAGATGTCTTGGCCCAGCAATGAGAATGGGCTGCAGCTGCTCCTGTCTTGCCAGTGCAGGCCCCTCGTCCCTGAACATGGATCACAAAGTGTCAGGAATGAGCTCTGATTCCTGGGCTCAGGAATAATTCATACAAATGTCTCCCAGCTTAGCCAAGAGAAGCAATTTCAGCTGGAACAGTGTATAATCCATTTTTCCCTGGCAGAGAAGAAAGGGAAGGGTGCCTGCTATGACTGTGATTTTTACATTTTTTTTTGCAAATGCTCAGACACTGCGATGATGTGCGGAAAGATGGGATCTAAAGATAGATACAAAGGGGATAAATCAAAATCCTCAGGTGCAGTCACACACAGGCTCCATGGAAACTGCTCACAGCCATCACTTCCTCGTGGGGCAAACCAGGTTCCATATAAACAAATTTGGGTAAATCTAAGAACCAGATCAAGGTTTAATCTTTGGGTTCAGATGTCGCAGTACAAGTTCACTCTAAACCCCTGCTCCTGCTTTTGGCAGCAGTGGGGATTGCTGAAGATGGATCTGTTTAAACAAACTATTTAAACAGGAGCATTTCCTTGGGGTTTTTTTTCTGAGCTCTCCAGTGCCTGGCTTTTAGGAAAAAAGCAGCAATTATCTCCTTGCCACCTTCTTTTTTTGTGTAGTGAAACAACTGTTATGGAGAGGATCCAAGTAGGTGTAATTCTCTTGTGGATTCCATCTTTAACTTATTTGCAATAATTGCCTGAGCAAGCCAGAATTTATCTGGGAGGCCTTGGCTTAGATAAACTCCTGCTGTGCTGGGTGCAATTTCGTGAAGATTGGGGGAGGCTTTGTGAGAACAACGAATTAAAACTAATCTCATCTCCTGAAATATTTCATTACACAAACTCAATTCATTATGCAGGGCTGCCCTTTGCAGCACGTGCGAGCTGCTGAGGCAAAGCAGGGAAGAGCCAACAGAACAAACAAACAACACAAATTTATTGCATGAGAAAACAACCAACACAAATTTATTGAATGAGAAAACAACCACCTCGTGTCATCTACTGCTCCCCTGACCTTGCTGACACTTGGCACCAATAAATATATTTAAAAAAAAAAGGATTTTCCTGTAAATTGGGGTCCTTGTGGTGTCTTCTCTCCCAGGGATCTCTGAAATTCCCTCATTCCCACCCCTCAGGTTGAGTGGGAAGTTGCCAAAGTGTTTGGATGGAGCTGAGATCCTTTTGTATAGCAAATATCCAAGAGCTTGCAATTCTGGGGTTTCTCCTCTGCTTGTTTGTGGAATTTACCCATGAAGATGGAAAGAACACAGAGAATTTGTGCTCATGGTGCTTGTTCACCCCTGCTTTGTGTGGCTGGGCATGAAGGAGCTCTTTTGAAATGTCTCTCTTGTAAAACTGCTCCTTCAATTTATCCCAGAGCTTTGCTGCCTTGGGTAACCCAGAAAATAAAGATCCATCAAAGCCTGTGGTCCCTTTCCCTCCCAAATTCTGTGAACCAGGTCTCTCCAAGGATGATTTGGGATGAATAAAGGTTATTCCTGCTCCTTTTCTCCCCCTGTCTGAGCAGAGCTGAGGAATTCTGTCTGCTGAGAGCTCTGGGAGCTGCTGTGGAACAATGGGGGAATGAATTCCCAGCTGGAATCCAGCAGCCCCTCCAATCAATGCCCTTCCCAATTAATTCCTCCCTAGAAGCAGGACTCCTGAAAACAGTGCGCTGCTGTTAGCTCTGCCTTTAATTTATTTTGAAGAATGTGTAATTATCAAGCTGTGAGCAAATTGCCATTGCTTTCACCTGGCTCCTTTCAGGACTCATTGGCATTCAGAGGAGCCATTGATTAATGAGCAGAGAGCAGAGGACAGGGATGAGCAGGGCAGCACGAGGCAGCAAAGCCTTGGCAGAGGGAAAGCAGCTCCTGGGATGCAAATCTTCCTTTCTTAGTGGAGAAAATATATAATGTTATATATATACATATATTTCTATTATATTTCTATTATATTTCTATTATATTATATTTTATTATATTAATAATATATAGAATATATTACATATAATATATATAATATTATATATATAAAATATATAATATAATATATAGAATTATATCTATTATTCTATATATCTATACATCTATATATCTATCTATCTATAATATATATATAAATAATAATAAAAAATCTTTGTGTAGTCCCCCATTCCAAATTTTTTACTTCATTTTGAATGTCTTGTGGATGTTCATTTGTTTAGGGGAAGAGCAGGACTTTTGGTCATGTTTCTTCTAAACTTCTTTGGGCTAAAGTGCAGGAGCACTGACAATGCCAAGCTTTGAGTAAGGCCTTGCCAGAATTCAGAGCTGTGCAGGACTGAACTGTGATCCCTCTTACCTGGGGACCTCACAGAGTCCTGTTCCTGCAAGGGTTAAGAATCGTGTGCTAAAATAATCAGGTTGTGACTGAAGAGCCCTCTGGGCTGAGCTGTAAGCTGATAGCAGAGGAGCAGGATATCAGCTCCAGAAGGGGGACAAACACTTTATTCTATTGAGTTTGCAGTGAAGGAGAAAAAAGAAAAGCATGTGAGCCCAGCAGCTCCTGAAAACCCTGCTACAATCCATTTAACAAATTGTTTCTCCTCTATCTTCACCCTGGTTGTTCTTATTATTATGCCTGTTATCTGATGGTTATTTAATCTATATTTTGTAATTACTTCCCTTCTGTCTTTCACTCCAACATACATTCATTTTCTTGTTGCACTAATGCAGTGACCTACATTATCCGAGCTGTAAAAGTCAATTATGCTGCCTGTGATTTTTCAAGTGGTGTTTAGCAAATGGGTTTGTGTATTATCCACCCGTTACCCTGCTCCTTTACAAAAGCCAGGGTACCTTTTAAAAGCATCTCTGGAAATACAAAAGATTTTTTTTCCCAGAATCTGGATGCAAATTATGCTAGGAAGGAATAGGGAACGTCCTGCCCACTCTCAGGGACAATACAGGGCATGAAATCAGATGTTTCTCACTGTGGATTGGGAATTATTATCCCAATTGCAGTTTCCAAACTCTATTTGAGCCTGTGGATTTTGCATCTCTGGTGTTTAATACCGGGCTTTGGGTTAAAACCACATTTGTGGTGTTAAAGGAATCACAAAATCATCTGTATCCAGATGATACAGGTATCATCTGATACCTGATGATAAGGTATGAAATTTTTCATACCTTAAAATCATTTGTATCCAAAATCATTCCTACCTAAAATCATCCCTACCCAGCCCACATCCACTTCCCAGGGGATGGCTGGGTGGGGACTGTTCATTTATTAAAATTGCTTTGAGTTAAAACCATGTTTGTGGTGTTAAAGGAATCACAAAATCATCTGTACCCAAAATCCTCTGTGTCCAAAATCACCCCGACCCAGCCCACAATCCCCTCCCAGGGATGGCTGGGTGGGAACTGTTTGTTTTTTAATCAAGCCTCTCTCATTAATGCCTGGAGCTTCCCTGCACTGAGGTGCTCCCCCTGCAGCCTTTCCCAGGTTCCCTGTGCAGCGCTGGGATGTGAGCACGTTCCAGATGAAGTTTGGAGCCCGTGTTAACGAGCTCTCCTGGCCCAGGCTAATTTTGTAGTGGAAGAAAAGGAGATATCAGAGGGGATTTGATGGTGAGTGGAGCAATCATCACAAACCTCTGCCTCTCCCCTGGTGGGGAGGCTGATTGCCTGATTATTCCACATCACAACAGGGCTCAGGGCACACTCTCAAAGACTGCAAAACCTGGAATTTTTGGGGTCATGCTTAGGAGGATTTCCTATTTTTATAGTTCAAGTTGGAAAGTTTATTAAGAGGATTGCCCTTCTCTCATTCTCTGATTTTTTCCCCCTTCCCATACCTCTTTATTCACTATCTACACATGCAAAAAAAATTAAAATTGAAGTGGTTTCCTTCAAGCAGGAAGTTCTGTGCTGTTCAAGTGCTCTGGTGAGCATTTCCTGATTTAAATGTGTGGCATTTCTCCCCCTCAGGCATTTGGGGACGGATCCAGTGGTGCCACTGTCATTTCCAACAGCACATTTGAGCCCAGCCTAAGTAGCATCTGATTTAGTTTGGCTTTTGTTCCCCCTCACAATCCCTCCTGTTAAAAGCAGCTGTTACTCCTTCATTTAAGGCACAGGAAAATTAAATGACTTGCCTGAGGCCTTGAGCAGAACTGGGAACAGGATTTCTTGCAAGTTTGAGCTCAGTGATTTAATTATTTAATTGCAAGCTGAGATCCATAGGTGAACATTTGCACCAATTTTTTTTTTTTTTTGGGGGGTGGGTGTAGGGTCTGAGATTCTTGAGGGATCTTTCCAGGTGGTGGATCATGAGCTGGGTTCCACCTGGTTATATTTTTTATGTATGTTATGATACATAAAAAAAACCTGTTTGGGTTTTTTTTTTTCCTTTATAGCATTTTCCAGGGTGATTTGCAAACATGGTTATTTTCAGAAGTTACAAATGAATATCAGAATAACCAGGAGGTCCCTATGAAATCTTGAGTATAGCTGGGGAATAAAAATAAATAAGGACATTTCAGCCTCATTTTTGAGCTTGTGTTTTCCCTTGTAGCCCTGGCAGTGCAGGAATGTGTGCCTGGGGCTGGGGAGCTGCAGACAGCCAGGAGCAGCATTTAATAGCTCAGCTGTAAATGTGAGAGCATCTTGTCCCTGTCTTTGCACAGATTGGTTTGGAGGCCTGGAAATGTCTGAATTCTGATCTGTGCTCACTGGGAGGTGTTCAGCAATCACATCTCAGTGCTGTAAGCCCAGCTGGGGAGATAAACCTGAACAGGAGCTAATGCTACAGGAGTAAAAAAAAAAATATCTGTTTTAAGAACCATAAGAGAAAATTTGAATTTCACCAGCCTGGTGTTTATAGACTGGTGTTCTCTCCTCTCCAGGAAGCCAATCTGAGCTTCCACGGGGCTCCTGCTGGAGGAAATCAAATCAAAAAAGGCAATTCCTGCAGGTTTGTGGTGGCTGAAGGGCAGGTGTGGATGTCCCTGCAGGTGTACCTGGGAGGAGATGAGAGCATGGGAGAAGGGCTCAGCAGGAACAAGCTGTTGTTGCCCTAAATGCACTTCTAAAAATGCCTATTCCTAAAAAAAATAGGAAAATGCTGCTGTCTGCTCTGATTACCCTCATCAAACC
The DNA here is from genome assembly GCA_035221435.1 of Sphenopsis melanotis. NCBI lineage: Eukaryota > Metazoa > Chordata > Aves > Passeriformes > Thraupidae > Sphenopsis > Sphenopsis melanotis. The sequence continues at coordinate 3,797,231 of JAWMRF010000092.1, read as the reverse complement.
AGGGGGGCTCTGATGGAGAGGGGAGGTTCTGTCTGCTGCCTGGGGGAGATAATGGGAAAAAACAGGCCAGAATTTATAAAATCAGTGTGTCAGCCTTCCCCAGGACAGAGATGAGCTAGTTCTACCCAGAGAGAAAATTTTAACCAAAACTTTATTTTTTTTTTATTGACTTGAGAAGGAGGAAGGGTTGAGAAGGGTTTCAGCCTCACCTTTTGGTGGCCAGGCTGGCACTGTCCTCATGGCCACTCCCAGCCTGCAGAACTGGTGTTCTCTGCCAAATTCCTCCTGTCCTTCTCCTGGAATCTGCTGCATTTTGTATTTGCTGGGAATCTCCCAAGGAAGGAAGGAATGATGAATCTGACTCCATGTTCTCAGAAGGCTAATTTATTATTTTATGATACTATATTATATTAAGAATACTAAACTATACTAAAGAATACAGAAAGGATACTTACAGAATGCTAAAAAGATAATAATGAAAACTGGTGAATCTTTCCAGAGTCCTGACACAGCTTGGCCCTGATTGGCCAAAGAGTGAAAACAACTCACAGCAGAATCCAATGAAACAATCACCTGTGGGTAAACAATCTCCAAACACATTCTACATGAGCACAGCACAGGAGAAGCAAATGAGATAAGAATTGTTTTCCTTTTCCCTGAGGCTTCTCAGCTTCCCAGGAGAAAAACCTTGGAAGAAGGGATTTTTTCAGAGAATGTGAATGCCATAGCTGCCAAAGGGAAGCAGGAGGATGGATGGGAGGCCCCAGGTTGTTTTTGGAATGTTTTGGAAGAGCAGGACACATCCATTGCTGTGGACAGGGAATTCCCTGACTCCCAGAAAGGCAAATCCTCCTTATTTAGAGTGAAATCTCTGATGCCCTTGACCTGCAGGGAATTCTCTCCCAGCAGCCCTGCCCATGGCCCCAGGAAGGAATTTAATTATTTATTCCAGGAAGGAATTTAATTTAATTTTAGCCCTGTGCAAGGGCTGCCAGCTGATTTTGGAGTGCTGCTGAAGTGGAAGTTTCCAAGCCACACCTGAGGGAAGCATCCTTAGTGCAAGAGATTTCTACTTTAGACTAACAAGAGTCTTTTTAGTATTTTTAGTCTCAGCTCTTTTTACCTGAGATTAATTTTTCAGGGGAAAGATGCCCAGTGGCCCAGCAGAATAATTATTTTCTCCAAATCCTCTCGTATAAAAGGAAGGGGAAACTCAGTATCTTTTAGCAGGAGAAAGATTAGAGCAGGTGAGAGTTGCATTTTAGTGAAAATGAAGGTTTTGACTGCAGATCTTTATGCTCTTTATCCTGAGATTGCAACCCTGAAAAAACTTCAATCAAAAGCTGCTTATTGGGTAAAAGGAGTTCAGCGAGGGAAAACAAAGAGAAGGAAAGGAAAATAAAGCGGGGGGGGGGTGGGGAAATGAAGTACTTTAAGGGCAGAGGGTGAATGGATTGCTGTTCCTGGAGGAGCTGCTGAATAAATAAATTATTGGGATGCTCTGAGTGGTTCCCCAGCCCCTCCCAGGGTATCTCAGCCCTGTGCTTCTGCTCCAGAGGGAGCAGGGGGATGTGCAGAGCTCTCTCCTCCAGGGTGATTGAGCACGGGGCATCCTCCCTCTGCTCCACTCCACAGGCAGTCATTTATTGATATATTGATATATTGAGATATATATATATGTATAATATTTTTATATTTATATTTTTATATATTTTATTATTATTATATTTATATTTTTATAGATTTCTCTATTGTTAACACTAGATATACACATATATATTTATATAAAATAATTCTTGCTCAATGATATTTTGCAATAAGCTCCTCTCACTTGATACGCAGTTATTTATTTATATATTTGTGTATTATATGTTTATATTTATATATTTATTTCTATATTTCTCTATTGTTAACACCATTATTATATATACACACGTATATATTTATATAAGATAGTTCTCACTGACTGAGGTGTTGCAATAAGCACCTCTCACTTGATAGGCAGTCATTTATTGATATATTTAAAAATAATTTTATTTATAAATATATTTCTCTATTATTAACACTATTATTATATATACTCATGTATATTTATATAAAATAGTTCTCATTGACTGCTGTCTTGCAATAAGCTTCTCTCACTTGATAGGCAGTCATTTATTTATATGATTTTATATATATTTATTTCTATATTTCTCTGTTGTTAACACTATCATTAAATATACACGTTTATATTTATATAAAATAGTTCTCGCTGACCAATGTGTTGCAATAAGCACCTCTCACTTGATAGACAGTCATTTATTTCTGTATTTATAAATATGTATTTATATACATATTTATTTGTATATTTCTAGGGCTGTTAACACCATTATTATATATACACATATATATTTGTATAAAATAGTTCTCGCTGACCAATGTGTTGCAATAAGCATCTCTCACTTATTTCTATATTTATAAATACATATTTATATACATATTTATTTATATATTTCTAGGACTATTACCAGTATAAATATATACATTTATTTATATAATATATAATATACACATATGTGTATATACATATATCTGTATATAATTTATATACACATATATTTATATATTTATATAAAATAGTTCTCACTGGCCCACGTGTTGCACTAAGCACCTCTTGCTTATTTCTATATTTATAAATACATATATTTATATTTATATATTTATCTGGCTATTGCTAAAGCATTGTTACATATCCCCATATATATTTATATAAAACAACTCTCACTGACCAATGTGTTGCAATAAACACCTCTCACTTGATTTATTTCTATATTTACAAACACATATATTTATATTTATATATTTATATATTTTCTATATTTATAAATGTATTTATATTTATATAGTTCTCTGGCTATTGCTAAAGCATTGTTACATATCCCCACATATATTTATATAAAACAACTCTCACTGACCGATGTGTTGCAATAAGCAGCAGAAAGTGTGGCAGATGTGGGTTCAAGGCCCTGGAAAATTAAACATGATGCCTCTTTTTGCACTCCTACATGAAAATACATCATTTTACCCATCTGTCCTGAGACTGGGCAGATGCTTCACTGGAAGACCATGCTCTTTATGTAGTTTTGTGGCAATAGTGTGTGTAATTGTTGAATTATTCATCTATTTTTTGTGTCAGCTGTAACCTACCCCAGTTGTTTTCCCTCCTCTGCTGGTCCCTGTTTTCTCGTGTATCAATCAACACCAAGGCAACATCCTCAGCTGGCACTCCTGGAACTGAAAGCTGAAAAAACCCTCGTATTTTCTAAAATACTCTGGGTATTCCAATGATGTCCATATTTTGAAGACTCAAAAATGGAACTGGAATTCTTTAATTCCGTTTAATTCTTTAATGCAATTACTTCAAGGTGATGTTGGTACAGCTGCAGCTGGTTTGGAATCTGCTGAGGTAACTCCAAAGACTTTCTCTCATCAAGGCCTTCTTTGGGAGGATGAATGAGGAAATAAGATCTAGGAATAAGCTGCTATGAGAATTTAAAACTTTTTCCTAATTGCTTCCTCCGTCTGCACCAAAAAGAAATCAACAACTTCCAAAATCAGCATTAATGTTATTCCTGTTTTTCCTAAGGGTTTGATCCTCCAGGGCACTCTCCCTTTCCTTTATAGCAGTCCCAGGCTGGTCCAGGGAGGTAAAGCTGATAAAAATGGGAAAAATTTGGTCATAATTCCCATTTCAGAAGTAGCCTGGGTGGGGAAGGAATTCCAGGTTGCTAAATGGGACTTGTTATTTCTATAATAATAAATAAACAACAGGCTCATTTCTGATTGCTGCGGTTCTGCTTGGCAAGAGGGACGTGTTTGTACAGATGGGCTTTGCTACTGTTCAGAATCAATGGGGTTTGGGGCTGAGTTTTTAGGAATAGTAAAAAAAGAATTATTATTTAAAAAAAAATTGAATTTTATTTATTTTTTATCTTATTTATTGAAAAAAAGAATGGTTATTAAAAATATTAAAAACCATAAACCAAACAAACAAAAAAACCAACAAAAAACCCATGCCACCTCAAAAAACAAGGCAAATTCAAATAAACCCCCCCAACCCCCCACCAAAAAAACCCCAAAACTAAAAACCCCCACAGCCAACCCCCAAAAAGCTTTGATTGCAAAAGCTAAATGAGCTAAATAACCCTGACAGAGAAAGGAGGAGATCTCACTGAATTGAACCCAGCCAATTTTAACATTCACAGTGCCAGAGGCAATTTGAGGCAGTGTAAACGTAATGGAAAAAGCACATTCCTGAGGCTGACTTCCAGCACGCTGTATCTGGGTCCTTAATGATGATAAATCAATGATCTAGAAAATAAAATCCCTTTCCCATTATCCAGATGGGCACACAAATTCTTCTCCGACTTCGAGACGGAAGCACCCAAAATTTTCAATTAGCGTTTCACGTCCCACTACCTTAAAATTAGAAGTAATTAAATGGGAGCACGGTGCAGACACTGGTGGAGGAGCTGCCTTTCTCTCTCCATAAAACAGGACCTGCTGATTGATACAATCCCTGAACTCAGCTGAGGGATTCTCTGCTGACACCCTAAGAGAGGCACTGGAGCTGAACTCTGAAATTGAATTACAACCTTTGTATCAAGCCGAAGAGCAAAGTTGTGATTATCAGGCCCTGCCTCTCTGTTTCTTCCTCCTGAACTCAACTTTTCCCCTTTTATTTTTTTGTGCCTTGACAAGTTTCTTATCTCCTGTGCCATCAGGTGATGTCCTGGTGGCTCTGCCTTCATTTGTGACCAACTCAGAGCAGAAAAAGGGGCAGGGAGGATTTGGGGGAGTGGAAATTTGCTTTTTTAAATCTTCAGCATCTCAGAAAAACATCTTCAGCATCTCAGAAAAACTTTAATCCTGTACAGACAGACCTGTCTGTGTTAGGAGAGTGAGTTGGATTTAAATATTCTTTTGTGCCTTAAAAATGCTAAAATTTGATAAAATTTAAACGTGCCAAGGTTTCCCAATGGTGGAAATGGTGGGTGTGCCACACATGTGGAATGCTGGCTGTCTTAATCTGACAGAGGAACCTCCTCCTATCACAAATGGAAAGAAATTGTGTGATTTCTGTTCATCAGTGCAATTAATTGGAGCTTGGATCAATTTGGGTTGATTCCCAGACCTCAGAGTTCGCCCCAGCTTCACCACCTGAAGGATTTTGCTCTGCTGAAGTAGCAGATATAATTAAATTTCTGTGAAACCCTGGGAGTTTTGGAGTTGCTTTTCTTTCACCTGGCAGCTCGTGGTGTCTCACTGAAGGGCATCCCTGGGTGTTCCACTGCTGGGCTGTGCTTGATGCAGTGGCCAAGATGGAAAAGTTTCCCATGGAAAAATTTATTCTGGACAATCTGTGTGCCCAGAACATGCAAAGGAAACTCAGCTCCAGTAATTCTGGCTCCACACTAAACTCAGATTATTGTGGTCTCAGTTTAAACCTTAAGGGGAAAATGCCCAGGGAAATGGAAACTTGAGCTGACTGAAAAATGGCAGAACTCTGGAAATAAGAGGGCCAATTCTTCTCTTGTCAGCTCCCAGAGGTTTGATGATGTGAATGGCTAAAGCAGGGTATAAAGTCACTTTTTACAATAGAGACTGTCATAATTTGCCAGTTCCCTGGATATAATGGCAGTGGAATTACATCCCATTTTGTTTTCAAATACGTAAATACCACTTATCCTTATGACTAGAAGGTTAATTTCATGACAGCATAACAGCCTTGGATATTTTTGTTAATGAAATGCTTCTAAACTCCAGATATTTAACTACATCATATTTATGGTGTAATTATTCCTACTTGCTTGGTGCATTTCCAGTTACATAAATTTTGCTGGTTTCAAATAGGCTCAAACAAATGCATTGTGTACTGTAATTGTTGGATAATTACAGTGTGCTTAGATGGTGATGAATGGTGTTCCAGCAGAACTTTTGCTCTTTTTAGTTCGTTTTTAAAAATTATTTACTGCCCCCAAGGTTCCTAGACAGGTTTCATGCCCCTTTCTTTGACCTTTAAGGCAGAAAACACCAGGAGAGTTGAATCGTGAGTTGCTCTGCATTAATCCTCGTTGTTAATTGGCTTCAGCACCCAAGAGATCACAGAGCTGATGAAATTTGTCCTCAGAAAAGCCCCGGGCTTTGGTGGCTTTGATTTCCTAATGAAAAGCTGTCATCCTCCTTCTGTCAGGAGCCTTGCTGCATGCCTTGACTTAAATTTCCCTTTTCAAGGGAGTTCCCAGGGGATTTTGTTGTGTTTGTCTCTTGCCCCTCTGTCATGTTTGACCAAGTTGTCTCGGATTTATTTGGAGAGTAGAAGATGCAGATTAAGAGGTGAAACCACTGTGAAAGCCTGAGTGTTGTTTTCATGGGGAACAGGGTTAAAAATCTGCATATTTCCAATAAAGCTGGAGGCAGAAGAGTCCATTTACACCAGCTTTTATTCTCTGTTCTAAAACTTTGTTTTAATGCAACTTCAGGGGAAAAAAAAAGTTTTATCCCGACTCTACAGCAATTAAGATAATGGAATTGATAATGAAGTGACAATATTTGCTCTGTTCCATGTGCTCAGGGACACTTTCACAGGTAAATTGTCATTCCCTTCCCTGAAACTGGGATCTGCAGCTGCTTGCTGGAATTTCAAGCACTTTGTCTTCCCCATTTATTCTTTAAAACAGATCAATGTGTGGTGGTGTTCACAGGGGTCCCAGGATGAGGGGAGAGATGAGAACCTTGACTCCATGTTTCAGAAGGCTGATTTATTATTTTATGATATAGATTATATTAAAAGAAAATGATATATTAAAACTATACTAAAAGAACAGAAGAAAGGATTTCATCAGAAGGCTAGCTAAGAATAGAAAAGAAAAAGAATGATAACAAAAGCTTGTGGCTTGGACAGAGTCCGAGCCAGCTGACTGTGATTGGCCATTAATTACAAACAACCAACATGGACCAATCAAAGATGCACCTGTTGCATTCCACAGCAGCAGATAATTATTGTTTTGCTTTTCCTCTGAGGCTTCTCAGCTTCTCAGGAGAAAAATCCTGGCAAAGGGATTTTTCATAAAATATGTCCGTGACATCAATGCCCACTGAAATCTCCACGATGTCTCTTGAAACAGCCCTTCCTGCCCCTCCTGTTCATCTCTGGACAGAATGTTCCCTTTTCCAGAGCCTGCTGGAAAATTATTTCTGTGCATCTCGCAGGCTGTGCTGTACAAAGAACTCCCTGGGTGCCTCCCAGATGCCCAAAATAAATGGACAGGGCTCCCTTTATCCTGAAATCCTATCCTTGGAGGGCCCTGTTGGAGTCCTGAGGATCACATGGGGCTGGGAATGAGATGGTCCAATAAATCTTCCTGTGGCCAGGAAGAGGAGCCCTCAACATCTCTGTGCTCTGGCTGATGCATTCTGTGTTTAATCACAAGAACTGGCTAATGGGATCACTTCTCCTCCCCAGACCTAGCCAAGAATAACCGCAGTCACATTTTTAGAGGGCTGTCAGTCCAAGCTTTGATGTTCTAATTCTGTACATACAGAAGGGAAAAAAAAAAAAAAAAAGACTGTTTTGGAAGCAGCCAGGCATGAAAAGCAAAAGGTTGTTGCATCTGAGCTATTAGAAGAGACCTAACACAGCAAGCTGATAGTTCAGGGTGTTAACTCCTGATACTGCTGCAGGAACACATCCTGGATATCTGCTCCCTGCTCTGCTTTCACTGGGGCTGTGATTTACAGGATGTGTTTGGAAGGAGCTGCTGTTCCAGCTTTGTTCAGGTGTTTTTTCACTGTCTCCTCGCTGGGATAACTCTTCTGTCCCCCATGGGAGCAGGAGAACACAGGCTGGGATTTTTGGAAGATTTGGAAGGGCAGGCAGGTGTCAGGAAAATTCATCCACAAACACCAGAGGTTTATGAACAAATCTGTCAGAGAAAGAGAATTTATTGCTCCATTATCAGAAGAAACAAACTTCTTCCTGGCTTGCTCAGGATTAAGATGAAGAAGTTGACACTGCCCAGACAGAATCCTGTGTTTGAATGGAATTTATGCATCATGGATGAGGTGTATGAATATG
>JAWMRF010000092.1:3748170-3768835 GCA_035221435.1 Sphenopsis melanotis | reverse complement strand
GGTGTTCCAAGATTTGCAAGGAAATCACCAAGGGAGGAGCAGCTTTCATTCTGAGGCCACTGGTATCAATATTCAGCATTTTACCAAACACTTCACAAGCTGAAAAGGGCAAAACCATCAGTTCTGTCACTAGAGTCAATGCAAATATCAGAAATGAGGCAGCCTCCTCTGACAAAGGCTTTTAAAACCTTTAGAATTGCCAAAGCCAAACCTCCCCCTTGTGTAATTTTGAGTAGGTCAGACAAGGACAGAGCAAACCAGGAAAAACTGAGGGTAAAGCTTAGCTTTACAGAGCCTGGGCTTTACAGAACTTGGGGCACGTCTGAAAACCCCAGATGAACGTGATGACAAAAAAGCAGCAGAACTGAAATATTGTGAGAGGAATTTTAGCTGATTTTTTTTTCCTTATTTACCAAGGAACTTTTTACATTGCAAACACTCAAATTGGTGTAATTGAAGTCAGGGCACTGCAAAAACTTCTTCCCCAAAATTCCTGCAGCGTTGCATGTGGGAGATTATTCCATGATTTTTCTGAGAAAGAAAGGAAAAAACCACTCATTTTCCAGAGCATGAGAGAATGTTCCTAATTCAGATTTGCAGCTTTGTTAATTAGATGTAAACACCAAAATTCCAGCAGAATTGAAGAGTTACACAGCCCCACTTTTGTTCCTGTAATTTGGTGATCACCTGGCAGGTTTTGGGATGATGTCTGTGAGACTCAGCCTGCAGAATTGTTCTGCATTATTCCTCTTGGGGTGGAAATTGATCCCTGTCACCCCTTTCAGTGTGGCACCAACAGTGCCATGTAATTATGTATTTATTGTCACTCTTGATTAGCCCCACACCTTCAGTCACAGGGGAGAGGAGCTGCTGTGTAATTTTAACAGGATTCCACGAGCTCTGAGATGCTTTTATAAATGACAAGCACAAAACACAGTGCCAGTGGTTGATCTGAACATCTGAGAGAGAGGCAGAGTGATGCACAGAGGTTTTTGTTACTCTCTGCTTCTTTCCCCATGATTTCCTCAGGCCTCTGTGCTCTCCTGGCAAGGAGGAGCTGCCAACTCACTGATTTGTAAATCTAAATTCTATGACACAAGGACATAATCTCCAGCCTAACAGCAGAGCTTTGCCAGAGGCAGCCAAACCCAGAACCTTTGGGATCATGAGGAGCAGCCACAGAGCATCCTCTGAGTTATTTAAGGGCAGATGAGACATTTCCATGGGTAGGCTCTCAATCAGATTGGGTCATAAGGAAAAAAAAATATAAAATTAAGCAAGTCTGGCTTAAGCAGAGAGGTTTGGCAGCCTGGTCCTTGGAGCCACAGGAAATCTTTTTAAGGGTGCACCAAACTCCTGATGTGATTAAGCGCTTAAAGACAGCAAAACCAATCAGCCCTTAAATAGAAGGGCTGCTCTCAACATCCTCATCTCCTGGTTTACCTTTAACTCAGCATACTCAGCTCCTGCCTTCCTTTAATTCAACCATCCCCAGCTCCTGATTTGCCTTTATCTCAACATCCTCATCTCCTGGCTCCTTTAACCATCATTTCTTGCCTCCTGTGAGCGCTGTTAGTGAAGGTGCACACAGAACACCAGAGCTGGAAATGCTTTCCTTAGGGAGGATCTTGCTCTCCCTTCGCATTGGAGTTTTCCAGCTAATACAAATAATTATTTCCCTTTTTTAAAATCCCCATGAGTTCTAGCAGAATAACATGGTGTAAAAACCTTTAGCTTGAAAGGAATGAGGCTGTATTGTTTTCCTGATTCCCTGCAGCACCACATAATTCCTAAATTCAGTGAGAGCTGTGCCACCAGTCAGGTTTGATGGGAAAACTCCCTTCTGTTTAGCACTGTGTAATTAGAGATTAGCATTGGATATGCAGGTGCCAGAAATTTATTGATTATTTGCAGCAAAATGACCACAAGCAGCTTTTTTTGTTGTTTACAGCTCCTTCCACAGGCCTCCAGCCTGAGCTCCTTCACCTCCACCCAGCCAGCACAAACCATAAAGAAAATGCCAAGTTCTGCAAAGCCAAATTCTGTAAAGCAAATGCTGTAAATGAGTCACATTTGGAAGTTTAGTCTTTCATCTTTCATTTTATTGGGTCTAAGCACAGCAAGCCCAGTTGGTGTTCCAAGATTTGCAAGGAAATCACCAAGGGAGGAGCAGCTTTCATTCTGAGGCCACTGGTATCAATATTCAGCCTTTTACCAAACACTTCACAAGCTGAAAAGGGTGAAAACATCAGTTCTGGCATTGCAGTCAATGCAAATATCAGAAATGAATTATCAGAACATTATTAACCCAACATTTCATAGCAGCCAGTGTTAAAATGATTTAACATTTATTGATTCCAATTGCAACAGACATCACACAATGCATTTCCAATAATGGTGACAAGCAAGTAGGGTGAGAGGACAAGTGTAATTAATAAATTAGACATCACTTAACCCTGTGCGGCCACACACAGGGAGATACCCATGAAGTGCACAGCCCTAGGCAGGGTATAAATACATAAATAAATAAATAGATAAATACACTTTTTCTCTACTGTGAAACAGCCCCATCAGAGAAAGGAGGGCAGTGCCACTTGCAGAGCACACAAATTTTAAGTTTAGCACCTTGGTTTGCAGTTTTTCAAAGCAGGTTCTGCCACCACCACCCTGATTCTGAGTCCTTTGGGGCACAAGCAGCCTTTGGCAGGGTGGAGGCAGCAGGTTCAGCTCTGGCTGATGAAGGTGCTCAGTAGCTGCTGCTCCAGGTCCCACGTGCTCCTTCAGTGCTCCTGTGGCTCTCCCTCACTGCTAATTTGGATTTTCTCCTCCTCCTCGCCCTGCTGGGTTTCTGGCAGGCAGGCCGGGCTCTCCTCTGCCATCTCTTCATCTTGCCCTGCCCCACCAGCAGCTCCTTCCACACCTTCAGGAGCCCCAGTCTCACCTTGGCCCGGCTGGAGATCATGTGGGGCTTCAGTTTCTTGTCCCCCCTGCTCTTGTGCAGCTGCCTGCCCATCTGCCATGTCCTCTCCTGCCCCTGCCTCCTCCAGGGGACACGAAGCAGCCGTGGTGTCACCTGCCTTCTGCATGGGCACTTCCCAAAGGGCCTTCCCCACACAGGTGTCCTCTGCAGCACCCTCAGCCTCCTGCCCTGCAGCCCTCAGCAGCTCAGGTTCTGCAGCAGCCTGAGCCTGGCCAGGCTCCCCATGGTCAGCAGACACGTGGACATCAACCTGCACCGTGGTCCGAGTGAGAGGTGTCACCCCCTGCTCCCCACAGTGGGGCTCAGGGGACAAAGAGCTGCCAGGGGGACACTGAGCAGCCTCAGCCTCGCTGCTGGCCTGGGGATTTTGGGGTCCTTGTGCCTCTCCTGGGAGTTCCTGGGCTTCCAGCAGCTCTGGCTGAGGTTTGCCTTCGGGCTGCTGGGACAGCTCAGCCCTTTGTGTGTCTCTGGCAGCCACAGGGGCTGAGGCCTCGCTCTGCTGTGCCCTTGGAGAGGAGGCTGAGTCTCCTTCCTCCTCTCCAAATTCACTTGCAGAGGTTTCCAGCACCATTGTGGTAGTGGGGGGCTCGGGGCGTCTCAGGGTCCTGCGGATGCGCGCTGAGTAGAAATGGCTCTCCCCGGTCCAGGTGGCTGCATCACAGCACACCCGGGCAGCCCTCCTGCCCTTGGCCCTGAAAACCACCCTGGGGAACACACAGGGCCTCCTGTTCTTCCCAAAAACACCTCCCATGGCCGCAGGGGAGCACAGACACTGCAAGGGCTTCACCTCTGAGGGGCTGAGGAGGAGCAGGGAGCTCTGGCTCTGGAGGAGGAAGGGGCTTCACACCTGTGGAAATGGATATTTATTAGCCCACGCTCATTAGGGTGAGTTAATTACCCAATTGGCACCCAGGGATATGAGCTGAACAGGTGGAATTGCACCAGGGGAGACACAGAGACCTTTTAAGAAAGAACAGTCTGAAAAGAGGGGAAAAAAGAGAGAATTTGTCAAAGCAGAGCACTCTGGAAAACAGTGGCAGGTCTCAGGAGCCACTCTTCACTCCAGACAAGGAAATGTTTAGATTTCCAGTAATAGATGGGAGCAGGAGGAAAGAGAAGCAAGGCAGGCAGGAAAAAAATTACAGATAAATTTGAAATTCACAGGACAGAGCAGGGCTTATTCCTGAATAACAACATTAGGAGAGGACTGCAAGAGACACAAGCAAAGTAAAAGGTAAGATAACATCTCCCAGCACAAAACTAATTCAAGAACTGAGAAGCAAGGTCTGCCTTAAACATTGAAATGAGCTAAACCCAACAAAATTACTTGTGCTCAAAGAGACCCAGACTGTAAAAATGTGCATGAATTAAAGCAAGGAACCCATCCCATAAGAACCAAGCAGCAAGAGAGCTGCCAGACCCACAGAGCTCACACAGCCCCTGCTCACCAGCACTGCTCCACACCCCACTGAAGATCCCTCACCTGGGAGCCAAAACCTCACCTGGGCTTAAATAGGAGGGGGGGGTCACGCTCAACCCCTTCCCCCCTTGACTCCCAACCTTAGTTCCAGCAGGTTCTGGAGTTCCCTTACTCTATTTTTATTTCCCCAGGCATTTCCAAGCCTTTGGGAACAGGATGTGGCTGTGCTCCTGTGTGCAGCTGATGGTGATGGACTTCACTTTGATAATTGCCATTGGATGTTTGAAATAAAGCTCAAGATTTACACAGAGCAGCCATGGACAAGACAAACTGACCTCTGGTTGGAAGTGGTGATGCCAAGTGGCAGAAAAAGCAGGCTGGGTTTGTGTGTAACTCACAAATGACAATACTGGCGTTGTAATCTCCCATTTTATTTGATATTGAGCAGTTAGGGGTGAAAAATGACCCCCCTTTCCCACTTGTGTGCTGTCTTCAGCTGGCTGAGTGGTGCAATTAGCAGTTTTACAGTGGCTGCAGATGATTTGAAGCATCCCAGGCACAGCTGATCAGCCTCTGCTGGCACTGACATTCCCCAGCCCTGCTCGTGTTTGCTGGCTGGGAGGGAGCTCTAACGTGGAATTGGTCACAGGGGCAAAACACAAAAGCAAATATCCATTAAAAACAAACTAATCCCAGCCAGGAGCGTGAAGGCAGAGCCTAAATATCCACTGCCAGCAGCACCAGTGCTGTGGAATGAAAAAAAAAATCAAAATAGATACATTCCAGGCTTCTTTTATTTACATAAAAACCCCTCAAATCTACAATTTTGGACGCCAGATCTGGTTCAGCATCCTCAGCTTTGCCGAGCTCCAGTGGCTCCCTGAGAGCAGAGAACAAAGGAGGAGCTCTTGGCGAGGTAAATCCGTGTGTGCAGCCAGAGCTGGGAGCAGAGCAGGACAATGTGGCCCTGCTGCCTCCTGATGTGCTCCAGCATCTGCTCTGCCCGATAACAGGCAGGGCTCTGGGGCTTGGTGGCACTGCAATGTCACAGTGCCATGCCTGGGAGGGCCTCACTCTGGGCCTGGTGTGCTTTCACAGCCTTTTTTTTAAAAAAAACTTCTTTTTAGGCTTCATTGGAACTGAAATTCAGAGGCAGGGCAGGATTTCTTTGACTTTTGGAAACTTCTCTGAACTAATCCATGATTTTTACATGTGACAAACACAGATGACAGCACGTGCAGAGTGTCACATGGCAGAGAGCTCTGGTGGCTTTGGGGACATTGATGCTTTGCAAAACAGCACAACTGGAAGAAAATTGGATCCCCATTGTGTGGGGGAATGTCAGGCACTGGAAACTTGGCAAGTGGCTTTGCAAACCCTGCAGGTGTTGCAGGGATTTATTTCAGTGTTCTCTGCAATGAGGAGATGCTCAGCCATCAGCTCATCATGAGGTTGTTGGGATAGTTCTGAGATTTAAAGTGTAGAATTTAAAATAAAGATTTAAAGAATTTCTTACCCTTGAAACATATGAAATAAATATATGAAATATTCTTGTTTAAAAAGCCCAACTTTGACTCATTTGAAACAACTCAGAAAATCTCCTGCATGTGAGATACCACAAGAAATGGCAACATAACACACACAAGTGGAGGGAGGAAAATCCTCCTGTCAGAGCAATCACATCTCCTTCCTTTACCAGGCTCAGTCTTTGTTCCAAAAGCCTTTTCCAATCTCTGCTACTTTGATATATTTAAAAGGGCTGTTCTAAAAAAAACATACACTTCTTTTTTTGACAAATAAAAGGAAATAATCACAGCTCCTCCAAAGAGCCAGGCTCAGCTGTCAGCCAGGATTGTGCTGCAGGATGGAATGCTGCACACCAGCACCATTGCAGAGCCTTTCTCTGGCATCATTGCTGACAAGGAGCAGGCTGCAGGCAGCTCAGGGCATCACTCTTCATGTTTGGGGCTTTTTATTGCAGAATTCAAGCTGTTAGCTCTTTACAGAACTGTTCCTTCCAAATGGCAAAGCCTCATGGTGTGTTTGGTGTGGCAACAAACCTGGGGATGATCATCCTGGTTCAGCACAGAGCTGGCATCGCAACAGGAGGACACCACAGGGCTGAAAATCTTCTCCTCAAGGAACAGGAAGGGTTTTCCACCACTGGAGCTCTGCAGCTTTGCTTTTCCAACCTGACCTTGGAAACTCTGCCTGGCCCATATCCCCAGGTACAGGAGCTACAGGCCCAGGACTCTCAATGGTTAATTTAGTGTGGCATCAAACCCAGGGATGATCTGCCATGGGACTGCCCTTATTCATCACAGAGGAAGAGGACACAACAGGGCTGAAAAGTCTTCTCCTGATGGAACAGGAAGGGTTTTCCACCACTGAGCTCTGCAGCTTTGCTTTTCCAACTTGGCCTTGGAAACTCTGTCTGGCCCATGTCCCCAGGCCCAGGACTCTCAATGGTTAATTTGGTGTGGCATCAAATCCAGGGATTATCTGCCCTCATTCATCATAGGGCTGAAAATCTTCTCCTGAAGGAACAGGAAGGGTTTTCCATCACTGGAGCTCTGCAGCTTTGCTTTGCTTTTCCAGAGGGTGCAAAACATGGACTCGGCCTTGGAAACTCTGCCTAGCCTGTGTCCCCAGGCCCAGGACTCTCAGTGGTTAATTTGGTGTGGCATCAAACCCAGGGATTATCTGCCCTCATTCATCACAGGGCTGAAAAACTTCTCCTCAAGGAACAGGAAGGGTTTTCCACCACTGGAGCTCTGCAGCTTTGCTTTTCCAACTTGACCTTGGAAACCCTGCCTGGCCCCACACCAAGATGCCACAGGCCCAGGACTCTCAATGGTTAAATAACATTTTCTGTAGCACAGCTCCTGCTCAGAATCCTCCTCAGCAGAATTAGACAGCCAGCTCGTGGTCACAAATGTGATTGAGGCTGATTTCCCTCAGGGTTACTTGTTCAAGCCTTTTCCCTGCCTGAATTTGGGACAAAGAGTGGCAGAGAACAGACCCAGATCCCTCCTAGACAGCAGCAGCAGTTGGTAACTTTGGGAGAACAAACAAAAAGTAAAACAATTGAGTTCAAGCAGGTGAGCTTTCAGTCAGCTTTGTGTGTGTTTATTTAAAACCTTCCCACTTTTCAGGCCCAAGCAGCCCATGGTTTAAGAGCACTGCAGACACTGAGCAATAATTGGAGTTTATTGGCTCAGAGAAAACTTTTGAAGTGTTCCAGGCACCTCCTTTGCCCCAGCAAGTGAAGGAAGATTATCTGTTTTGCAAATTTTACACACAGGAGGCTTTGCCAGCCTAAGGGCAGGTGGAAGAATAGAAGTCAAGGTGTTAAAAAGCCCATCCTTCTCCCAAAGTGCTAAATTTCATCCCCAACACCTCTGGTCACACACTCAGCTCTTCCTCCTCAGCCTTCAGCTCTGTGCAAGATATCGAAGAGGCACCTGCAGGATATTTTGTCTTGCACTTTTCCCATCAGCATCCCATTCCTCAAGCACTCTGTAATGCCTAAAAATAAAATCTCCAATCCACCACTCCCCCCCCCCCCTACACCCCTGGGCACTTTGTGTGGTCAAACCTTGCTCAAAAAGCTCCTTTAAAAGGAGTCAGTCCCTATTTCTCCTTTGAAGTCTAAAGAAAAGCACTCCACAGTTTTTGCCATATTCTCTGTTCTCATTTATTCCCAGCAATTAAAACACACTCAGTTTGGGGTTTTGCCATGATCTTTAAAAGTGTATTTTATTGGTAGCACAGTGGGAGGAACATTAAAAGTCAGTAGATTTCAGCTGCATACACTGACTTCTGCATTCTGATCAAGACTACATTTTAACTTTGCATAAATTACACAGGTCACACAAACACTTCCACTACTACAAGAGATACAAAGAACAAGCCAGAATTAGGATTTAATCATCTTCCTGTGAAAATATTTTGTTCAACATTCACAGCAAAGCAGCAAGCATCAATACAAGAGAATTATTCAGGGAGGTAGTTCAATATTTCATTATTTCAAGGAGAAGTGGCTGTTGGCCTCACAGAAAGCATCTGACTGCACGCAATTAGAGGAGCAGTTTTCTATTCTGTTCCCAGACTCTTCAGACCAACCCATCACCAAACCTCACTGGGGGAATGCAGCATCAGCTCAGTGAGATCCTGGTTTGAGTCAATCAGCAAGGCACAATCTGAAAAACAGCTCCAGGGAAAGGCAAGGAACAGATCTGTGACTGAACAACAACTCAGGAGAACATCTGAAAAGCTCTGTAAAAATTCACAGATCTGCCTGGCAAGAGTTTCTGAAGTCTGGGGCAGATTCTGCACAATCCTGAGTCCAACAGCTGGGGCTGTAAGGGGTTAACCCCTTCCTGAGGGCAGGAGCCTCATCCTTGTCCCTGCACAGATGTGACCCCTGAGGACCAAACATCTCAAGCTTCAACTTTTTCAGCCTCTATTTCCCCAGTGCTCCCAAGCACTCGAGGCAGTGAGGGGGGCACGAGTGGGAGCTCAGCCTCTTGCTGTACAGGAAGAAAAGCTGCTGGTTCTTCTGGAAGCTGCACTGCTGGCTGCATGGTCCCATCCTGCAGCTCTGCCTCAGCTCCTGGGGTGCCGCCCCTGCTCCCCTCCTGCCCCAGCTCACACAGGGCTCCACCCTGGGGCTGCTGCAAGACCTCACTCAGTCCTGTGAGCCCTGCACAGCTCCCCACAGCCTGGGCAGGGGGCACAGTGCCCTGCATGCCCTCCCTCAGGAGCTCCAGCAGCTGGCTTGGTGCCTCCAGAGATGCCCACTGCGGGCACAGGGGCTGCCAGGACACAGCAGAAGAGCAGTAGAGCTCAGCCACCCCCTTTGCCATGACCTCTGAAGGGCTCTGCAGGGTCAGCAGGGACATGGCCTCCACCAGATAGCTGAGCTCAGCCCTCTGGGCAGACTGGGGGCTCGGCTCAGCAGCTCCAGCCCTGTCTGTGCCCTCCACGGGCTCAGGCCCTGCCACCTGCACAGCACACAGGGACAGGTCCCTGCCCAGGAGAACCCCCAGGGTGCCTGCAGGAGGTTCTGTCCCAGCTTCACTGGAGAGCTCCATGAGGCTGGGGATATTCCCCTCCTGCAGGGTTAGCCCAGCACAGGGGGTTCCCTCACTGCCAGCCTGCTCCTCCTCAGCCCCCAGAGCTCCCACAGCAGCACCAGCAGCAGGTCTCACTTCCTGTTCTGCCTCGTCCACTTTCTCCTGCTGGCTCAAGCCTTCAACTTCTCCTTCATCCTCCTCATCAGCAGGGGCCACAAAGAAGTCCATAGGGTTCCAGGCTGCCTCCCACCTGTGGGAATTTACAAAATCAGAGGGTTTAGGGAAAGCTGCAAAAGATAGGCCTCAGAGGCAACAGAACTGTGATTAGAGCTAAGCAGCAGCCATGAGATAGGTCAGCAGAAAAATTATTTAAACTGTAGAAAAGCAAGGACAAATAGAACAATGGTCTGTGTATTAATGCTTGTCTAGAATAACTCTCTAAGCTACAGAAAAGTTTATCTAGTAGGATATTAGGAAGTTTGAAGCTTAATAATGGAGCTCTGGGCATTGTGTTTTAAGGCTTACAAGTGTATTCGAAATAAGCAAGCATTGTTTTAACCAAAAATACATGTGCTTATAGTGGTTGGATAGAACTACTGCCAATATGCTTTTGCTTTGTGCGATTGGTCAAAAAACTTATAAAGTAAGTTGTAACATTAAGTTCTTTGTCTGCTGCCTGGGATGTGTGCTGGTGGCATCTTCCCATTGTCATAACCATGTAATGAGACCGATGCTGATAAATAAAACACCTCAAGGCATGTTCCACAGCAGTCCTGTCCCGTTTGTGATTTGTACATATACCCCCGGCCAGCAATAGGTTGTAGGAATGAAGTGCAAGTGTTTGAAAAGTGAAAATAGAGATACTTCTATTAATTTGATGTAAGTTTGTAGACTCAAATATTGTTGCCCCACATAGTCTAAGTTACTTTGTCCTGAAACCAAAAATAGAAATATTGGTTACATTTATTAGATTATAGAAGGAGTATAAAGGAATGCCTAAGTTGCATTTTGATTCTGGATTTTCATGTTAAGTTACAGTCAAATTTTAACTTTACTCTGTCCTTGACAGTGTCCCAGACTCCTTTCTACACAAGTAAATGGTCCTCCTGCTGTAAGGTTTCTTTGTCATTAATGGAGTCATTAATGGACCCTAAGCTTCCTTACCCCATGCTACATTTGATGAAGATGATTGGAGCATTCATTGTTATATACTGCTAGGAAGGCAACATGTAGTTCTTGACCATCAAGCATTTGGCAAGTGTATATTGAAAGAATATATTTTATACATGGGAAAGTGTATCTTCCCATAATACGTCATTCATGAAGATCAATGCAATCTCCAAAATGTCACCAAAAAGCCAGGGGGAGGGAATAAAAAAGGAGGAAATTTATTCTAGTTTGGATGTTACTTTGATTGACATTAGCCAAAAGTAGCTTTGCTCAGCAAAACATCTCTGGGAAAACAGATTTCACAGATCAGAAGCAATGGAAGAGAAATTAAATGGATCAACAAATGTATCGCAGGATATCTATGGCAAAAGTAGAAATTAAAGCCAGGTTTGTTACATCTTTGTCTAAATGAGAGTTCCTTCTTTCTCTTTTATTGTGTTTGCAGGGATGCCCTGATGAAGGCAGGAATGATGCATCTGACTCCATGTTCTCAGAAGGCTAATTTATTACTTTATTGTACTATATTATATTAAAGAATACAGAAAATATACTTACTCAATGCTAAAAAGATAATAATGAAAACTCATGACTCTTTCCAGGGTCCTGACACAGCTTGGCACTAATTGGCCAAAGAGTCAAAACAACTCACACCAGAATCCAATCAGGCAATCACCTGTGGGTAAACCATCTCCAAATAGAGTCCACATGAGCAAAACACAGGAGAAGCAAATGAGATAAGAATTGTTTTCCTTTTCACTGAGGCCTCTCAGCTTCCCAGGAGAAAAATCCTGGGTGAAAGAATTTTTTCAGAGAATGTGAATGCCGGACTCTTTATGATTTTCATCTCCACAAAATACTTTGTGATATGTTTTAGGAGTGTAGTCCAAGATGCAGTGCAAGTACAGCCATTTTAAAAACAGGCTTGCTGCTTGTCTTGCTTTGTTCTGATTTCTTCCACTCATCAGTAAAACAAAAATAATATACAAAAACTTCCAGGAAGGAGATTTCAAGGAAAAAAGAACTAGTGAACAACTTTTACAAATAGGTGTTTTGTTTCTTTCAGTTTTTCTGCTTTGTAGTCAATGCTTCTTCCGCATCAAACAGGTTTCTTTTACCCATGCAGTCTGCTTTAGGTGTATTAAAATTAATATTCTAAGGCATATTGTATAAGGACTTGACAGTGTTTAAAGTTTGCCTACAGTTTAGTTGATGTTGATGTCGATAAAGTCTATCTAAACCAGGCTTCGTATTTGGATGCATTATAAAGTCAACTGTTAACAGCAGCTTGATAGAGTGCTTGCTGACAGTGTCTGTATGATCTGAGGACTCTGACTGCTGAGCCCTGAAGCAAACTGTTGCTTATTGAAGATGTGAATTACTTCAGCTGTTGGACCCTACTTCCAGACTCCATGGCTTTCAGAGCTGGCAGGAGCTGATGTTTACTTGCTCCCCACTCTTCCCCAGGTCAAAGAAGCACCTCATTTCCCTAGCAGTTTGTGTAATCCTGAAAAATATGGAAAGTGCAGTTAAGTGTGTCACAGATTCCCCTCTGCTGCTCTCTTACCTTGGCTATGACCTATGGTCATGTTTCAGACAGTCAACCTGAGCAATTCAACCATTGCAGTGAGACTGAGAATAGCTGATATAGAAGGACGCTTGGCCCAGATCAGTTTTGAACTTAAGGATAAAGACAGACATTTGTTAACTTGTTTTTTCCCATGTATAAACCAAAATAGCACTGTGAGTTTATAAGTTGCAATAAAATGGAGATGAATATCTGTAAAGAAATCCAAAATTCTGCATTCTGTAAGATGCTATTGTTGGAAATTATATGACTTTCCTGATATCGTTCTTAATTAATTATTTTAATTAACTTTTCTAATTAATTATTTAATCATAAGCAGTGTAATTTTCCACCCTGTCATATGCCACAGTAGCCAGAATTAAATTGCCATAAGCTGCTACTGTGGGAACACAGTTTGGGAAAATTACTGAAACTTTCGGTTTTGCTAAAACAGCTGTAGTCAGCCTTGATATGCTTCAATAAACACAGCTTGGGAGAGGTACATTGCTGAAACTGGACCACAAGGGCATTTTGCAGAACCTGGAGATAAAAAGAAACTAAGAAAGACAATTCAACAATTGTCCTGACAACCTCTCTAGATGGAAAAAATGTAAAATAAAGACTGAAAATGTGGACTCGTTAGAGTGATACGATGAAATCAATAACCAATAGAAAGTAGAATACTAATTGATGGAGAGAACTGTATAATTTATAGCAAATGAATATAATTTTTTTTGCTAAAATATATTAATAATGAAAAGTTTTGGAAAAGTGGCTGTGTGTTTGGCAGAGGGATCCCATGCACACCCAGCACTGTTATAGAGACATGCCAACTTTCTAATATTAAAAATAGTGTTAGAAAATCCTGGCGTTATTTCAGCAACACTATTATTACTTTTTAAAAACTAATCAGAGTAAATATGACACTTTAAATTACACAGCTTACCTGAGGTCTGAAGCTTATTATAATGTATTTAATTTAATATAAATTACTAAAAGTATTCAAGTGGTAACATTTGTTACTTTTTTGTTTTCTGATGTTTTTCAAAATTTAATATCAAATAAAGTATAAGATGAGATTTAGATTAAATAAGTTCTTTAGTTATCTTGTCCTTACTAACAGTAAAGGGAAAAATAAATAAAAAACTACAAATAGAAAGCAGGAGTAAAGGAATATTCTAGAAGTTTAAATAATAATCCTTGCTTGTTTGCTAGTTTTAGTTGAGACTAGAAGTGGTCATTTATTTTACTTTGATTTAAAACTGGGGTTTTCAAAATAAGGTCCACAAATCTTTGGTAATGTCCAGGTTATTTCTACTAGGCTTCAATAAAAATTGTGAAAAATCATAAATAGGGTTAGATTTGTCTTTTAGGAGTCTGTACTCATTGGAAATTTGGAATCATGTGACTGATTGACTAAGGACTAAGACTAACTCTCTAAACTGGTGCTGGAGAATTATAGCATTTCTCTCAAAGGGACAGAGGTATGAGAGAGTTGTTGGAGGTATTTATAAGACCTGAGGGGAGACCAATAACTGATGTTTGATGACTTTTCATATTGGAATTATGATATTGTTACAGAATTTGAAGATAGTACTGCAATATATATTGACAAGATAAGAGTGGTCCTGATTTTATTCTGACTTGCATTACCTCTCTAATTCCACAAAGTACCATATTTCCTCCGGTTTACATGGCTGTTGGTAAGGCAGCAATTCAGTTCACTCATTGACATAAATACTGATGATACATTAAGGGTTTTTTTTGTTTGAATGTATATCCTATGCTACTTTGGCTGGTGACTTTCTTTGGCAGAAAGAACATGCTTATAGAATCCAATTTGTTTATAGATAATGCCAGTGAAGACACTTTGTTCTTGTACATCTTCTTAATCTATTTTGCCATAAATGAAGAAATTATTTTTTGCTTCCACACCAGATATTAAAAACAGATTGTTTCTTTGTTCTTGCTGCAGCATGTTATCACTTCCATCGCCAATTTCCACTTCCTTCAAATTACCAGCCACAATTTTATGCATCTTTCTTTGTAAAAAACTTTCTTAAGCCAACAGTTTTTACTACTTTCTTCTGAACTCAATATTTTTTTAAAGTGTATTGTCCAAACTTGGAATCCAAGCTGAATTCCTGCTGATATCACATTCCTTCTGCACAAATAATTTTCCATCTATCTTTTAAGATGTCTATAACTATGATGATGTTTTGTGCAATATTGTAGTATGTTTTACTCCTACTTAGCTTCTGATTATGCACAGTAACACATTATCATTTTCTGCAGAAATTATACCTAATGTCTTATTTTCTGTTCTGTATTTGGGTGAACATTGTAAATAATTGCAATATTGTAAATAATGCAATATTTTATTTTTTCATCTTTTTTTTGCAACTGCCACACCAAACTGACAGAAAAACTTTAAATTGTCTAAAAGTAGCCTGTTTTTCCTAAAAATATGAACAAATATAGTATTGCAGTTCAGCTTTGTCTCAGCAATTGACCACAGTTACATGTGATATGTTTCTCGCTATAATTAAAATGTACAGATTATGTAATTATCTACAACCAATACAAATAATTCCTGTGAAATAGAGCAGCATCTGTTCTGTTTGAAAACTTACTTTTCATTTTGATAAGAATACCAAGGAAAATAAATAAAACTAAGTCTTTTTCTTCATGAATTTAAGAAAAAGGTGCTCCTAAAAGTAGTTAAGGTAATTCTCCAGATTACCTGTTCCTGGAGGTCTCCTAGCAAGAACAAATTCTCCCAGTAATTACAGAAAATTCAAATTCAAATTCTCCCAAATGTCAGTCTGGAGTTGATCCTCACTTTCTGGAGGAGAGCTGCCAGTCAGAGCTTGCCATGAAAAAAAACCACTTAGGTCTTTCCTTCCTTCTTTTCAGTAGCTTCCATAAAGTTTTCAAAGGAAAGCCTTTCTTATCCCTTCTCCTTTCCTTTACTCTAATCAGCTATTTTCAGTCCTTTGCTCCGTTTCCCTACAGCTTTGGAACTAGACAGACTAAAGCAGGGTCATTTGATCCTTTTCCCAGGTGGAGGACAAGAAGGGATAAAGTTAGCACATCTCTTGAGGGAGCAGATGTGACTGATCATGGATGGTCAGTCAAAAAAGAAGTCAAAAGAGTTCATAAACTTGCGATATGTAAATTGATATCCTGTGAATACTTGCCTGTTTTGAGAGTTGGAGATGAAATAACTTCCTGAGCTGAGGAATAGATAACCAGAATGTCTGAGTATGCACAGCCTTTCAGTTAGGTAGACTATTGAACTACTAGAGCTTCAGAAAGATACCTTTAAGAGTTGAAACACTTCAGATTTCAATTTTTGAAAGATTTTAAATATATGAAAAATTGGCTGCTTAACTGATCTAAATGAAAATTTCAATGAAGATGGGTCATTTAAAGGTCAATGAAAAATTGGTTTATCTTTTCAACTGTATTTCTAGTTTATTCTGAAGGATTACTTAAAATTTGGGAATAGTACTAGTGAGATTTTCTACATGTTTATTTCAGGAAAAGTATACTGGAAAATCTGTAATATGATTTTTTTTCTCATGTTTTTAGTTTTTGAGGTAGTTGAATTTTTATTGTTTGTATATTTTAATGGCATTTTCTACAACATAGTATTTCCATTGAAAGTGTTAGTGAATAACTTGAAAATTTATTATTAAGAACCATAGTGAGTAGCACCTTAATATGTGATTAACTTCACTTGAAGAAATGGATAGACTTAACAGCTTAATAAGCAATGAGTAAGAGCAGCACAGATGGACTGCATATTTTGAATAATTTTATAGGAAAATAATAGAGGATAAAGTTTTATTCTACAAGTATTTCTCCCATGAGTTAATATTATTCACTGGCATAATTTCACAAAATTTTCTAGTTAATTGCTATAATAATTACTGGTGAAGAAACTGTTTAAACTGAAACATTTAAGTCAAAATAGCAGCAGCTATAAAAGGAAGCAAAATGTGGAAATAGTAATGGAGTGAGGAGCAATCACTACATGCCAGGTTTCTGGGTACAAAGAGCAAGCCAAACATGGAGTTAGGTAGGAATGTCACTTGATAATGTCTTGTTAACATGGAAGTCAGTAAGACACTTTCCTGTTTTTAGAGCAGAGAGTTAAGTCACCTAAACCAAACATTTTCTTCTATTCTGTCAGTTACTATCACCTCTCCCTTTTCCTTGTTTCACTCTAGGACCCAAACTGGCAGTAAGCAAAAGTGGATCACAAAATTTGATCTTATTGAATCCATCTCCTGCAATTATTTCAGACACATTATTACTTTTTTCTTAAGGTGTTATTATTTTAAAATAGTGTTCAAGTGTTTGAAATTTACTGCTTTTTAAAGCCACTAGATATGTTAGAGGATTTTAAATCTTCCTTTTTAAGGAGGATGTAGACAATAGTGAGTTATGTTTCTTATTATGAATTCCTTTGTCTTATTTAATACTCCTTTTGGGAAGAGAAACGTGCAAGCATCACCATTTCCCAAATAAAAGTGATTGTATTTCACCTGAACTTAAGTCATGACTCACAACCTCTAGCATTTTTGTTATCCTATATTCCTACCTACTCTTTGATTGATAATGATATAAATTATTATTATGTAAAGGGATGGTGTGCCAAAACATAAGCAAGTGAGTGGAAGTGGAATGCCTCAATCTGCTTCATGAGGCGTCAGATACAACAAACCACACCTGAAATGTTTCTATACCAGTCCATGCAATATAAGCAACAAACAAGATAAACTCAAAGCTTTCCTCTAGTCCCAGAGATTTGACATCAATGCAAAACCTGGTGGGATGACTCCTGTGACTGGAGTGCTGTGTTGGATGAATACAAGCTCTTCAGGAGGGATAGACAGGGTAGGTGAGATGGGGTGTGTATGTTGCATGTAATGGAGGGACTGAAATTTTGGAACATTATGGAGCTTACAGTTGACAGTGGCACAGTTAAGAGCCTCTGGATAAGAATCAAGGGACAAACAAATAATGCAGTGTCATCATGCTAGTCTACCATAGATCACCTAGTCAGGAGAATGATGCTGATGAATTTTTCTTTGAGGAACGAGGGGACACTTCCAAGTTAACCGCTCTTGTCCTTATGGGTGACTTTAACTTGCCATATGTTAACTGAGAATACCACACAGCTTCACAAACAGGTCCAGAAGATTCCTAAAACACTTGGATGATAACTTCACATTAGAGGTATTAAGGGAGTCTACTAGGAAAGATGTTTTCCTTGATTTGCTGCCAATTGCCAAAGAAGGGCTTGTGAGTGAAGTGGAGATTGGTAGCTGTCTTGGCCAGAGCAACCATGAAACAATCAAGTTTAAAAACTGTTGTCCAGAGGAAAAGTGCCAGCAACACTTCAACTCTGGACATGAGGAAAGCAGACTTCCAGCCACTCAGGGTGAGCAGGAAAATGCTTTTGACGGTTCTGGGATCAGTAAATGCTGGTCATTTTTAAAGCACCACCTCCTCAGGGCACAGGAACAGGCAATTTCAAAATGTTGGAAATCAAGCAGATGAGGGAGAAGACTGTCTTTGGTAATCAGGGATTGTTTTTTGGAGCTAATGCAAAGAAGGAAGGTGTATGCCCAGTGGAAGCGAGGTGTTGTGACATGGATGGCATGCAGAGATGCTTGTTCACCACCATTGGGAGAAAAGGCATGGGGCCGAAGCTCAGCCAGAGTTGAAGCTGGCCAGAAATGTGGGGCACAATAAAAAGAGTTTTTTCAAATGCATTAATGGCAAAAGGCAGTGTAGAAAATATCAGCCTATAACAGGATGAGGATGGTCACCTCACAAACAGGGTCATGGACAAGGCAGAGGTGTTTAATGCTTTTTTTGCCTCTGTCTTCAACATCAGTGATGGACTAATGGGCCCCCAGCGCTCTGAGCTGGAGGGCCATGGCTATGTGAATTAGAAACTTCCAGCTGACCCTGAAGTTGTGCGTGATCTGCTGCTCCAGCTGGATCCCTATAAATCTATGGGGCCTGATGGGATTCATCTGAGAGTTCTTCAAGAGCTAGCTGGTGTCGTTGCAAAACCTCTCTCAATGATTTTGACTTCTGAATCTGGAGAGGCCCCAGTTGACTGGAAGCTGGTAACCTTGTCCCAGGCAAGACCTTGTAAACTACAGGCCTTTCAGTCTCACTTCACTGACTGGTGAAATTATGGAGAAGATTGTCCTTTGAGGTGCTGAAAAACACCTGAAAGATAATGTGTTAATTGTTCAGAGCCAGCATGGCTTCCTGAGAGGGAAGTCCTGCTTGTCAAGCCTGACTTCCTTTTATGACAAGGTAACCCACCTAACTGATCAAGGGAAGCTGGTTGATACAGTCTTTTTGCATTTCAGTAAATCTTTCCATACTGTCTCTCACAGCATCCTCCAGGACAAAATATCCAGCCTACAGCTGGTTAAACACATCATAGGATGGGGGAACAACTGACTCACGGGTTGGATACAAAGGATTATAGTGAATGGGGTGACATCAGACTGGTGTCCTGTCACTAGTGGGATTCCGCAGGGCTCCATCCTTGGCCCTGTGTTCTTCAGTATCTTCATTAATAACCTGGATGCAGGACTTGAAGGGATACTAAGTTTGCAGATGATACTAAATTGGGAAGAAAGATTGACTCGCTTGAAGGCAGGGAGACTCTGCAAAGAGACCTTGATGAAATAAAGGGCCAGGCAATCACCAGCAGTATGAATTTTAACAAATAAAAGTGCTGGATTCTGCACCTGGGATGGGGCAACCTGGGATGTACAGACATATTGGGCAATGAGATGCTGGAAAGAAGGGCTGTGTAAAATGACCTGGGGATGCTGGTTGGCAGGATGTTGAACGTGAGTCAGCAGTGCTCTGGCAGCCAGGAGGGCCAGGCGTGTCCTGTGATGCATCAGGCAGAGTATTGCCCGCTGGGCAAGGGAGGGGACTGTCCCACTCTGCTCTGCACTGGGGCAGCCTCACCTCAAGTTCTGTGTACAGCTTTGGTGACTGCAATATAAGAAAGATATAAATATATTAGAGACTGTCCAAAGGAAGGCAGTAAAGAGATGAAGAGCCTTGAGGGAAAGCCATATCAGGAGTGGCCAAGGTCACTTGGTGTGTTCAGCCTGAAAAAGAGGATACTGAGGAGAAACCTCAGTGTTTACAACTTCCTCACAAGGGGAAATGCAAGGGCAGGCACTGATCTCTTTTCTTTTGTTCCCAGCAGGACCTGAGGGAATGGCCTGAAGTTGTGTAGGGGGAGGTTTAGTTTAGATATTAGAAAAAGGTTCTCCACTCAGAGGGTGGTTGGGCACTGGAACAGACTTCCCTGGGAAGTGGTCCCAGCGCCAAGCCTGATAAGAGTTAAAGAAGCACTTGGACAATACTTGCGGGCCCATGGTGCGACTCTTGGGAATGGTGCTGTGCAGGAAGTTGGACTTGAAGATCCTTGTGGGTCCCTTCCAACTCTGCTTATTCTCTGATTCTGTGATTCTCTTATTTTATGTTCTGTGAATATGAAATTTAATGCTTTTTAAATTTATATGTTTTAGCAAAATTTGTTTCCTCAGAAATATTTTGCTTTTATATAATGCATGATTTTAGGTAATTCTATACATTAATCCTTTTAAAGTTAAATTCAATTTTTCCCTCTAAACAAAGTAT
Source organism: Sphenopsis melanotis (assembly GCA_035221435.1). Classification (NCBI taxonomy): domain Eukaryota; kingdom Metazoa; phylum Chordata; class Aves; order Passeriformes; family Thraupidae; genus Sphenopsis; species Sphenopsis melanotis. The sequence continues at coordinate 3,748,922 of JAWMRF010000092.1, read as the reverse complement.
AAATCCACATTTAGCACGGCATAATGAGATTCAGTGTTTTTTTTAATGCTGATTGTTTGCAATGTAATAATTTATTTTGATAGACTTTTGGGATGAGCATGATGAGTCATTTTATCTGAGAAATCTTTTATTTCTGCTGAGGAAAGTGAGTTATCATTCTTCCTATACATTTTCCTTCATTACTATTCTAGCAAAAACCTCTGAGTAAAAGTTGTGTCAACAGAACCACCCTATTATCTCAACAGTCCTCATTGCTTCTCAACGTATTTGAGAAATGAATCCAGAAACTCCAAATTTGTTTAAGGCAAATCAACAGCCTTCTTCTTGTGTATAGCTTTGTCAACATAAGAAGCTTTGTCTCAGATATAGCTTCATCTACAGCTGCTGTTCACTCCTTCTTTCCCTTTAGTCCAATCCCTTCTTAGCATTTTCATTTTTTACATTCTCAGTTTTATAAAAAGGAACAAGATATGTTTCCATTGTGATATTCTCATGGTCCATCACATGATTCCAGAGAGGGACTGAATACTTTAGGAGAAAGAAAAAACAGCAACCTGATGATAGTCATTTGTCTGTATGCTCTGGAAAACTGTTGCACTACTCCAGATGACAGTGGCTGTTGTCCTTACCTTCTGCTTAATTAAACATTTAGCACCTAACCAGGAAGTTAAAACTTGTGACAGTGGTCACAAGGGTTCTTGGGTGAAGGAAGAGACGAGAACGTTGACTCCATGATCAGAAGGCTTGATTTA
>JAWMRF010000092.1:3724397-3743151 GCA_035221435.1 Sphenopsis melanotis | reverse complement strand
TCATTCCTCTGCTTGGTATTAAATCTACTTTCCACAGCAGGCAGTCTCAGAGCAACGGAAAACACCTTCTGTGCCCAGCACAGATCCTTTGTTTGTACCCCAAACCCTCCCTGCCCCGATTCTGCCCAGATTTGCTCTTTGCACACACCAGTCACAGGCTGAAGTCACCAAGCTCCCTCCATGCCCAGAGGGAGGAAAAGAGGGAAAGTGGATGAAGAACTCTCCTGTGCAGAGCCAAGGTTACTAGAACAATTGTTACTAGAACAATTTATAATCTCTCTCTCTCTCTCTCCTTTTCTTGTGCATTTTGTTGGCCATAACTGCAATGCCTTCAGGCCTCTGGAAATGGAGTAAGTAGTTACTGCTCATTTATTTTCTAACAGTGTTGGTTATTGGATTGGCTCAGCTCTGTAGCACTGCTTGGGCTGAAGCTCTCTTGATGTGTGTTGTATTTGTCACACAAGTGCCACTGCAACGACAGCAAAGGGACTGCAGCAGAGCTGCTGGCTGCTCTGCCTGCACAGACCATGGGGAGGGCACGGGGAGGATGGCAGGGTCCCTAAACCAGAGCAGTCCTGCTCCCCTGTCACTGTCACATTTTCTGGAAAAATCCCTTCCCCAGGATTTCTTCTCCTGGGAAGCTGAGAAGCCTCAGAGAAAAATGAAAACAATAATTATCTAATTGCTTCTCCTGTGTTTTGCTGCTTTGGAATGTGGTTGGAGATCGTTTATCCAACAGGTGCATGTTTGATTGGTTTCATGTGAATTGTTTTTACTTAATGACCAATCACTGTCCAGCTGTGTCAGGACTCTGGACAGTCACGAGTTTTTAATTAGTATCTTGTTAAGCCTTCTGTCTGTATCCTTTCTCGATTCTTTAGTATAGTTTTAGTATAGCATAATATAATATAATATAATATAATATAATATAATATAATAATAAATTAGCCTTCTGAGAACATGAAGTCAGACTCAATTCATCCTTCATCCTGGGGACCCAGCAAATACCACACTGACACACACACACTCTTGGCCCTGATAGGCCAAGGAAACAAAACATCATCACTGTGGGTAAACGATCTCCACATGGTATTCTATTTTTGCATAAAAATGGGCACAGCAAATGAGAAAAGAATATTCTTGGGAAGATTTGTGGCTTGCTTTTCTCTGTGAAGAGAAATGTGGGGCTACACACTTGGCCCTGACAGCCAAGGAACCAAAACACCATCACTGTGGGTAAACAATCTCCATATTGCATTCCACTCTGGCACAGCAAATGAGATAAGAATTGTTTTTCCTTTCTCTGAGGTTCAGAGAATGTGAAAGCCAGAAATATCCTTGGGAAGAACTGTGCCTTGCTTTTCTCTGCGAAGAGAAATGTGGCTACAGCAAAACGCGCTCAACAACGTGGGCATTTCATCCTGTGGACAAGTTAAAATCAGATTTCTAATATCTGGCAGCACAGTAATAATTACACTGCTCATAACAGCCTCGCTGAATGCAGCAGGGCTGGGCCCATCACTGCAGAAGTGTCTCTGGAGGACAGTTGCAAGCCCCCATTACAATCATCCCCACACAAGTGAGTGGTGCTGGCAGCAGCACAAATCAGCTCCTGCCAGAGGAGCTCCCAGAGCTGTTAGGGGAGCACACATCACACCCTGCTGCTGACAATAAAGGAGCTGCTCGCTGCACTCAGCCTTTTTATTATTTGTTTCCCCCTAATTACACTAATTTCCAGACAACACTGATGGCAGCCCAGCAGCATTTGTTCATTCACCAAAGCAGCTCTTGATGCCAGGTCAGGCTTAAAAATAGACTCCTATGTGTTGTGGAGCTCAGTTTGGAGATGATTTCTTGTCTAGAGCGTGAGTGATTACATGGATGAATTTATCTTACAGCTCTCCAGCTTGCTTTTCCCTTCCCAACCCACTAAAACCTCATCTGTAATCACACAGTAGATTGCAGCAGGCCATTAGTTTAGAAAATAATCTGTTCATGCTGTTGAGCATCCAACTTCCTTGTGCATCAGGATGTTATAAATGTTTTATCCCAAACCAAAGTTCTGCTGAGCTCCTTGACGTCCGTCAGCACAGTTTGGGTTCTGGCCCTAATGCTCCTGGAGGGGCAAAAATCAAATTTTTAGCAAGGTGGATTCTCACAGTTAGAATTTAAATGAAATTTAAGATATTAAAGCCCTAATGCTTCTGGAGGGGTTCTGACCCTAATGCTCCTGGAGGGGCAAAACTCAAGTTTTCAGCAAGGTGGATTCTCACAGTTGGAAATTAAATGAAATTTAAGATATTAAAGCCCTTTTGTGTGGGAAATTGATTTGTAGAGAGTTCTCAGAGCCTGACAGAAGGTTCACACATCTGTATGCAAACTTTGAGATAAGAAATGCTGACTTAGAAATGCCATGGAATGAGATAGATATTGTTGAGAGAGAAATAGAGCTAGAAAAAAGATTCAAAGGATGGCCTTGCAAATAAGACTGGATACTTTGGAGAAATAGATCTATGAAAAATGCATTGTGGTAGGATCCATAAAGGGTAATTTTAGATTATTGGCTTTAAGGCATTCACAGGATGGTGCAGCAAAAGCTGATAGGCCAAGAAACATTTCTAGGATAATTAAAATACAATCTTGTGTATTGTAATTAGGAAATACTTGACTTCTGATTGTGATGGCGTGAATTATAACACCTGTATTGTCTCACTCTTCTCATGAGACTGAAAATAAAGTAAAAGTTTGTAAAACACCTCTCAGTTACCCATCTCTGAGTCAAAAAAAGAGTATTGTCCAACACTTTTGGGAGTTGAGAAGAGGTTAAAGTGCCTACACAGCCCCAGCCACAGCTAAACAGCCTGTGAGGTCACTGTGCTGTGACTGAAATTTAATTAAGAGGTGCTTCCACAGGGACAAAAAGGCTTCTGAGGTAAATGCAGCGTTCGAAGGGCACGGAGCCAGGAATTGGCAGCAGTGGTGTGTCAGATAAAAGCCTTATCCCAAAGTTCAGCCTCTCCTCCTCCAAGCAGCTGTCAAGTGTCTCTTGTACACCCAGCACAGCCAGGAGGGCTCTGAAGGAGCTCTCTGGAAAGGAGTTTATGGCGAACAGCTCTGTTCTGCCAGCCTCACACAGCACGGAACATATGCACCAGCTCTCACGGGGCAATTAAACACCAGCCCAGGCCTGGAAAAAGGTGTTTGACATCTTCCAGAGAGCCCCTGCAGCAGGGCTGGCTGCTCAGAGAGCGAGGTTGTGTGACTTGGTCTGCAGGCCAAGGTTAAAATTCGTCCCTGAATGAATAGTGCTGTGAAAATCCAACAGCTGCTCAGCCACAGGCAGAAAATCCCAGCCCGTTGCTTTTCCTGTGCCTGATTCGTGCCATCCAGAACATTTTCTGTGAGTTTCCTAAAGGTTGAAAAATCCCAGCTCTTCCTGTGCCTGAGTTCTGCCTCTCTCCCCTTTTTTTAAGTGTTTCCTAAAGGCCAAAAAATCCCAGGCTGTTGCTTTCCCTGTGCCTAATTCGTGCCACTCTCCACCTTTATTGTGTGCTTTCTAAAGGCTGGAAAATCCCAACCTGTTGCTTCCCCTGTGCCTAATTTGTGCCACCCAGCATATTCTTTGTCTGTTTCCTAAAGGCTGAAAAATCCCAGCTTTTCCTGTGCCTGATTCGTGCCATCCAGAACATTTTTTGTGTGTTTCCTAAAGGCCACAAAATCCCAGCCTGTTGCTTTTCCCGTGCCTGATTCATCCCACTCTCCACTTTTTTTGTGTGCTTCCTAAAGACTGAAAAATCCCAGCTTTTCCTGGGCCTGATTCTTGCCACCCAGCACATTTTTTGTGTGCTTCTTAAAGGCCAAAAAATCCCAGCCTGTTGCTTTTCCTGTGCCTGATTTGTGCCACTCTCTACTTTTTTTGTGTGTTTCTTGAAACAGCTCTGCTCTGTGACCAAGCATTTGAAAATTGAAATGGTGCCCATGGATCAGCCCCATCTTTATGGGTTGTTGTGAAATTGTCTTTCCCTCAACCATTGTATTCCAATTTCAGAGGGTCATAAAAATAAAGAAGAATCCTAAAAAAAAACCAAAAACCTGGATAAACATATATGTGCTCTGGGTTCCAGCAACACATCCAGCATAACATCCTGGTGTTAGATTTGAAATTTTCACTGATTTTAGAGCTAAATTAAGTTTGAGACTTTGCCATTGATGCTGAGTCAGAGCCTGCCAGCACTCCCTCACTTCTACCCAAGCGTAGGGACGTGTACAAGACATTCTGCAGATAATTTACACCAAAATCAGGGTAGCACTTGCTTCATAAAAACTGCAGCGAGCTCTCTGTGGAGCAAAGCCTGCCTTTATCTGGGCAAACAGCACTTGCAGCAACACAAACATCTTCTCAGGTAGCCCCTAATCTGACAGGGGATTACAGGAGCTGCTGATTTGCTTTGCTTTGTTTTTCCCTCTCTCCAGTTCTTGCCTCTGAGTTGCTCCACAAGATGCACAGCAGTTCATGAATGATTGATGGCCACGTTAAGCTTTGCAGAGCAAAACAGCAAACTGAATTATGCTGCTGGTTTTAAAAGAGCAAAGAAAACTCCTACAAATATCCTGATCCCTCTGAATCATTTTAATGTCGGAAATTTATTCTCAGCAGCCTGAAAAGTCTCAGATATTGATGAAAGGCAGGGATTTTTAAATACCTACACATCTCTGACTGGCTTTGTGCTGCAGGATTTCCCCTGAGTCGTGTCTTGAGATGAAAGTTCTTGTTCATAAGAAACACGTAACCAAACAGACTCTGTGTGAGCAGGTCCTGGGGATGAGGAGCAGCAGGGAGCACACAGAAATAGAAATTAAATTAGAAGTATCAATTGAACAGCACCATGAAAATGCACCATAATGTACAGCCAGCTTGGGATTCATATACCTGGAAGCAGCTTCAGGGAAGGGGTGAGAGAAAGGGGCAGCTCCTGTCACAGTGAGGGAGGAATTTTATTCCAGAAATTATTTTATTTATTATATTATTTAATTTTTTTAAAGTAAAAATGAAAAAAAACCAAAAACGCTGCAGCAAAAAAACATGGGGGGGATACCCAAGTTTGTGCTGTCAGGTGGAAAGAACATTGATTATAAAAAAAGGTTGGGCTTTGCTTCCACAGAACCAAAAACCCCAAAGTTAACGAAAGCAGCTGAGCTGGCAGTTTTAAGTCAAGACTAAGTTTACTGATGACTAAAACTAGGCTGGAATTCCGCCACTGGAGCTGTCTGTTAATGGAATTAAATCATCAGTCAAACAAAAAGTAGAAACCTTTAACATAAAAATCAACCTTAAGACAAAAAATATACACTAATAAAAAAGGTTCAAAGCAGAAAATTAGCATTTGAATTGAGCATAGAGATTTTACTCTGGCTGTAAAGGGTGTTATTTGGACTTTTAAAGGGTAGTTGTGGGTGAGGAATGATGGCATTAAAAAACACTTGTGCTTCATCCACCAGCAGTTCAGATGCTGGGTTTCAAATGGAAGGAAAACAGAGAATTTTTGTGGATAAAGGAAAGAAAAGAGCAAAAAAGGAGACTCCAAGGAAGATTTGGTGACAGAGCAATGCCCAGAGTTATGGGATTGGGGAGATCCAACCCTGGTGATGAAGAAGGGAGATCTCAGTCTGTTCTGGAGGATTTTAGGGCAGAGGAGGCACACAGGGCATACAACCCTGGTGATGAAGAAGAGGGATCTCAGTCTGTTCTGGAGGATTTTAAGGCACAGGCACACAGACAGACAAAACACTGAGCAGACATGAAGAGCTGCTTCCTGCTCTGTGAAAGCTCCTGAGGGCAGCACAGCTCTCCTGTGCTCCCAGCTGTCAAATCTCACATTTTCCTGAGGCTTCACCTCATCTGGAGCTGCTGCCATTATTGAAATTGAGTCTGAAAATGAAGAGATTAAAGCTCTGATGGGGAATGGATGGGTGACATTTCCTGGGGCTGCCAGGGATGCTCTACAGAAAGAATCACAGGAGGGGCCCAGGCACACAAAACCTCCCAATTAATGGAGCACAGGAGTAATTGCAAGAACAAAGCCATGCAGGAGTCTGGGCCATGACTTTCCCTTTTTTTAGCAAGCCAAATGAAAGCTGTCTCAGAAGAAACGGGGACATAACTGTTGAGCAATTTTGAAAAGAAAAGTTGGAGGAAATGAATGGAACTTCAAAAAGATAAAATTTTTTCAAAGGCCTTCATTATTGTAGCAGAGAGAAGAAAGAGTGTTGGGTCAGGGGGAGTGCCAAGGATTGTGTGGAAGCAAAGGGAAAATAAAGGCACAGAGCTAATAAAGGCAACTGATCAAAAACTGTAACTCCCCGTGCTTGGGACAAAGCTTTTCCCCTTTTGGCTGCAATTTTGGAACCAGCATCAACGACATCCTTGGAACCACCACAAACTCAGGCTTGGCCCTTCAAAGGCTTCAGCTGGAGAGCCAAATTCATCCCCCACAGGGCTCACAATTACCCACACACAGCCCTGCTCCAATATTCCAGTGCCTCATCTCAAGGAGGGATTTCATGCTCCTGCCACAGCCTCGTGGGCAGCACCACTGGTGTTTCCTGCAGACACATCTTTGAAATTATTGAAGAAATTCTTCTTTTTTTGTTGGTTTTTTTTTTTTTTTGCCAAATCCAAGTGAAAACATCCAAGACTTTCCAATCCAAGACATCAGAAATACATGGGGATTTTAATCTCATCATTCCTCACCCACAACTACCCTTTAAAACTCCAAATAACACCCTTTATAGCCAGAGTAAAATCTCTATGTTCAATTCAAATGTTAATTTTCTGTCTTGAACCTTTTTAGTTAGCGTATATTTTTTGTCTTAAGGTTGATTTTTATGTTAAAGATGTTTTGAGGGGATTTGGATGGGGTAAAATGTTGTGCTGGGTTTGTGGTGTGGGCTCTTATTGTTCAGGCAAGAAAATACATCCTCTAATGTACTTTTAGGTGTATCAGATAAAATTCAGGATGTGTTTCCTGAGGTGAAATTCAGGATGTGTTTCTTGTTGGTGATTTTTATCTATTTCAGTGCAGCTGAGGGAAAAAAAAATAGTTTACTTGGTATAAATAAAGAAAGAGCATAACCACCAAGGAGAAAAAATAATTCTCCTATTCCCTCACTTGTAGAGTTGCTGGAAGTAAAATTTAATATAGAAAGCCAGAAAGGAGAAAGTGAAAGTTCAGCAAGATGAAATTTCATCAGTCTAAAGTGAGTTAGTCTCTTGTCTGGAAGATAATCAGTTTGGGGGCAGCTGTGGGAGCTGAGGCTGAGCAGTGGCTGACCCTGCCTGAGACCTGGGGCAGGTGCTGAAATGGGCAAACACCAGGACATGAGTGCTGGAAAAACGTGTTCCAAGTGGTTTTAGGGACAGCAGCTGCTCAAAACTTGATTTGAAATGAGAGGAATGAGGGATTTGCCAGAGTCTGATCCTGCTGCTCACATGGAGATGAAGGAAGCACGAAGAGAAGTCCTGGTGCTGATGGAACACATCCCCCTCCAAGCATTTCTGGGTTGGGGTTTTCTCTTCTCATGGATTCTCCAAGTATTTCTCTCCTTGTGGGTTCTCCAAGGATTTCTCTCCTCATGGATTCTCCAAGGATTTCTTTCCTCATGGATTCTCCAAGGATTTCTCTCCTCATGGAATTTCCAAGGATTCCTCTCCTCATGGGTTCTCCAAGGATTTCTTTCCTCATGGGTTCTCCAAAGATTTCTCTCCTTGTGGATTCTCCAAGGATTTCTTTCCTCATGGATTCTCCAAAGATTTCTCTCCTAGTGGGTTCTCAAGGATTCCATCTCCTCATGGGTTCTCCAAGGATTTCTTTACTCATGGATTCTCCAAGGATTTCTTTCCTCGTGGATTCTCCAATGATTTCTCTCCTTGTGGGTTCTCCAAGGATTCCATCTCCTCACGGATTCTCCAAGGATTTCTTTCCTCGTGGATTCTCCAGTGATTTCTCTCCTTGTGGGTTCTCCAAGGATTTCTTTCCTCATGGATTCTCCAAGGATTTCTCTCCTTGTGGCTGGCTTGCTGAGAAGGGTATTTATGAAGTAATTAATTAGTCCTTGCTCACAGAAAGCAGGCAGAGTGCTGGCTCTTCAGGAGGGTGGTGGCTGAAGAGCTCAGTGACTATTGCAGGTAATGAAATATCTGTATTTTCAACCAAGAAACACTGATTAGATTGCACTGAGAGTCACAGTTAGATGAGTGCTGTGCTATTGATAGAAAAATTAAACCATATGTAAACTGACTGTTCTGACCCCCAGAAATAAGCTGAAGTTACCTGGATTTCTGTCTGAAATGGATTAATTTGGAGTGGTATTAGAATGTAGCAGGACTTGTGGCAATTCAGAGCTGAAATGGTTTGCAATTGGCATATTCTTGTTGGAATTTGGCCTTCTTTTTGGTTCTTAAAAACATCGTGCCAGTTACTGTGGCCTTGGTCTGCTCCAGAGCAGGCAGAGACTGAGAGAGCTCCTTTTCTCAAAAATCAGTGAGAGGACAGAGGGATTTGTCTTTCCAAACCAGCTGTGGGTCTGCTGGTGGATAAAACCGGCTCTGGGAGAGAAAAGAAACAATGGGAAAGATCCCACTGATTGATGAATGGAAAAATATATTTGATTTACAAACAAACTGCAGGTTGACTGATAAATGAAATTGGATATTGAAAGATGAAAGAAACAATGGGGAAAACCCCTAAATTCCATAAGAATTAAAAATTAAAAGGCAGGGTTATACATTAGAGGGGAATCTTTGGTATCAGGTGTTTTGGGAAGTCTGAACCTCTCAAGTTCCTCAGCCAATGGGGAAAGAGAGAAGGGAAATGTGGCTGGGAAATTGGGATAAAAAGGAGGCTGCGTCCTCCAAAAATTTGAGAGATCCCAGGGGAATGCCCATGGCCTCTCCCTTTATTCAAATAAAGTAAAACGACTCCTCTGTCTCCTTTTTGGACATAAACCTCTGGTGTTTGTGGATTAATTTTCCTAATAACACGTTCATCAGCCACACTGAGCAATAAATACCTTAACTCAGTCCCTCCCTGCTCACCTCGGGCATGTCCAGCCGGGGCTGGCCGATAGCCAGCTCATAGATGGCCCTGGCACGGTCAATGTCCCCAAGGATGGTCTCCAGCTCAGCAAACTTAATCCAGGACGTGCAGTTTTCCGGTGCAAACTCCAGGAATTTTTCATACAACTTTCGGCAACGGTCAAATTCGCGCAGCTGTAACTCCAGCTCAATGTAGCCTTTAAACAGTTTGTTTTTTGGGCATTTACCTATGGATGTCCCCTGTTGTGCATAAAAAAAAAACAACAAAAAACAAAACTCTAAGTGATCTTGCAGGAAAATAAAATCCCCACTTAATTTTCTAAGTGTTTGAACTACAACTTGTGTTTTTGCACAGTACCAGTCTGTACCAGCCTGCCAGGTAAGCAGTTCCCAAGCATCTCATAAAACAAATGATACCAAACAAACTGTGGCCCCACACTGTTCCTCCTGGCACAGAGAATGGCTGGACAGGTGAAGAATGATGTCTTTACAAAGCACTTTCTTTCTGATACAGCTCAGTCCCTGAAGAAAGCTGTCTGTCCTGAGCCAAGCTGCGAGAGGCAATTCTGCATTCTTAGTCTGGGAAACTCTTAAAACAAGAGTTAAGAATGGGCTATACCTGAGACAGGCTGTAGTGAACTTGGCCGTGGAGTCACTTCTATAGACAAGTATTGTTTACTAAGCAATGTGGCCTCTGTTCCCTCAAGCCAGTGTGAGGCAATTTGAGACAGAATTCCCGTACCACATTTCTCCTGCACAATGTTCCTATATGTTTAGTGCCTTGGAATTTATGAAGAATGGAGGAAACCACCACTTGGGATTATCAGTTTGGTCACTGTTATGGGCCTCCAGTTCTGCAGATGTCACTGGAATTTCAGAATGTGCTCAGTTCTTCTCCATGTGCCCTCCTACACTGATTGGGTGGAAACCCCATCAGTTCGCTCTTGAAAGTCAAACCACCCCAACTGCTACCAACACTGGTTTTCTCTCAAAATGCCTGATGCTATCCCTGAGTTTACAAAGAATATCTGAACTGAAAGGAAAGGAAGTTTTTTAATTTCAAAAGATGCCATTTCTTGCTGCCCCATCACACCCTGCTCACCCCTCGTGCTGACATTCAGAGTGAACCTGCTCAGCAGCTCCTGAGCCTGCCTGAAGTCCCCGTGATTGCTTTTGTCAGCAGCTGGGACTGGCACACAGCTTGGAAGGTCCTAATTTCCTAGAGGCAAACCTCCCATTCATCTACAACGCTTTTTAAAACACAATTGTTAGAACAAGTATCACAGTAAGCCATCAGCAGCAGCTAAGAACTTGTAAGAGCACTGAGCTGATGTGGGTGCTCTGCATTCAGAGCAGGACTTTGTGCTTCTGCCTGGGGCTAATTCATCAGAACAAGCTACATTTCTTTTTAAATCATACATGACAGTAAATGCTGGCCCCTGCAGACTTCTTGGATGCTTTATTTTAAGTGGATTAAATCAGCAATTTAAAAAGGACAATTTAAGATCTTATAATGCCGTTCAGTGTTACTATTAGTTAGTGAAGTCAATTATGGCTCTGACAAAAGCTTACCAAAGCCCTTCTGGCAAGGGGGAGGTTCTTCTGTCGAATTTCAAACTGTGCATACAGCAGCCACATTTTAGCAAATGTAAACTGGAAGAAAAAGAACAAAGTGCTGTTTAGGCTGGAAAGTCAGTATATAATACTGTACATGTTGCTTAAAAAAATAAGCATTCTGTCTATACAAGATACGACTGCTACTGCAGGTAATCTCCTTTGATCTCAGTGTTTTCCTGATGAAAGATTTTGGGCTCATTATCTAAAACAGGACAATATATTGGGATGAAAGCAAAAATGGCCAGGATAGAAGTCTTTTAAACAGCAGAAAATAGTTTTTTAACCAATCATCAACTGGCAAAACATAAGCTATTGCTGAATCAATTAATAGCTAATCAGGTCTTAATAACTAGGGATTAATCTGACACTCAGATGACACAATAAATGACAAACTAGAAAAAGAACATGAACAAGGATTTTCTGACATTCCAAGGCAATGCAGTTGTAAGGGATATTTTAGTTAAAGTTCACAAGCAAAAAAAATCCCAGAAAACCCCAATCAATCAGCCTTGAAGACCGGTTGTAATGGGGAAGACAGACCTGAAAGCTGTTTTGTCAAACAGCTGCCTCAGAGGCGGTGACCATGGAGGCCACTGGATGCTGTAAAAGGTGTTAACCCAGTTAAGCAGCGCCTCAAGTGCCCTACAAGGGTGTGAGCAGCTACAAACGATCCTGCCTGAGGAGGAATGCAAGAAAAATCTCAATGGTCTTCCCTATTTTCTGACTATGTGCAATGTCATCTTCTAAAGGTCTACTTAGCAACTACTTAGTAATTTGAAAATACTGGAAAAACCCTTGTGTCTCATGTGTATGAGGGTATCCTGACACCAGTGCTTGCCCTGCAGTTTCCCTCTGTGATGCAAATTACAGACATCTTGCACTCTAGCTTGAAAACCATTTTGGAAGGTGGAGATTTTGAGAAACTGGAAGGGATACTTGAAGTTTTAAGCAAAGTCTCCATGAACCCACAATCCAGCCGTTTGGAGCTGCTTACACCCCTGAATATAGCAGGGAAAGAGAACTAAAGGATCTTATCTAGGGCATTTTAACGCAAAACTCAAGCCAGACTGATGGAGGAGCCATACCTTCTTGTGGGGCAGGAGCTCAAGGCATGCCTGGTACACCTGTCTGGTTCTCTCTGCATCCTGTAAGAACAGGCAGCATGTAAAACACTTTGTTAGTGCTGAGATCATGCTGAATTTGAATCTTGCAGTGACTGCAAAACTGCAGAACGGTATCTAAGTCAAGCTGGTTAGAATCAGCAATGCTTATCTACTTAGTGTGCACAATTCAAAGGTGGTAGCTTCTTAATCAACAAGACTCACCTTTCAAAGCAAGGTTCAGTGCTAGGAAGCCGACAATAAAACAAGGAGTGTCCCCGTTGTGGGAGGAAAAAAATGAGTCTTTTTCTTTAACAGACACTGAACAGGTGTTTCATACTCAGAGCAGCTCCAATGTTCCAAAAAATACTTGTACAGCCTCTAAGATCACAATAGCAACAACGTGGCTGCTTCACAAACAGTTTTGTTAACTACAGAACTATTTCATAAGTTCAGGTAACAGTCTGCCATGGGCAGCTCAGCCAGGGCCACCAGAAATCCCCACTCCTGCTTTTGTTATCAGTGTGTTTCTGAATGAATTGCAGTAAAACAAGTTTGTTTTTTCCCCTCTGTGACAGATGAGTAATGCAATGATTGACTCTCACAATTAATGGACAAATATCATGTATACAGGTTAAGAAAAGTTTATAGATTTATAGTTATGCTGTACCCTGGGTGTGGTTATCAATGGACAGCTGGAGTTGGGACATCTGGGAGGGCTGGCTTGTCACTATGGTGACGTCTGACCCCTAATCAGGATTTGAGGAAGAGATCTCCACCACTGGACAGCGAAGAAGGGGTCGATGGACAGAACTTTAGGAAGGGTTAAAGGGTTAAAAGGGAAAAACCTCCATTGTGAGGGGGCTGAGCACATGGTGGGGAAAATCTTTTGCTCCCAGTGCTGTAACCTTTTTTCTTTATTCAGTCTTCTGTTGTATTTTTGATAAGGTCTAATAAACCTCCCTAAACTATGAAAAGTGAGTAGCTATTTCTCACACCTCCCTTATGCACAGGAGGGAAAACTGGAAGAGGAAAAATTCTCTGCATTTAAATAGTAAATCCTGTAACATGTTACACAAAACTAGTAACACAGACAATACTTAGCTCTTGGTTTTCCTATTAAAATACCCGCAGCTATTTCCTATAAGGAAAGGGAAACCCCGAATTGTCACTACTTGCCTTTGCCTCCAGCTCCTCATAGAGAGCATAGTTAATCCAGAGGTAGATGTACCTCTTCCAGTGGCGTTTCTCCTGGATGGGGGGCACGTTGGCAATGGCTCTCTCGTACACCTCCCGCACGGTCTCGGCGTCCGTGTCGCTCTCCACCAGCCGCAGGTAATCGAACCACGCGTCGTAGTTGTGGGGGTTTGCCTTCCAGAGGCAGGGGACAGGGGCAACAGCAAACAAACTGCAGTCACTAAAATGAACAGAGCCTCATCCTTTACTTAGATAAGTAAACTCCCCTTTAAATTTCCTCTTTAAAATGGATCACTGGAATATTAATGAAAACTGTCAGTCTTGAGGATGCTGATGGTGGAGCTTTTGGGTTATAAGTGATTTTGTTTCGAATTTTGTTGTTATTTTCCCCTCAGCATTGTCTCAATAAAGGAAACCCAAGTGTGAGAAGGGACGAGGAGTGATGAAATGCTTTTGGGTTTTTTAAGTGACCTTGCTTTAAATTTTGTTTTCATTTTGCCCTCAGCATTGTCTCAATGAAAGCGATCCAAGTAAAGTGTGAGAAGGAGGAGGAGTGATGAAATGGGCAGTGTGGACTGAACAGCAGAAAGGTGTGTTAAAAATAGGTTAGAAACTATTGTAAAATAGTTGGTAATTGTTAAGCATGTACTGTTAGTTTGGTTATGGTAAAGGAGATTAAAAGGGTAGTTATAAGAAATACAGTACTCAACATACTGTATTACACCTAAGCAAAGTGCACCCCTCCCCAAACAAAACGAGCCAGCCTGGACAGAACTGTAATGGGCCAATCAAGTGCTTAAAATCTTCATGCAAATGAAGGATCCAAAAAGAAACCAATCCATAGGGACAAAAAACAGGATAAGAAGACCCAGAGAAGCAGTGCAGCTCCACCTGGAACCTCGGGGACATGGCTGCTGAAGCAGCCCCAGTGCTGCAGCATCCTCGACGGGAACAGTCCTGCTCTGCCCGTGGGCCCACTTGCTTTAGGCCTTTCTTTTTATCATAATAAATGCTGAAATCACTTTAGTGCTGGGAGTATGTTCCTGTTTTTAACAGGTGTGGCAAAGGTGTTTTCTCACAAAAAGGTATTTATGCACAGGTGAGGTGTCCTGTAATGGATATTCCCTAATTTAAGTAGTAACTACAAGCTAAACTGCATTATCCTTAAAGGTACCAAGCCTTGAGTTCAATCCATAACCCTCACCTGCACAATCTAGATTAGAAAGCAGAAACAAAAAAAGCAGTGAATGCAGATATCATTCTCTGCCCCAGGGATGGAATTCTGGCTCTAAAATGAACATTCCCTTGGTGGTTTTTTTTTGGACTGAGTTTCAAGGGTAACTTGAAACTCATCAGCCTTGATGTCACAAAATACTCGTGTCCCTTAAGCACCAGCGGGCTGTACAGTGAACCTGGAGGGTACCTGTCCCACATACCTTCACTTCCTCCTCATACTGGAATCTCCTCTTGCTGACAATAATATCCTCAATTCCCCTCCTGTCTCCAAACTTCTTCTCAAAGATGGTGTAATTCTTGAAGAGATTCTGGGCATCCTGCTTTGGAATTCTATCCAAGGCATACTTGTAGATGACCCTCACTCTTTCAAACTGAAAATATTAAATATAATTAGAAAAATATTTACAAAGCAGTTTCTGTCCTCCCTGACAGTTTTTCAATGAGCTTCTGGCAATATTTAAGAGAATATAGAACTGTGGGACATCCTAAGGTAAGCAATTGTTTTAGAACAGGAGTAACACAGATCTCCCTGATGAGTAAACTTTGAGGGGGAAAAAATAAACCTGAAAATGCCAGCCCCCATCATCTCTTACTCATTTACAGGTTTAGAATATTCAAACCAATTTAAGAGGTTGTGGTTTGGGGGTTCACAGAATGCCTTCAATTTCACAACAGCCTGGAAACCTCAGAGACTGTGAAAAACATCTGGACCAATCCAGTTTTCTATCATGCAGGCCCATAACCTCTCAGAACCTTTCCAGTTTTAGAATACAGGTTTGAGCCAATGCTGTTGGTCTTGGGCTTGGCAGATCTTAGAGCACATTTTATTGATGTCACCAAAAAGCAACTAGAGGTGAGCAAAAAACAAAAACTGTCCCCCTAATTCAGACTGCAGCCACGAGGTGCTGGGAACTGCAAGTATTGCAGTGAAGGTTAAATGCCCTTGATACTCAAGCAGAAACAGTGGCACGACTCAGATGAAGACCTTACCTCTTTCTGGTTCTCCTCAAATTTGGCAAAGGCCACGTACAAGTGCTCATCCATATGCTCCTCCCCGAAGAACTCCACTGCCCTCTCGTACACCTTCCTGGCGTGGGCAAAGTAGCTGTGCTTCTCCTCGAAGCGCGCGTACTTGATCCAGTTCTTCACCTCGGGGTGAACCAGGACAAGTGCAGCTCTTGTTAAGGAAACAGCTCTGCCTGAGTGGCACATCCCCTGCTGGGCTCTTCCCAGGGACATCTCCCAGCATGGCACACATGGGGAATGCAGCTGGGAAGAAGACACTGACAGGTATAAGCATGCAAAAGGTTTTATGCCTTACTGTGAAGTTAAAAAGGGATAAGGGTCAGCGTGACGGTGTTCACAGGGGTCTCAGGATGAGGGAAGAGATGAGGATCTGACTCCATGTTTCAGAAGGCTTGATTTATTATTTTATGATATATATTATATTAAAACTATACTAAAAGAATAGAAGAAAGGATTTCATCAGAAGGCTAGCTAAGAATAGAAAAAGAAAGAATGATAACAAAGGTTTGTGTCTTGGACAGAGTCCAAGCCAGCTGGACTGTGATTGGCCATTAATTAGAAACAACCACATGAGACCAATCTCAGATCCACCTGTTGCATTCCACAGCAGCAGATAACCATTGGTTACATTTTGTTCCTGAGGTTTCTCAGCTTCGCAGGAGGAAAAATCCTAAGGAAAGGATTTTTCATAAAATGTGTCTGTGACAGCCAAGGGCTGCCCCAAATCCCTGAGGAATCACAGCTATCAGTTCACAGTGATGCCCAGGAGGGTGCTCAATGCAGTTCTGGCCTTCTTTAAATCAGCGTGATCTCTGAAAATGAGGAGGAAGAGGAGCACAAGGCAAACCAGTTTTTCCCTGTTGGCTGAGGCCAAGAGAATCCCATCCCAGCATGGAGAGGCACTGCAGGATAGATGTGAGGAGAAATGGAGAGCACACAGCACCAGGGACAGGCAGCAGATCCCACCTGGGAGCCGCCAGGTTGGAATGATGCAGTGGGAAAGGCTGGCTGAGCTGCCCACCCCCAAATCCCCTCGCTGGGATTTCTAACCATGGACCACTCACACACCTGAAGCTCCTCTGCTTGGCACTAAATCCATCTGTTTTTTCCTGGGGAGCCATTGCACGTTCTGTCCTCCTGCACTGGTGCATCTTTCACCCCAGCAGCCCTTGCTCTGCTCTGACAGATAATAGACCCAGCAGTGCGCTGGAAAATGAAGATTAACAGGCACATCAACAACCCAGCAGATGTCTCTGAGATGGAGCACTAATAAAAGGAACTCCTGCATTTATTTGGGTTGCAGCACCGTGCTGAGGGCTGGGGAGGTCAGGCAGACAGGGCCTGAGTGCATCTCAGCAGGAGCAGCTCCTCTTTTCAGGGAGGATGAAGGGAAAAGCAAAACAGCTTTTCAGAGAAGGCTGCCCTACCCACAAGGAAAAATAACAGAAAGAGGAGCTCACCCTAATTACAGGTCCCTGTGAAATCATGACAGTAGTGCCTCTGTTATTTCTCCTTCTTTTCTTCCCTCAGGACAGAGTCAAATGTTTTGCCTCTGTACTTCCAGTGTCCCCACTGCTCCCACTGACTTCCTTAACTTCACTTGGCCCTTTCTTCCAGATTCCTGCAATCTGCTGGGCTCACCCCAAAACTGACCAAAACCCCACAGAGCTGCTCAGTGCAGCCCCTGCCCACATGATCACACAACAAGGTGGAGAATAAGGCTGCTCTACACACAAAGGAAAAGACCAGAAACAGGAGCTCAGCCTAATTACAGATCCCTGTGAAATCATCACAGTACTGCCTCTGTTATTTATCCTCCTTTTCTTCCCTCAGGACAGAGTTAAATGTTTTGTCACTGTACTTCCAGTGTCACTGCATCCAGGAGGGACCAGCAGCACCAAAATTTCACCTCAAACCCAACCCAAACAAACGAGTCCTTGGGATGCCACTGGGAATATTCTCCACCTTAAGTTCTTCCCCAGCTTTTTCCTCCAAATCCCTTCCACCCTGACTGACATTCCCCCATCAGCCACATCTCCATCCCAGCACCTCCATCCCAGCCCTGCATCCTTTTCCCCTTTCCCGAGGAGCTGCCTGACCTCCCAGCACACACACACACAGAGGAAGGATTCCCTGCCTGCCTGGGAGGTGAAAAACAAAAATCATCACAGTACTGCCTCCATTATTTATCCTCCTTTTCTTCCCTCAGGACAGAGTTCAGTTTTTTGCCACTGTACTCCCAGTGTCACTGCAGCCAGGAGGGACGAGCAGCACCAAAATTTCACTTCAAACCCAACACAAACAAACGAGTTCTTGGGATGCCATTGGGAATATGAGACAGGCACCCCCTCTCTGCTCCCAGGAACTGAGCAGCAGCCCCCAGTCGTGCTGTTCCTGTGCAGGCTCGGCACAAAGGGAGAGTTCCTGACATCTGGCTAAAGCTTCAATAGCTGCCATTGGGGAGAGCAGAATGAGCATCCACAGAGCTGTGCCAGGGGCTGGCCTGCAGCAGCCTCCTGGTACAGACAGGCCCCATCCAGCACCCAGCACCCCTCTGCTCCCTCTTCCCTGCTGGACTGAGCTGGAAGAGCTCACAGCTCATTCATAAAGAGAAGGGAAATTGTCCCAATTGTCCTAAAATGGTCCATGGGCCGATCTCTTTCCCCAGCGCTGGCTGGTGCAGTGAGTGCTTCTGCATTGTGTTGTTCTGTTATGGAAATTCCAGGTTCTCCATCCCTCCCAGATGTTCCAATCTGGTTATCCAAACAGATCCCAGCCTCCTGCAGCCTCCTGCCTCAGTCTCTGCCTTCAGACCTGCCCTGTTCCACCTCTGATTTCCAACCCCAATCCAACTGGATTCACCCCTGCTCCCACTGACTTAACTTCGCTTGGCCCTTTCTTCCAGATTCCTGCAATCTGCTGGGTTCACCCCAAAACTGACCAAAAACCCCACAGAGCTGCTCAGTGCAGCCCCTGCCCCCATGACCACAGAATAAATAAGGTGGAGAATAAGGCTGCCCTACTCACAGAGACAAAGGCCAGAAACAGGAGCTCACCCTAATTACAGGTCCCTGTGAAATCATCACAGTACTGCCTCCATTCTTTATCCTTCTTTTCTTCCCTCAGCACAGAGTTAAATGTTTTGCCACTGTGCTTCCAGTGTCACTGCAGGGGCAGCCAGAAGAGATCAGCAGCACCAAAATTTCAAATTTCACCTCAAATACAAACAAATGAGTTCTTGGGATGCCACTGGGAATATTCTCTACTTTAAGTTCTTCCCCAGCTTTTTCCCCCAAATCCTTTCCACCCAGACTGACATTCATTCCTCCATCAGCTGCATCTCCATCCCAGCATCTCCATCTCCATCCCTGCATCCTTTTCCCGAGGAGCTGCCTGCCCTCCCAGCACACACACACACAGAGGAAGGATTCCCTGCCTGCCTGGGAGCTGAAAAAAAAAATCATCACAGTACTGCCTCCATTAT
>JAWMRF010000092.1:3684589-3697965 GCA_035221435.1 Sphenopsis melanotis | reverse complement strand
TATAATATAATATAATATAATATAATATAATATAATATAATATAATATAATATAATATAATTATATATTATATAAATATATCATATATTATATATGATTATTTATATTATATTATATTATATTTAATGTAAATATAATTAGATCATATTTAATTAATATTAAAATATTAATTAGTGCTGGACACTGAAGGGAAATAACCAGGGTGGGTGTGTGCACCTGCTCTGGGGAGTAAGGAAAGGGAAAGGAGAGAATAATTGGGAAGGAGGAGTGGGAAACCAACAGACTTCAGTTCAGTTCTCTGGCTGAGACTTTCCCAGTGAATTTTTGATGTTGTCTGCAGTGTTCATATTTTCCAATGAAATATTGAGAAATAAGAATATTTGAGGGGGTGTGTGTGTTTCTATCTAGACAAATAACAATAAAAAACCCCCAAAACACACCTGTCTTTATCCTTTCTGATGTTCTGAAGGATAATTAAGTGCAAAGGTACCAAGATGCAAATATCACAAAATTGAGGCTGGAATTTTGGGTTAAGGTGTGCAGAAGAAGGCAGTTTAGGCATGGAAAAGGAAAAATCATCATCTTCTGGCCACATATGGCTGGAAACCATCTTTGCCCTCAATAAAGCACAGCTTTGTGGCAGTTAGTGAACCTGAGATGTTTGGCAGGGCTGAGGGGGATTTATTTACGCGCAATTTTATTTTCAGATTCCTTTTGGCTGTTTTGACACCTCCTGGCAATTTTCCTAAGTGCTTAAACTGCACATTACAGTGAGGAATGTTTTTAAGCAGCTCCACATTGAAATTGGGTGAGGCTTATTTACTGTTTGACTCCTGCCTCTGACAGCATTTATTTCTCCCAACAATTTCTGCTAAATGAGTTATTTTTCAGTTGGATTGAGCAGGTTCCCACACTCGCATCTCCTTTCCCATTTGCATTTCCTTTCTTTCCTGGCAGTGCCAATCACGGAGCTCCCTGGGTAAATGATTTCAGCAGCCAAATGTTGCCTGACGTGGTTTGAGCAGCAGAAGGGGCAGGAAAGCAAAGGGGGCTGAGGAAAACCTTGGTGTTTTAGCTCTTGACTCAGAACAACAACTTCATTTCATTTCATTCCTTGTTTTCTAACAATGATGAAGCAGAGGAGGCAGACACAAACACAAATAATGATGTTTTTACAAAGACGTTTTGTTTTGTGTTGCCTGCATTAAGAGCTCTGAAGGGCTTTGGGATCTTTATTTCCCATATTAATTTCCCATTTTTCATGGGAAAAATGGAGTGGACAGAGATGCTCAGACTTCCTCTGAGGGGCAGGATTTAATGGAAGTTTTTTCAGAATGGTTCTCCTCTGGGACTCTAAAAAACACCTGATTTGAGCTTGTTCTGCCCTGGATGTGAACTGAGCAGGAGCTGGGTGTGTTTATGCCCTTGATTTAGATTCTTGCTGCTTTTGTAGCTCAAAGCTTAATTCTTTACCAAGCATTCAAACAGGAGGGTAATTTAAAAAACACAAATAATCCACAGTGGCCTCCCTTTTGCCTGCCAGCACTCAGGTATTGTGAGGAAGAGAAGGAAGATACTCGCGCTGAAATTAAGAATCTTCAATTCTTGGACAATATTTTTGGGTTTTTTCTCCCTTAACTTTGGCTGTTGGACAAAAAAATCACTTTGGTTCTTTATCTTTTGTGTCTGTCTTTTGTTTACCTGATTTTTATTATTTTTTTTTTGTGGTGAGTTTGTGTTTCTGCCACAGAATTGCTGTAACTCAGATCCCACTGCGTTGATGAATCTACACCTGTAGGATTTGTTTGTCTTTGCCAAAAGGAATCTGTCTTAATTTATATTTGTGCCTGTCAATTGAAATGCAGCTGAAAAAACAAAGGATTTTGGGGCTGTTTCATCATTTGTGCTACAGCTGTGACTCTAAAAGAGCTTCTGCCTCTTTAAGGCTGCTGTGCTTAGCAGAAGAATATTCCAAGTTTCCACCTAGGAAAACTCTGTTGGTAATTGGAAGTTTGCTTCCAAACAATCAATAACAAATGTCATAAAGCACCAATCTATTCAGGAAATTAATTGGAGATACTTAGGGGAAATTAATAATGAATGTTCAAGTGATAGTTCCTTTTTAACCTTGCAACATTATCAAGACAAAGTAAACATCAGAGGAATTATAGTAAAGCAGACAAACTGTGGGGAAAATTAAGTATGCAAACGAGAGAACTGCATAAATCTCCATGTTATTAATTGAGGGAGAGTTCCTGAAATTATCATCTGGGCTGAATATTAAGTACCATAAATAAAAATGAAATGCAGAAGTGCTCTGTGGGGGGAAATGGGAAATGGGAGGAAGCATTGCAGGCATCCCCCAAAGGACTGCAGCTTTTCCTGGTGCTGGATAATGAACATGATGGGTGTGATGCTCTAAATGGATCCTGTTTCCTGTGTATGCAAAAAAAAGGAATGATCAAAGCCTGGAATAACCACAGCGAGGAACTTTTCATTAGAAACCTCTCTAATTGCACAGCCATTGTGCTTTACCTCCTACAGCCCCGGGCTCCTCTTGAGGGATTTTAGCTCAGAAGAAAGCAGGTAATTCACATTCTGCCTGCCTTCTGAAAATGGCTTCAGGACGTGCTCTCAATGTTCTTCATGCTGGAATTTCAGAAGTGTTTCAGGTACCTAAAGCACTTCGACAAAATTCTCTGAGTAAGAAAACATCCATTGAACCATCTCCCTGTTTGAGGTCATGTGGAGGGCACATTTTACAGAGGATTTCCACCTAGAAATCACACCGAAAAAAGGTTTGGAGAAAGTTTTAACTGACCCTGGTAAAGCAGTTTAGAGTTGTTATTTATGCTATTCACAGCCACATCTCCTCTGATAGAATTCAGATCCCTTAAACACAAGATATGTTCTATAACCTTCATATATGCAACTGTTATCTTCCCTGATGTCATCAGGTACGCTGGAAATATGTGGGAACAGAGTTTAATAGCTGGTAAAACTCCTGAGATGGAGAGTTTAGCTGAATGGCTCCAAAATGAGTCATAAAATTGCTGTCACTCATTATTGCAGTGAATTTTTGGGGATCTTCATCAGCCCAGCTGAGGAGTTGGCTAAAAAGCCACCAGTGGCAGCTCAGGAGCTGTGTCTGAATCTCCTCTTCATCTATCTCTTCCCTTTCTCCCTCTTTAAGGCACAAAAGTGTTTGCTGAAACGCCCAAGGACTTGGATTTATTTCATTTTGTGATGGAGCTGCATTATTCATGAGGCAGCACATCCCAATTTATCACTCCAAACAACGTCCTGCAGATGCTCATTGGGAGGTGTCCAGCAATGCCCCTCCCGTGCTCAGAATTATTTCCAGCTGGTAAAAGTCTGAAATTGGTCCTACCTTAACTCATGAGTGCTGTGGTTAGGTGAGGGTTTAGTCTCAGCTCTGAAAATTCAGCAGGAGGGATCTGTGCTTAAAATCAGAGTGAGGAGGGGAGTGGAGATTTTCAGGACTGCTCTGAACATATATTTGCCCTCAAATAAGAAGCTTGAATATCACCCTGCAAATGCATGATGTCTGTGATGCTTCACAACTGCTATTAAACCTCCACACAATATGCATTTTGTTTCTCTTTTCCAATTAAGATTGAAACATCACTTCCATTCTTCCCAAGCAGTTATTGAAGAACTGAAGATGCCAAATGTACAGCTCAAACTGTTCGGGGACATCTTTCTGGCTTTATGCATTTCCCTGGGAAAATATTTGCTTTTGTGAGGAGTATTGTAATTGATTAAACAGGAAATTAATGTGGGGATATGCCATCGTTAGTGTGAAGAGATGAAATTTCTGCTGTCTCACTTTTCATTGTGAGCTTGAAGAATGAGAGTGTTGAGAACACCCTTGAGGGAAGTGACAGCAGGGAGGGTGGGGATGGAGATGGGAGGGAACCCAGGAGGGACCAGCATCACTCAGATGTGAATCTGCTCCCCCTTCCCATCCTCTTTCAGTGATGTCAAACTTCCCTTGGACACAGCCCCTCATTTTCTCCCACTGCAATGAGAAAAAAAGGGAAATAACTCAGCAGGTTACTGGCTAAACCTCACCTGTTGTTTTGTATTTTTAAAAAATTGTGTCACAATGTTGGTTTGTTTCTGCTTTGATTTGAACAGTTCAGAGTGGATATTCTGTTTATTTCTTCGTCTGCTCAGGGATGCCAAACAGCTTTGGGGTGGCATTAAAGTTCAGGTTAGAAAGGGTAAAGTTTCTAACTGAGCTCCTTGTGGGACAATGACTCCTCTTGAAGGAAAACACCAGGCACTGCCAATGGAAAAATCTGGAATACCCTTAAAAATATCCCAAAAACTTCCCCCGTGGCTTCAGGATGATTTATAAGTGTAGACTCTGTGGAATCTTCATTTTGCTCCCAATTCCAGGCATTAAAAATGATGCAAAAATGATGCAGCAGGAGTTGAGCTCTATGGTGCTGCCCGCACCTTGGAGAAGACACCCCTTAATTTTCCTTTATGTCCATGGACCTGGAGCCTTCCTGAGGGGATGGAGGAGTGGATATTCCTGCAGGACAAAAGCTTTTGGAGTTGAAATGGAAGAGGTAAAATGCTAATTTTACTATGGATTTATGAATTGAACTCTGGAAGCTCAGGTGCTCTCTCTTCACGTGCCCTCGTTTTTGTCCAGTGGCAGGAAAAGCAGTTGAGTGCTTTTTGGTTTGTTTGCTTTTTTCAATAGTGATCATTTTCTACAGCTCAGAGAACTGGGTAATTAACAGTTCCAGATTGTGCCTGAACACCTGATCCTCCTCTGCTGCACAGCCAGAACTGCACAACTGCAACTCTAAACAGTTCCTTTGGTTTCCCCCAAGAAAATCTGTTTCAATCGTGGAAAATTATTTCCTTCCTTGTTTTTATAAGGGATGAGATCCCCTGCTACCATTTTTGGGATAATTGGCTTCTCCTGCGACTCCTTTGACACTGAGTGGTTATGGCAAGGCTGAATCTTTCTGTCTCAGCTCCAAAAGTGCTGTTTCCTGCATGGTTTGTTTGCCTAATATCCTTTTTTACTCTTGATTTTAGTAGAGATGTTGAATGTCAGGTGATCCCTTCTGAGTCCAGCTCGTTTGGGGTCTGGCCTCTGGTTTATGCTGGGTCTGAAGGTAGTTTTTAATGTAAAGTTGAATGGGTTTGGGTTTTTTCCTATTAAAAATTGAAACATCATCCCAAAGAGCACAAAAACACCTCAGGGAAATGTGACTGAGAGATGGGAGACTTGGGGCTTTGAAACAGTTGCATTTCCTTGAATTTTTTTCTGGATTTGTAGCCTGGTGTGGGGTTTCCACCAGAGACTCACATTGCAGATAAAGCTGCCCTGAGAAGTGGCAGCATTTATAATCAGTGATTGCAGCTTCAGACCACAGCACACCTTCAGAAGGGCCAAAATCCCCTGGTGTGAGGCTGAGGCAGAGGTGGCAGCCTGACCCCATCCTGAATTCTTGCCATGGGTGGATGCTGGGCCTGGGAGTGAGGCTGAGATCTCCAAACCCCTGACACTGATTCACTCCACGCTGAGAGTGATCATGTGCTCGACTCTACACTCTGCTCCATCCCATTTTTCCCCTAGAAAAACTCAGATTTGTGTAAAACTGTGTCCTATGAAAGACCCCATGGCACAGCAAAAAACACCCCCCTTTCCAAGTGGACTAAAGAAAGATTTAAGAAGTGACAAACTGACTAAAAATCCCATATTTTGTCTCCCTTTGCTGTCAGTGGGAAGCAAAGAAGGGCTAAGGCATTCTAAAAGTTTATTTAGTTCACATTCTCCTCTTTTGATTCTGTTAATAAATTATTTCTTTATATATTTTTTCTTTATACCTTTTTTCTTTATACCTTTTTTCTTTATATCTTTTTTCTTTATATCTTTTTTTCTCTATACCTTTTTTCTTTTTTTCTTTATACCTTTGAAAGTTTTGAGCCTGTTTTGCCCCTAAAGTTTTTTCTCCTAATCCTTATCCTACCCCATGATTTTTCTTTCTCTCACTTCTGCTTAACTAAATGATTAACAAATGATTTAATGATTAACAAATGATTTTTGTGGGTGCACTGGAGTTTGGCCAGCATCAACCCATCACAAACCACTCTGAATTCCTGCTCTGCAGTGGAGAGATGCAACATGCTGTAAATAACTCTGCAGTTGTTGGCTTTTTTTATTATATATTGACATTCACAAATTATTTTGATATAGTACAATTTGTAATCACTTCTAACTGCTTTTGATACAGTATAATTGATATATTTTGATATAGTATAATTTGTCAGCTTTTGTGGCCAATAGCCTGGCCAGCTTGTGTATTTTAGAGTGATAAATGTATTATAGTTTAGGCTCTTGCAAAATACTGAAATAAAGGCTATGTGCTGTGTATTAACTGCTGCAGAAGTAGTTAATGCTTTTATAACTAATTGACAATGGTAAGAATAACTCAGATAGTTCTGTGAAATAGATAATGGTGATTTAATGTACTTGTGGAATATCCTATCTAAATGATAACACTGAAAAGAGAAAAGAGAAAAATTTACTACTGACTCTCCAGTTATCAGGAAATGTCAAACAACAGAACAGAACCTCGAGAAGAAATGAAATTTATTGATTTCATCTACAGGATGACATGAAGACAAGTCAAAGGTTAAAACCAAGCAAAAAGAACTCCCTGAACATGGAAACTCACAGGAATGTTTGAATATGTATAATCCTCATGAATATGCATTTACCAATGTAAGGAAAAAGTATATAAGAAAATTGTTTTAAGCTAACAGTGCTGGGTACTGTCCCTTTTATCACTGATTAAACTTCTAAAAATTTTGAAGAGTGAGCCTTGTTTCTCACACAACATAAAGCAGATAAACTCGAGTGCTCCCTTCCTGCTGCACTTGAATGCCCCTGTGGAACAGAAAATAAAAAATCCTTCCATTTTCAGAGCCTTTTCCCCAAGCTCTTCTGTGATAGTGGTCACTGGGGTTTTCAGGATGAAGGGAGAGACGAGAATGTTGACTCCAGGTTCAGAAGGCTTGATTTATTATTTTATTATATATACATATATTATAACTATACTAAAAAGAAAAGGAAAGGAAAGTTTCCTCAGAAGCTAGCTACGCTAAGAATAGAAAAGAAAGAATGATAACAAAAGCAGCTCTCTCGGACTCTGTCCGAGATAGCCCAGTCCTTGATTGGCCATTAACTATAAACATCCAAGATGGGCCAATCAAGAATCTACCTGATGCATTCCACAGCAGCAGATAATTATTGTTTACATCTTGTCGCTGAAACTTCTCAGCTTCAGCAGGAAAAACCCTAAAGAAAGGATTTTCACAACAGAAATGTCTGCGACACTCTTCCTCCAGTCCCTTAGTGTTGGTCTGTGCAATCCATCCCTGAACTGCCTTGCCAGAGGTGAAAGAAGGGAAAAAAAGCATTTTAACAGCTCCCCTGTGAGCCAGCAGCAGCAGCACCTTCATGTGTCTGCAAAGACAGAGGTGACCCAGGGTAATTAATGTCCCTGCTTGGTCCCAGCCTGTGGCGGCCCGGGTAGGCTGGAAAATCAGGCACAAAGTGCTCCCTGTCTAATGAACTCTTCCAAATGAGCTCCAATTAAAGCATTAAGCTCTTCTCCCAACGTTTCTTTTTGGTGGTGGTGGTTGTTAAATTGAAGGTTGTGACAAAAGCAGAGCCATTAGCAGGATTTTGGCATTGCTCCTGCAAAGGGTGAGGGGGAAGGATGGGGCTGGAGAAGCAGGGAGAGATGTCATGATTTCACACTTCAGTGAAATGCTCAGTGTTAGCTGGAATTGCTTCATAATCCTGTAAAAACAACAAATAAAAAGCTCAGTCACATGTAGTTTTTGCTTGATTTTTGAGTGAGGGTGGAAAACGTATTTAAAAATCAAAATGTGGCAGCGTTTGAACGCCTCAGAAACTCTGAATTGCTGAACCCCACCAAAAAAGAGCCATCAAAAAACCAGTGGGAACCAACTCAGCAGGCACAGAACAACCAAGTGCTGAAAGTTCCCCTGAGGAGCCTTTCTGCTGCTTTATTGACCTTGCAGGTGTTCACCTGCAGCAGGGAGGCAAGGAGGGCTGTTTGTCCTTTGTCCCCAGCTGAGGTGACATCTCTGGATGAGCCATTTCCCTGGCAAGGCTCAGTCCCCGCTGCCCTTGCAGCAAAGCTGTGACAAACACAGAAATCCATGCCAAAAACCCACTGACGCTCGTCTGGTGTCACTTGCTCTAGGAGCTGGTTTACTCTGATTTTCTATTGCTTTCACTTGGATTAATTTTCAGCTGGAATGCTGGACAATGAGGAGGGAAGGAGAAGCTGCTTGATGTTTTCTAAGTTTTGTTGCAAGCAGAATTCCTTGCTGTGTGAAATAAAATGGAAAGCACACAGATTTTCCAAGCACTGCCTAAATCCTGCTCTGTGTGTGGTTCCTCCCTGTGCCTCTGTGTGGCTGCAAATAAATCAATGGCTTCCCTAAATATTGCTGTGTTTACTTCCAAAAATGTGGAATTTTCAGGGATATTTCACACTATCTTGGAAAATCAGGCAGCTGAGGCAATACACATTGCTGGCAGAAAATTCTGGGAAAATCTTGTGGTCAAAAGTTCAGTAGTGAGAGTGTGAAGTTGTTCAAAGGGGTGGAAATGGAGCAGGAATTCCTAATTCCAAAAATTGGAATACTTGGATATATAATATCCATATTAAATACCCAAATACTTGGATATAATACTTGGATGTGTATATTGGAATACTTGAATACTTGGAAAGGCTTGGCAGGGGCAGGAGTTGTCACACAGGTTTTGTTTCCCTTCCATCCATTTCTTGTGTGAGACTGATTATTTTACTGGGGTTTTTTTAGTCCTGCAGCTGCCTCTACCATGGTATTTATTTGGAAAAAACCCCAACCTAACAACTTACAAATATTCATTTGCACAGAGCAAGTATTTGTGGATAAATAACAGACCCCAGCTTGCTTTCCCTCTGCTGACACAATATCTCAGAAATAATGGTCTGAATAAATGCTATCAAACAGAGTGCTTAGCTCAGGCCTTTGCTGCTGTAGGAATTGATTATTGTAATGCTTTGTTTTGGGGATTATATTGTGTTCTACCTCCTTTAGTCTCTCTTGGCTGGTTACTGGTTCATTTCTAGTTGGTTTTAGAAGCTGTTTAAATTTGAACTTTGCTCTGGGTGCTTGTAATTTCTCTCATGTTTCTATGTTGCTGTACAAAACCATTCATTCATCAGAAAATGACCTCACTGGGGTTTTTCCAGTGAAAAGAGCCTTCTTCAGGACAGATATTTATTTACTGCTTCCCTTGACTTCTGAGGGGTCTGGACATTCCTGTCTGGAGTCTGATCCAGAGCCATCCTGAGCAAGGATTTATTCTGAAATAAAGGCGCTGAAAGCCCAGCAGGAGGGTTTGGACTCCTGGCTGTGACACAGAGAAGTTTAAGGGACTGGGAGGGAAATTCTGATTAAATAATTCTGCAGAATTATTCCCCCTCCCCAGCCAGGTTGGCCTGATATTGCCCCCCTTTCCTGTCCTGCAAATCACATTGTTGAGCCCATGGACAAGTTCCTCTGCTCTGGATCTGCATGAGGGAATATAATTTTAGGGATATTCTCATTCTGTCTCCCTCAGCCTCCAGGATTATCCTTGGAGTGAGCTCAGCACTGAAGTGTGCAGGTGTTGAAGTTTTGGCACTTGGAGTTAATCTGGGATTTTTCCCGTGCCTTCACACCCAGGGAGGGCAAGAATTCATCACCTTTAATTCTCCTCTTAAAGAACTGCAAGGTTAAATTTCCCTAAGTTTCACTGCTGTACAACAACCTCATGTGGTTTATTCTGTATCAGCTAAAATGCAGAGCACTCCCCAAAAGCAGAGTTTGAAATTCCCTTGCTGCTGTTCTTTCCCCAACCACTGTGTTCTTTTGATGATTAATATTGGTTCCCATTGTCTTAAAGCCAGATGGGTTTCCACACCTGCTGTGCCATCCTGAAAATAAAGCACCTTTTCCCTGAACTTGCATTGCTCCCAGTTTGGTGGGAGCTGCAGCTGTAATTTCCCTCTTCTGAGGTTACTTGGTGCTGAAATGACTTTGGAGCTGGTGGCACATGTCCTGATGCTCAAAAGC
The DNA here is from genome assembly GCA_035221435.1 of Sphenopsis melanotis. Lineage (NCBI taxonomy): Eukaryota > Metazoa > Chordata > Aves > Passeriformes > Thraupidae > Sphenopsis > Sphenopsis melanotis. The sequence continues at coordinate 3,687,771 of JAWMRF010000092.1, read as the reverse complement.
AGAGATTGAAGTAGGAAATGAAAGCCCAGAATGGAGAAGAAAATGAAACCCCCTGCTTGGAAAATGATTCTCTTGCACTCCTCATGAATACAACTCCTTCTCTCCAGGTCCTTTCCCCGCCAAGATTTCCCAGCCCCAGCTCTCAAACCGGTGCTTTTCTGCCTTTGTCTCTCTGAGCTGACAATTAAGCTGCAGTTCAATTTCCTGAAGGGTCTCCAGCCCTGACCTTGCCATGATTGCAGCATCAGAAGGGAGGCAGAATATGAAATTGAGCGCTGGGATTGCCCAAGGACCAGGACAGCTCTGCAAACTGGCACTGAGAAACACTTCTCACTTGTTCAATCACCTAACATTTCATCCACTTCACATTTTACAGGTGTCTGTGGCATTGCTAATGGCAGGGCTAATGCAGCCTCTGAGAAAATAACCCGTGTCTGTGAATTACTGCAAAAATCTGATTTTCTGTTTATTTCAAGCCACTTAAATGCCATTTTGGGCATCTTTTCCTCCAAGTATCAACTGCTGGTGCAGTGACCTGATGGTGCTGGGGGCAGACCTGTGGCTCCTGGGTGTGTTTGTCTTGTTCCAGCTGGCAGTGCCCTTTGGGGGCTGTGGGGCTGTGAGGCTCCAGCTGGAATCCCAGGATCACACAGGGCAAATCTGGGGTCAAAGCCAAGCTTTGGTTTGGTTTCCACCACAAAATCCACATCAGCTGCTGGTGGCGCAGAGCATTTTGGCTCTGGTCTTGTGGTGTGAAAGCTCTGCTGGATTATTTGAGCAGGTTTGAGCAATGGGAAGGCTCTAAGGTGGTGCCTGGTCTGCTTCATTAAGTGTGGGCAAGTTTTGCTCTCCTTAATGAGGATGGAATCTGAAGCCAAGGGGTGAGGAGGCAAATCTTCACTGCCCCTGCAGAATGACAAAAAAACATATTGCAAAATTCTCCAGCTGCTGCTGAAGAAGCCCCTCTGTGTCACCCAGCTGAGCCTTGATTTTTATCCGTACAATCCCACCTTTCCCTGTTAAATTTGAGTTTGGATCCCCCATGGACACATCCCAGGGAGCAGCAGGGTCAGTCCCAGACCTGATTTCAGGAGTTCTGGGTGGGAATTTCTGTGGAATGAGCTGAGGAAAGAACCCCTGGGCCCCCTCCCCAGGCAGCTGCTCAGCTGGTGAGTGCAGCTGTCCCCTACCAGGGCTGCCGTCCCAAATTTCATATGCAAACAATAATTAAAGCAATAAATGCTCTGAATGCAAATTCTGTTTAGAGCAGGCTTTGAAATGATGTCTCTTTTCTGCTGCAATGGGGACAGGAGAACAATGGAAGTGAAAACCATTGTTTGCACAGAAAATTGTCTGTGAATATCTTCGTGGTTTTAAAAGAAAACAGAGTAAAAAAACATAAATACAAAATGCTCTCATTTCGAAGTGGAATTGACATTCATTTTTTTCAGATGTAAACAAAAAGGGTAAATATCAAGAGAAAACAAGTTTCAGTTCTTTTTCTCCCTACCAAAAGCTTTTCACTTGGTGACATTTCACCAAGCAATCTTTTTTTCTCCCTTGAATTTCCAGTAAGAGAACCTAACGTGTGATTGGTATTCTTGGAAACTGGTCAAACAGTCTTTCCAGGCAAGTTGGATGATTTGAAGCGAGCTCAGCTATTAGACACTGACATTTCTTCCTCTAAGAGCTCTGTGCAGAATTGTAACACTTGTAAACCTTCCAAGGGCTCAGATTTCCAGAGAAGTTGAGGTCGAGGGATGTGTGGAGAGGAGAAGTCACTTCTGTAACTTCTGGGGTTATTTTGATGAAAAATATCTTAATGTGGAGGACTTTAAGTGCTCAGTCCTGCCACTCCTGCTCATGATGAAGAGTAAGTAAAATGGGATGCCTGGCCCAGAAAAGGGTGTTAAAAGAAAATTTCTATGGGTAAGAAGAGCTCCAAGTGACCCTGAAGTGTAGGAAATAAATTCATTGCTGCCTTTGTCCAGCAGAAATTATGATCAGCAAATTAAAAGTCAGCTGTGTGCTCTCCTAGGCGGGAGATTGGATTCCTGTAAAGTCCTTCTCCAGTTAGAAAAAAACCTCCTTAAATTTTTCCAGTTGTGGCAGCTGAGGAGGAAAATGAGAGTGAAGTGATGGTGGCTGAAAGGAGCAAGGATCAGGGGAAAAGGGGACAGACAGGGATGGCAGAGCTGTAAAGAGGAAGGAGCTGAATGAAGATAAATGAAGATAAATGAGGAGTGGAGACAAAAAACAACAAGTGTGGGGGAAACTTCTAAATTGGAAATGCAGTGGAACAAGGGAACTAATCTTAGCTGGGGGTTGAACACTGCCCCAGCACTGAGAGGTACAAAATTAAACACAGATCCTTCACTTTATAAAAATCCTCACGTTTAGTTCACCTGATAAAAGAGATGAATTGTTCTAAAAGGTGCCTGGTTCTGTTTTTCTAAGGAAAAACACAGTTCAAAGTGGAAAGAAAGAACATTAGTGAGAAGCAGCTCCTCAGTTCACACTGCCCAGCAAACCTGAAATGACAAACAGCGAAATCAGAAAGGCTTTTTGCAACAAAACCTTTTGTCTCGAGCAGTCAGGGAGCTGCCAACCATCCCTCTGCGTGAGGAGCTGTCTGTTTTGTTTAGGAGAAGTGAAAGCACTGCCTCCAATCCTCAGGGCAGGGGATGTGCAGTGCCAGGAGGTGCCAAAGGGCTCGTGTGACACAGCTGTTGTGACACTGCTGATAAGGGGACGCCCTGGTTCAGCACGGGCCTCTGCAGCGCAGCAAATTACCCAACAAGGGGAGAAGCTGCTGCAGAATTAATCTCTACCTGGAAAACAATTTCATGCTAGGCTAAACAAGGATTAAAAAAAACCTCCCTGGGCTGCTTCACAAGCCAAGCCTTGGGTTTGGGAAAGAATAAAAGAGTTATCCCCAGGTGTGACTACAAATCTGTCCTGTAAACAAGACCTGGGTTGGGGTGGCTGACCCAAGCGAAGATCTACAGTACACTTGGCTACTGATTATAAATTTATTTTTAAATTTTTTAAAGCAGTATTTTTTTGGGGATGTCTTAGGTTGGAAATGGGGGTGTGCATTCTGTCCCCATCTGTCAGAGCTGGGGCAGTTCTCTGCTGTTCATGGGGCAGTTTTCTTTATCTCTCCCACAGCCAATCCTCCC
>JAWMRF010000092.1:3640528-3663418 GCA_035221435.1 Sphenopsis melanotis | reverse complement strand
TTGTTCCTGAGGCCTCTCAGCTTCTCAGGAGGAAAAATCCTAAGGAAAGGATTTTTCATAAAAGATGTCTATGACACTCACCCATTTTACCAGGAGAAGAATCAGAGAAGGACCAAAGCCAGCTGTGGTCTGAGAAGCTCAGACTTCTCTCTCCCCCCTGTGCTCCCAGCACTTGTCATGCTTTGCTCCTGTTAAACACAACCACACACCTGCTTTGCAGGGAGATTTACATTAAAAATTATGATGTGCTTAGACAGAGTCATTAAGGAGGGATCAGAGGAATGTGTAAGATAAGCACAGACATCTGTTCTCCAAAAATGCTGCCTTCCCTGTGTGCTCTGCTGGTGCTGGAAATATTGATCAGAATTCAGCCCACAAACACACACTCCTGCAGAAAGCTGAAGTGTAGGCCAAAGATCACATATCATGCTTATTTTCTTGGATTTGGGAACTGCCCAAAATGAAGGAGAAAGTAAAGGAAGTTGGTATTAGTTGCTGAGGAGAAAGTTATCCCTCCTTATGAGGAGGGAAGGATTGGTTTATCCTGGAGCTGTAAGGAAACAAAGCTTTGCAAGGGTTCTCTGTACTTGGAGTTCTGCTCTTTGTGCATTTCCCCACACCCCCAAATCAAACCATCCTCTCTTCAACCCCTTGGCACAGGAGAGAGGTCTGAGATTTGGCATTCCTGTTAGGCTGATGGAAAGGGGGGACATTCTGCTCCCCATTTTCTATGGACACCAGGGAACAATCTGCAGTGAGCTCAGGCAGGGAGGACTCAAGCACAGACAGAGACCCATGGGCACCATAATGCCACAGCTGGGGGACATTTTATTGTCAGGCTGCAGAACAGGGAGCAGAGCTGCCCTTGCAGCCTGGTGTCTCTTTTTTCCCTATTCTGTAGTTTCCATTTCAAACAACAAAAATTCCTGAGTCTCTCCTGGGAGGGTCTGCTGGAAACCCTGTGATCCCTCCCACTGCAGGTCGGACACTTCTGTTTGTTTTTTCATCTCCTTTTGGGAGACAATGAATTGTTCTGCTGTGGAGATGAAGCTTAGTGACCTCCTAGTTCTGTTTTGAGTCCTGTGACTCCAAATGTCAGGCCAGGAATGAGTGGAAGGGTTTTGCAGTAGTGTTTTTAAAGGGGAGTCCCTTGAGTGATCTCAAGGGTGATGTATGAAGTGATGTATGAAACCACTGCTCAGAAAAAGTCAGATATTTGTTCCCTTGTGAGAGAGCCAAAGCTTCTCTGAGGCATAAAACACGCTGCTTGTTGAAAAAAAACCAAGCACTGGCTGAAAGGAAAAGCAAATGTTTCTGTAGTAAATGGTGATCTACCTCCCACGTTAAGGAGCACAGCATGGAAAATGGTAAAAGCTGCTGTATCAAGCTGCAAACTCTGCAAATGGGTCAGTTTTAGCCCATTTAATCTGCCCTTTTTGGCATTTGGCTTTAACAGAGCAGAAGTGGGCTCCAGTTGAAGCAGAGCACTGGTGCTGTGTGGTTGTGTTCTCTGCTGCTGCAGTGTGAGTGAGCCCTGGGCCATAGCAGGGCTCAGTGAGGAGGGCCAGCAGTGCAAAGGGCTCTCTCTGAAGGGGAGAATTGGCTGCAGGATTTCTCCAGCACCTTTTAATCCTTTCGCCACCACTGCAGAGCCCTGAGAGCCACTCGTGAGCCCTGCTGGGTTTTGTCTTTTCCCGGGCATGCAGCGCAGTAATTGCAGCAGTGGGGAGAGCAGGGCTGGAATCAAGGGTGACTTTGATGAGCAGGCTCTGAAGTGCTTGTGGGGGATGATGAAATGAATTTTTGGACCCACTCCAGCCAGCAGTTGGTCTCTACTGCTTCAGTATTAGCAGAGATTTAAGCTCCACGCAGGAGGTGACTGCTCACATCAGAGAGGAATTTGGTCAAACAAGCTCCTTGGGAAGGGGGGGAAGGTGCTCTGCTTGAACCAGGAGGGTTTGAAAGGGGCTTTGTTCGTCCTTCAGAAGCAGAACGTGGCCTGGTTTTTCAGGAAGGCAGGCACTGGGTGGAAGAGGTTTGCAGGATTGGGTGAGCAGGGGATTGTCATGGCAACCAGAGGGAAACCCCACGAGGTGGGAAACAGCCAGGCACAGGTGAGGGGAAGCAGGAAACCTGTTTGGAGAGGATAAAGCTGCTCCCAGCAATGCTGGCTCGAGGAGGAAAGCAATGGGGATAATTGAGTATTTTAAGCAGCTTCCAGAACTGTCTGAGCACAGCAAGTAGAAACAATTTCCTACAACAGCCCCTCTGAAATACTCAACTACCTCAGATTCTGCCAGTTCTCCTCCACAGATGTTGATCTCTCTGCAACTCTGCTGCCAAGACAGAGGGAAGCTTTTAGGAAAAGCTTCAGTTGTGTTTTAAGCAAGTTTGGGAGGGGTTTTAATCCTGGTACAGAATAGGGGTGGCTGTATGGGGGCAGCATTCCAAAGGGATTGGGGGGATCCAAAGGCTTTTGGGGGGATCCAAAGGCTTTTGGGGGATCCATAGGGGAATGCTGGGTTATGAGAGGGGGTGTGCAGCCCAGAGTTTGTGGGAAGAAGGGAGGATTCTGGAGCCAGCTCCTGCCTCAGCAGCTCTGAGGCTGCAGCAGCAGTGAGTCCTTCCCTGCTCAGTGACACTCAGTGGCTTTTTAGGCTCTGGAAAGGATTTAAAAGTGAAAAGAGAAGTGGTGGTTTTGTCTTTTCCTGGGCATGCAGCACAGTAATTGCAGCAGTGGGGAGAGCAGGGCTGGAATCAAGGGTGACTTTGATGAGCAGGCTCTGAAGTGCTTGTGGGGGATGATGAAATGAAGGTTAGGAAATGAGGTTAGGGGGCAGACTGATGCCTGCTCCCCAGTCATGGATTTTCAGGGATGTGCTGAAGAATTCAGATTGTATTTCCCCCAGCCAAAGGCAGGGGTGGTGATGGAAGAGCTGGTGATGCCTCTTCCCTCCCAACATCCCCTAAATGTCAGGAATTTGCATTTCCCCTCTGAGTGACTCCAAGGCCGAGGGTGTAGGTGATAACCAAGGAGCAGCTGAGGAGCTGTGGGAGGCAGGAATGTGATTCCAGGCTGGGAGGGAGCTGCCTTACCCCATTGCAAGGCTGATGAGCCTTTGGAGGGAGCTGCTGGATAACTACATGGAAGGAGCAGGTTAATGTCCCACGACAGCACACTGTAAATGGTGATTTCTGTGCACTGTGCATTCTGCAGAGCAGCAGCTCTGCCTAAATGAAGGTTTATGCAAAGCCCCTCTCAGCAGTGGATGCACCATTAGGCTCCAGGGTGGCTGCTTAAATTGCACTATTGATTTAATGTGCAGGAATATTTCCTAGTGCACTGGAGAGCTGCAGCTAATGACTTCTGCTGGCTTCCTCAGATTTTAGTGTGGCACACAAGGACAGAGAAGCCTGTGCTGGTGAACGAGGGCAAGAAAGGATTCACAGATCCCAATGTGGAAATCTGACTGTGCGTGGCTGAGCAGAGACCAGCTCCAGGTAAGAGCTGTTTCTAACAGCACTGAGAAGCTACACAAGGGCAGGAGAAAGAGAAAAGCTCTTTTAAATGTGTTTAATTTCCATTTTTCACAACCCTGACCTTCCCTTACTGCTAAACCTCTCAAGACCATTCGTTAATCTCTCTTTTTTAAAGTTAATCCATTTTTAAGACAAAATACCTGCTGAGAGGTTGAGGGGAAGAAAAATGCAGGGAGTAGGAGTTTAGGCAGAAGTTGCAGCATTAAGAAAAATCCTTGTGTAAACAAGGTTGCCTTATTAACTTTAATTTAGCTAAAGCACAGGGGTGAAGGGTGTGGGTTCATCCACCTGGAAACACCTGAGGAAAGCTAAAGCAGTAGCAGCAAAAACCTTTTTGGTCAGGCAGAAGCTTTCACTGAGGGAAATATTTAATTCAGGCCCACACTGAAGGCACAGAGAGGCAGTGATGAGTATGGAAGGTGTGGATTGAGCCCTGCCCGAGGTGTTTGTTCACCTGAGGAGAGCATGGGGTTCCTTTTCCAGTGGAAAGGAGGAAAGAGCACACACATTGATGTTTGTTCATGCCCTGAGTGTTCCTGCAGCTGGTTTGCAGGAGGATGAGCTGTTCACTTGTATCTGCAGCCTGTGGAGCTGCCCTTCATTCTTATGAGCAATAAAATAAATGCCCAACTCCCTTCCACTGGAGTGTAGAACCAGGCCTGGAGGGAGAGGAGGTTGCTGCTCTTGAGTCATGAGTAACAAGAGCAGGAGGGGGGTAGATTTGCTCAGCAGTGGTGAATTTTTACCTGCAATGAGCTCCCTTATGTCCCATTCCCTGGGGGAAGCAGGATGGAGCCCTGGCTGCTGCTCTGTGCCCTTGGCAGGGCAGGAGGAGAGCCTGCACCAGCTCCTCTGGGCCAGGGAGAGGCTGTGCACAGGGGCTGCAGCTCTCCAGTGCTGCTCCCCCTGCCCAGGCAGCACAACCTTGGGATCTGCAGTGGCACAGGGCTTTGGGATGGCCCTGCAGTGGGACAGGGCTTTGGGATGGCTCTGCAGCAAGACACAAGGGTTTGGGATGGCTCTGCAGAGGGACAGGGCTTTGAGATGGCTCTACAGTGTGGAACAGGGCTTTGGGATGGCCCTAAAGAGTGGGACAGGGCTTTGGGATGGCCCTGAAGAGTGGGACAGGCCTTTGGGATGGCCCTGCAGTGGGACAGGCCTTTGGGATGGCTCTGCAGTAGTTCAGGGCTATGGGATGGCCCTGAAGAGTGGGACAGGGCTTTGGGATGGCCCTGCAGTGGCACAGGGCTGATACCCACGCTGTTTGTGTCTCTTGCAGAAGATTTCTTCATGCACAGCCTGCCAGGTTCCTCTCCACAGCACCCACCCAGCCAGCCAGGCGGGAGCCAGGAGCTCTGCTGACTCCCACGAGTTTTAGCCTTCAGAAAAACCAAGCACCACTGCATACATGAAGTCCCCGGATCCCCTGCCCCTCCTCCCGGGCTCCGGAGGTGGAGAACAAAGCACAGCAAGGCAGGACTGGCAGCTCCCGGCCCCAGGCTCCGGCTGGAATGTGAGCAGGGCTGTGCCAGCACCTGGCTGAGGGTGAGAGCCACAGCAGTGGCCCCCGGGGACTGGTTTTGCTGAGCAACACGAACTTTGTGGCCGTGTGTGAGACAGCCCGAGCAGCTCTCTGGCCGTGGAGGGGACAGCTGCCTTCCTAGATGGCACCTTAGCCCTTAATTTTAAACCTCCTTTAATCAGTGTTTGTTACGCTGCACAAGAGGGGGGAAGGGTTTGGGGAGGGGGAAAACAAGGCAGGTTAGAACAAACCCTTGAAGCATCACTGTTCTCTGGTTCCCTCTCCTTTTCCTTCCTCAGACAGTTTGGAGGGCACCCTGATGTTCCTCTGTGGTCATGGAATCCTGGAAGGGTTGGGGTGAAAGGGACTTTAAAGGTCCTCTGATCCCAGCCCCTGCCATGGGCAGGGACACCTTCAGCTGGATCAGGCTGCTCCTGGCCTGGAACATTCCCAGGGATGGGGCATCCCCACCTCTCTGGGCAGCCTGTGCCAGTGTGACACCACCCTCACTGTAAAAAATGTCCTTCTATCCAATCTATCCTCTTTGAGTTTAAAACCATCAACCCCTGTCCTAGCCCTGCTAAAATGTTTGTCCCCATCTTTCTTAGAAGACCCCAGAGTGGGACAGGATCAGGGGCTGCTGATCACCACCAGTTCACCACTGAGCCTGATGGAGTTGTCTCCAGCATGTGGGTCTCTAAAAATGCTAAAATAATTGGAAATAGGGTTTAATGAGATTGTGGGGGCTATACACCATAATAATCATCCAGATCTGGGTCCTGTTTGGCCCTAATTTGGTTCCCATGAGCATTAGGTGTGGAATACTCTCAAGGGTGCTCCTATATAAAGGCAAATTTCTACTCTTAAAAAATAAAACTGCTTCAAACTAGAGATTGAACACTAAGAGGTGAATTTAGTGCATTTCCCATTTGACTGGAGTGTATCCTCCAGCTCCTTCTTCTGCTACTGCAGAGCTGGTGTGAAAAGCCACCCTGGAGCAGTTCCCAGTCCCCTCTGATGGAGAGCAGCACCCTTGGGAAGGGGATCCTGGGCTCAGGGCTCTGCTCGTTCACCATCTGGCAGTGCTGCCACCATGGGTGACTCTGTTTGAGACTGCCAAACTTGCTGAGATAAAAACTGAGACACAACAGGCCCCTTCTCCCCAGCCAAAATCCATAAATTCCCTCCTCCTCCATAACTGTTGTCAAACCTTTGTCACCCCCCCGCCGCTGTCCCAATTCCTTCAAAAATTTTTGAAGCACAATTTTACCTTTGAACTGAGGGAAAAATGTAATCCTGCAATAGACTTGGTTATTTTTAGCCCTAACACATAGAACTATTAAAATGCTCTGGGTTTGGTTGTTGGCTTCACGGTGCAGAAGTCTCCCCTTGGACTAATGACATTGTGTATTTCCTGATATTTCAAAGGAAAAATATTTTTTGTAAGTTATTTTCTCCCACTGTATATCAGAACCGTTGGGGAAAAGTCTCATTCTTTAGTTCCCAGCCACAGAAGCCTTTACAAAAATGTTCCTTTTAGATGCAATGGCTGAAGCACCACTTGGAAAGAAAGTGTTGGATGCTGCTGGCTGCTCTATGGGAACAGGTATTGTTACCTTGGATTAAAACTCTAGACTCAAGTAGATTTATTCTCTTACTGTACTGGCCTTCCAAGCTCCCTTCAGTCTGCAAACCCTACAGTGGAAAGAGACATTTTTCAAGGACTCCCAAGTTTTCATAGCATTGAAATAGTTTCCAGCTGCTGTCCTCTCCGAGCTGCATGTTTTGGTTCACTGATCTGAATTCCAGTCCCTGCTGGGTTCCAACTTTCCCTCCTTGGAAGGAAATAATAACTTTCAGAAAAATGCAAAGGATGGAGTGCTGATCACAGCCCTGCACATTTGCTCTGCCCACAGGAGCCTGGGCACTCTCAGCTGTCCCAGAGCTGCTGTGGCCCTGGGGAGCAGAGACAGACCTGGCCAGGATGGAGTGTGTTCCAGCTGCACTGTCTGTTCTCAGTTTTAAACAAACTGTATTTAAATTTGTTAAATAAAATGATGGTTTCTAAGAGCCAGAATAGCCTGCACCTCCCTTACAGACACAGTCTGGTGTTTCTCCTGGTACTGGCACAGAAAGCAGAGACTCCTTGGAGGTTTTGAAGGATTCACAGCTCAGGTTTGATCTCCCCCTCTCCCTAAGGAGGCTGCAGCTCCTCTGTGCCTGGAGCTGCTGAATTAAAACAATGTCATGTTTACCTAAATCCCACATTTCTGTTTAGAGGGACAAAAAGAAAGAAAAACCAGGACCCAAGATCCCACAGCAGCTTTAAGGAGAAACCAGGGATGAGTTTTCCCTCTTGCAGGCCCTTTGCTTCTACTCCAGCCAAAATCTGATCCCTGTTCATTTTCCAAGGGGGAATTTCATCTTTAGGTGCTTCACAGTGTGAGCCCTGCTGGAGAGGGGACTGCAGGACTCACTTGTTTTCTCCTCCTTGGAAATTCTCATTCCTGCCTGGCCTGAAACATAATGATACATTTGACAGAAGACAAAACACATCTCACTTTTTAAAATTTTCTTTTTTTCCTTTTGAGAGAGACAACCTCCATAATAAAACTCAGTGGAAAAAAAGCTGAAATTAAAAGTCATTTGACAACCACCTTGCCTTGCAACAAGGGAACACGTAATGGCCTTTTTGCAGAGAGACTTGCTAAAATCTGCCTCAAAATGGTTTCCCACACCTGATTACTCACTTGTTCACCAACTGTTTTCTCCCTACCTAATTATAAAAACGAGGAGGCCAAGGATAGCACATTTTGAAAGTCCCTGGAAAGCTGAGCTCAGCTTCCAGTTCAGATGGCTTCAGTTCTTTCTGTCTCTCTCTCTCTCACCTGCCTCCAGCACCTTTTTACTCCCCCACATCCACCAGATGGTCCAGAACATGCTCAGCCATCCGGGCTGGGGGCCTCAGCAGGGCAGGGGATGAGCTCCATCCATCCATCCATCCATCCATGGAGCAAGGGCGCTGCTTCCTCGCTGTCCTCTCCTCTGACCTCACTGCCAGAGGACAAATCCTTCCCCTGGCTCTGGTGGAGATGAGCATGCCCCAGTGCTGAGCCAGCAGGTCCCCAGCCATGCAAGCAGGAGTGCTCAGGGTGAGCCAAACGTGGGAAAGGAGCTCTCAGCCCACCCTCAGTCCACGTACTGGGTCCGTCCCAGGTAAGGGATGTCCACGGACTGGATGATCCGGCCCGCTGTGCGCTCCTCAAAGATCACAATCTGCACAGGAGAGAGAGAAAACCCCTTCTTGCAAAGCCTGGGGGGCTGCAAAGATGCTTAGGAGAAGCATATTTGAAACTCCATTTGAAGCACCATTTAAAGAGTGCAGTCAGTGTGGGTCTAACAGGGACTGAGGCTCTGCCTTGGGGATGAAGCAGCATCACATCAGGTTTGGGTTGATTTCCAACCTGAGGCAGAGCTGTGAAGTTCAGCTGCCATCCCTGTCAGCCTTTAATGGCTGTCAGAGCCAGAGCCAGCTTTGGAGCAGCACCTTCCCTCGTTTTCAGAGATCTCAGGAGACAGCACTGTCCTTCCCCTCTACTGCACTGGCTTTCAGCTAAAGGATAATTGCTGTCCTGTGTGTGTCTGGCTCTTTGGGACAAGGATCTTTAACAACCCTAACAGGCACAGAGCAATCCCAGCAGTCTCTCACCTCATTGCCCCCTCTCCTTAGCCAGGGCCCAGGAAGGTAGAGAGTTTCCTGAGGTCCAATCTTCCAGTATCTTCCCAGGTTCTGACCATTGACAAACACCACTCCTTTCTCCCAGCCCTGGAATCAAGGCAGAACATGGAATTACTGATGCAGCTCTGCTGCCTCGTTAGCATCCCCACAGGAAACCAAATCTGCTTTCACACTTGCATTCTTTCCAGCCACTTTCTGCAGGTTTTCTGCTTGCTTTCCCTGTGCAAATCCCTGCAGCCAGGAACATTTAAACAAGCCCTGCTGAACAGGAGTTATCCTTAATGTGCTCATTAAAAGGATAAAGCTTTCAAAAATGTGCAATTTGTGACTGGTGCCTGTATAGGAAGTTTCTTCCCTTTGAACAAACAGGCCTTTATTCCTCCCCAAGCATGGAATATCTGCCCTCACCTCCTTCCCAGATGACAGAAAAACTGAATTGCTGCTGGCTGGCCTGATTTACAGCAAATAGAATTTTCCCAATACATGGGAAAGTGAGCAGGACAGTAAGGCTGGGTACAAGGTTGGCTGTAAGGGAGGGAAATCAGAGGAGTAAGTTTAATAATATTTAAAATCTCATCTGAAGTTTTATGCAGTCTCCCACAGAAGCATGACAGGAATGCTAACTCCCATGCCATGGCCACAAAGAAGTGACTCTTTCCATGTCACACTGAGGAGACAGGAATAAAACAAGGCCCTCCTTTATTTTCTGTGCCCATTACTCCTCTGCAACTAGAAAACAGCATTTGCATGCCAGTAAAATAAGACTGAAGTGGTCACTGGCAGCTCTGCAGGGTCAGTTTTCTCACAGGACCTCTCCAGACTGAACAGAATTACCTGGAGGAGACCCTCGGAATAATTCCCTAAGAGAGAGGGGGAGCCTACAGACACAGAGATCAGTCAGAGCTGTTGCACAAGTCTCTCTAACCAGTTTTTTTTTTTAAACTTGCCCAAGAAGAACCAGGACTTGCCTGCAGCTTCAGGAAGGTGTCCTGTGGCTGCTGCTCTATCCACAGCCTCCCGCGGAAGAACGCCGGCCCCACGAAGTAATCCGGGACACTGCTCCAGCCAGACACGTGCTGCAGGCTGCAACAGAGGGACAACTCACAGCCCACGGGGCCACCTGCCTGTCCCCACCACCCACAGCCCTGGCAGGCCAAGCTGGGCTGCAGAGGAGATACCTGGGGCTGTCACCACCTCTGATGTCACCACTTTGATGTTTTTTACAAGAGCGTGTGGTGATGGGACAAAGGGGAAAGGATTCAGGCTGGCAGAGAGCAGGTTGGGATTGGATATTGGGAGAAAATTCTTTCCTGTGAGGGTGGTGAGGCTCTGGCAAACGTTGCCCAGAGCATCTGTGGCTGCCCCATCCCTGGAAGTGCCCAAGGCCAGGTTGGAGCACCCTGGGGTGGTGGAAGGGGTCCCTGCCCATGGCAGGGGTGGGGTGAGAGGATCTCAAAGGTCCCTTCCACCCAAACCATTCTGGGATAAAAGCTCTGCTTCACGTTGGCTGCTGAGGATCCTTCAGATCTGCCAGGGTGCTTGAAATGTCTGTGGCTTGCTAAAGGAGACTGCAGAACTGACAGGATTCAAAGCAGACACTCCTGCCACGGCTGCTGGCGAGGAACACAAACACATCTGTGCAGTGTGCAGTAATCAGGGGAAATCTGACAGGATTTCTTACCTGTGGCAACAGTTTGGGAGCAGGGCACAAACAGAAGAGGAAATAAGGAGAGCAAAATCCCACAGAAGCCTTGAGCTCCTGTAAGAACATGTTCTCTGCAGCCCTTACAAACTGCATCTCTTGGACTGGGGGAAGTTATTGATCCAGTGCAGCCTGGCTGCTACTGAATTATTCAACTAAAAGCCTGTGACAGCTCCTTTCACAACACTCCTCTCCCTCCTCCCCCGAGGGGACTGTGAGCTGATTGTGTTTCAGTGCTGCTGGTCAGCAGCCAGGAGCTGAGGCTAGTGGTGACTAATCTTGCTTTTGTTTGGCCGTGGCAGCTCACTTGCTTTAATGCTCCTCACTGGAAATATTCCTCTAACACCCTGCAGTCCAAAAAGGCTGTGAGTTACCCCATCAATAAGAATCCTTCAGGTAGCCCCTCAGCACCTGGTAAAACTACCCTGAGGCATTTCAGAATGTGGACTTTTTCCTTTTAAAAGCCTTTTTGGTTTAACGTGGCCTCTCTCTCTCCCTCCTACACAAAATGGGGCAGCTGTGATATCTTGGGGGATGCACATAAGTTGCTTGCTGGTATTAAAAACATCACTGAAAAGAGTGTCTCTGGATTGTGGCCAGAGTCCATAGGGCATCTGCTGCCTGAAACATTTGCTGAGGTTTTCTCTATGTGCTGACAGAGGCTCTTCAACATCCCCCTGCTAAATTTCCTCCCTTGAATTAAAGCAAAACAACATAAAAGAGAGGGAGCCATCTGGATTGTTAATGCACTATCAGTAGCTTTCTAGAATTAATCCATCCCTTGCCAGGCTGAATTACTAAATATATCAGCCAGATTGGTAATTTCCAGAAAGACCCAAAATTTCCAACATGTGGGTGTGAGGGGATCCTTCCCTTTGGATAAGCCTAGATTTACCTACCTGATCTCACCCTGCTGCAAGGAAACCTTTAAACCCTGCACAGTGGGATTAGATTTCTCCCTAAATGATGATATGGATCAGCTGGCACCAGTTCCTGCACTATTTCAGGCAAAAGTATCAACAAAAGTATCAGTGCAAAAATCCACCTCCCCACTGTTACCTCATTTAGCTGCTCCCCATTAGACACTGCACTGCTGGAAAGCAGGTGGTTTGAAATGAAGAAAAAAAGGTTAAATTCCACAAAAAAAGGATTTTGTGGAAAAAAAAAAAAAGGTTAAAATCCCACAAACCTTTTCATGAAGGCAGGTTTCATCTCCAAACTGTAAATCTTGAAGTTCCTCAAGGGGGTTTTATTCAAGAAGATGTCACCAATTAAGCCTGTGGGAGCAATGGTGGTAATGAGGAGTTGAGGAACAGCTAAAGCTGATGGATTTTGCTATTTGAATCTGAGGAACAGCAGGAGATGGAAAGCAGCCACGTTCTGCAATGGAATTAGAGTCCATATGGTCCCATTGCTCATGCAGATTGAGTGGGGAGCATCTCTGAACTCTGCCCTCTCCATTCCCTCCTTTCCTCAGCTCAGCAGGGCCTCCAACCCTCCCAGCAGAACCCCCTGGGATGTGCTGGGGCTTGTGGAGTTGGAGCTGATCATGCACAGATTTTTTTTAAGCAGTCAATCACTTTTTAAAGCAGTCAATCACTTCTCTACCAGGCACAGCAAAATGTAACTGAGCCAGCACCAAAACCCAGGGCTGCTCCAGGGCTTTTCATCCCAGGATTTAAGGCACCTGAAGAAGTCATTCACCTTTAGCAGCTTTTTGTTCAAGGCAAAGCCTGCTCCTAATCACAGCTCTGAGGCTGCCTGGGCAGCACTGAGGTTTATGCAACGTTTCTGCATTAAATAAAATCAATACAGTCACGTGCCTAACTCCATTAATCTATTTTATAGAGCTTTTGCACATAGTTCCCCACTAAAATAGAATCAACCTCTTCCAGCCCCACCACTGTGTGTGATAGGCTTGAGCATTTCAGTCAATTCTGCTCCAGGGGATGCAGTTCCCTCCTCCTGACATTGTGTGAGCTTTTAAATTGTGTGATTCTCCAATATCAACCTCTCAAGGGAAAACACAGATTAAAAAAGGTATTTTCCTTCCCTCCCTGTGAAGTAATATGCTCAGAGAGCAAGAGAAAGGGAGCTGAGCATCACCTAGGAAACCCAGAGCAGAGCAAGAGTCACTGATAGCCCTGGGTTTAGCAGTACCCTTATAAAATAAACCTTGGTGCAGGGCACTGAGCAGCCACTGCTTTTCCTCTGATCACTGCAGACAGGGGGGAGGATGTTTTTTAAATCATTCCCACTGTGTTGTAGCCCAGCTCCCCCACAAACATGGTGTTAACAAACACCTGCAGAACAGAGCACAGGAGAGCAGAGCTCATCAATGATGTCACAATCACATCCCTCAGCTGGGTTTGGGCAGGAAATTGTCTCTGCTTGAACCCAGAACTCAAGTGTCCATAACTGTGCCACTGTCAGCAGAGGTGGGAATAAAATAATCAAAATATTCTCAGGACATTCAACATTCTGATAATTCTGTTTAAATATAGGTTCTGTTTTAATTCTGTTTAAATATAAATATTTAGCAAAGTGGAACTGGAAATTAGCAACTGGAAGTTGCTCTGATGAGCAGAGCTCATCAATGATGTCATAACCACATCCCTCCAGCTGGATTTGGGCAGGAAATTGTCTCTACTTGAACCTAGAACTCAGGTGTCCATAACTGTGTCACTGTCAGCACAGGTGGGAACAAAATAATCCAAATATTCTCATGACATTCAACATTCTGATGTTTAAAGATGTTGTAAGTTTTAGCAAAGTGAAGTGGAACTGGAAATTAGCAAATGCTCATCAATGATGTCACAATCACATCCCTCAGCTGGGTTTGGGCAGGAAATTGTCTCTGAACCTAGAACTCAGGTGTCCATAACTGTGCCACTGTCAGCCAAGGTGGGAATAAAATAATCAAAATATTCTCAGGACACCCAACATTCTGATGTTTAAAAATGTTACAGGTTTTAGTAAAGTGGAACTGGAAATTAGCAACTGAAGTTGCTCTGATGAGCAGAGCTCATCACTGCTGTCACAATCACATCCCTCAGCTGGATTTGGGCAGGAAATTGTCTCTGATCCAGACCCACCTTTCCTCTGCTCGTTCAGGGCCAGTCCATAATTGACACGGCCACGGTTCTCCACCAGCAGCCTCAGCTGCCTGAAGCCCTGCTGAAAACAAACAAGAACAAACATCAGCTGCACCAGCCCTGCCCTCAGCAGAGGTGCTGAAGGGGGAAATGGCACCACTGCCTTTGGCAGCTGCAATTTAGAAATTTACTTTCAAGTTCTCTATTATTGCTGCTGCTTTTTAATGAAGCAATGGGATTATCTTGGGTTAAGAATTTATTGTTAAATAAACATCAGTCTCAGAGGCTGTGAGATTTTAAAGGAGTAAGTAGCTGGCTATAAAGCAGTCACAAGCTCTTTGTTACAAGACAATACATAACTTTCTAATCTAATGGACAGATGCTACAAGGTTTATTTTGCTTTACTAATTTATCACCTTTCCTTACTTCTACTGCACTCTGGATACTTTTACTTAATAAGCTGTTTTCTCACATCCACACATATGCTTCTATTATAACTCTTAGCTTATTCTATACAACCACAGCCTACATTATAAACCCTTCAACATCTTATCAATAGTTTCCTATATTATAAACCTTCACTATTTTGTCAATAGTTTCCTACATTTTAAACCCTTCACCATTTCATCAATAGTTTCTTACATTATAAAGCCTTCACCATCTTACCCAATACAGTTTCCTACATTATAAACCATTCACATCAATACAGTTTCCTACAATTTAAACCCTTCACCATCTTATCAATACTTTCCTACATTATAATCCCTTCACATTTTATCAGTTTCCTATATTATAATCCCTTCACCATTTTATCAATAGTTTCCTACATTATAATCTCTTCACCATTTTATCAATAGTTTCCTACACTATAAACCCTTCACCATCTTATCAGTTTCCTATATTATGAACCCTTCACCATCTTATCAATAGTTTCCTACATTTTAAACCCTTCGCCATCTCATTCATCAGTTTCCTACACTATAAACCCTTCACTATCTTACCCAATACAGTTTCCTACATTATAAAGCCTTCACCATCTTATCAATAGTTTCCTACATTTTAAACTCTTCACTATCTTACCCAATTCAGTTTCTCACTTAAGGCATATTCTTACTTACAACTATAGAAACAAAAGTTGATGATTTTTCTACTTAATGTCTGTGTACTTTATTTTTACATCAACCCAAGGCTGCAGATCAAACCCTCCTGTATCTGTAGAAGTTTCTATGTTTCCATTTCCCACAGTTCTCTACTGCAAACAGGGAGGAACTCACAGCCTTTGCACAGATTTCTGGTTTGGTTGTTTTGGTTTTTTTTCATATTGAATTTTTAATTCCCATTTTGATAGCACCCACAGAGGCAGAAATGGAGTTTGACACAGGACAGGCTGGTGCCATAAACTCTCCCACAAGCCCTAAGAACAACAGTGCACCCACCCCCTCAGCTGCTGCACAGCCACACAGCTCTGGTGAAATGTGCTCAATCAATAAAGTGTTCTTAGTGCCAGCTTCTGCCAGGGTAAAACTGCTCTCAGAGCTAAAGAGAGACATTCCTGCTCATTTAATTTCAGACCCAAGAGCCTCCAATGCCCCTTAAAACCTGCTTTGTGCTAAGGAAGAAGCAGCCTGCAGAGATTTAATCTGCAATAACAGGGTACAGGTACTCAGTGTTGTGGCTGTGTAGAAGGCTGGCAAATTTAGTGCAGCAAGAGCTGCAATAACTTGAATTTTCTCCATGGAAAAGCATTCAGACCCCACTTTTCAATCACAAATGTAACCTAGCAGTGAAATCCCATTATTTGTGTCTGATTAGGGTACCAAGCTAGCCTGGGGTAGGAGGAGGTGCCTTTCTGGGACTTCTCCCTCTTCAGTGATTTTGTTATCCACACCCTGAGCAATCCCCTGGAGTTACCTGTCCCTCAGGAATGGAGAGCTCCACTGAGTTGTAGTCCAGCTCCCCCACATACATGGTGTTAACAAACACCTGCAGAACAGAGCACAGGAGAGCAGAGCTCATCAGGGATGTCAGAATCACCTTCCTCAGCTGGGTTTGGGCAGGAAATTGTCATAATGATGTCATAACCACATCCCTCAGCTGGGTCTGGGCAGGAAATTGTCTCTGCTTGAACCTAGAACTCAAGTGTCCATAACTGCCACTGTCAGCAAAGGTGGGAATAAAATAAACAAAATATTCTCAGAAGATTCAGCATTCTGATAATTCTGTTTAAATATAAGTTCTGTTTTAATTCTGTTTAAATATTTAGCAAAGTGGAATTAGAAATTAGCCACTGGAAGTTGCTCTGATGAGCAGAGCAACTGCTCATCAATGATGTCACAATCACATCCCTCCAGCTGGATTTGGGCAGGAAATTGTCTCTGCTTGAACCTAGAACTCAAGTGCCCGTAACTGTGCCACTGTCAGTGCAGGTGGGAATAAAATAATCCAAATATTCTCAGAATATTCAACATTCTGATGTTTAAAGATGTTATAAGTTTTAGCAAAGTGGAACTGGAAATTTAATTAGAGGCTATAAGGGTTTGGGGCTTAGCTGAGAAGTGGAAATTTGATGTTTTCCCCCCATTTCCTGCCCCACCCACCCTGAGTGAGCCCTGTGCCCCTACCTGTGCCCATCCTAACAGCACAGGTGGGAATAAAATAATCCAAATATTCTCAGGACATTCAACATTCTGATGTTTAAAAATGTTACAGGTTTTAGCAAAGTGGAACTGGAAATTTAATTAGAAGCTGTGAGGCTTTGGGACTTAGCTGAGCAGTGGAAATTTGGTGTTTTCTCCCATGAGTGAGCCCTGTGCCCCTACCTGAGCCCGGTCCCGGACGTGGTCCCTGCTGTGCAGGTGTCCCCCCCCAAAAATGACAGTCTCATAGAGCACATATCCATAGGGCTGCCCAATGCTGTCGTTCAGATGCAGATTCTCCATGTTCACAGGGAACTCTGACTTGATGGGCTGCAGAGGAGAAGCAAATTAAACATCAGGAGTGGAAATTCTTGTAGGGACAGCTCATTTAAAGCTTCACTCTGTGACAGCGGTCACTGGGGTTTTCAGATGAGGTGAGAGACGAGAACATTGACTCCATGTTCAGGAGGCTTGATTTATTATTTTATGATATATATATATTATAACTATACTAAAAAGAAAAAGCAGGAAAGATTTCTAGAAGGCTAGCTAAGCTAAGAATAGAAAAGAAAAGAATGATAACAAAGGAGCTGGCTCCGACAGAGAGCGAGAGCCAGCTTTGCTGTGACTGGTCACTGAACTAAAACATCTACACGAGACCAATCACGGATCTACCTGCTGCATTCCACAGCAGCAGATAATTATTGTTTACTTTTTGTTTCTGAGGCTTCAGCTCCTCAGAAGGGAAAAAATCCTAAAGAAAGGATTTTTAGTGAAAGGGATGTCTGTGACACACTCTGCCACAGGTGAGAGCCTCCCTGTTCCGGTCCAACCCACAATCCCTCCTGACCAAAGTACCAGAAAAAGGAGCCAAGGACTTGCAAAAGTGCAATTCCAAGAGAACAGAAGGAGCAGTGAAAAAGCTGAGATAAAAGATTTGCTGCTTTTCCATATCCTTGGTAAAAAATCCCCCCGACCTCATCCTTTTGGGATAAGGCAGAGCTCAAATTGCTCTAAAAGTTGATGCTTTTTAGGTCTGGGATGCAGTAAAAGAGGTGTCAGTACCTGTAAAAGTGCTGGCAGCACATCCCACAGAGAGATGTACTGGTGCAAGAGGATGGCACCATAGGAGGCCTTGCTCTCAATCATGGGAGGCAGAGGAAGGGGCTGGCCTGGGGCGCAAAAAGAAAGATGAAACAAAAATTTCAGACAACACAAATTCAAGATCCCTCCCTTGAATTCAATACCTCCCTCCCAGAACTCCCTTGTCCTCCCATCCTTAATTCCCAACCAAGCAGAGCCCCAGAAGGGCCAGTTTAAATAATTCCAAATCCATCCCCAGTTTCAGTAATTCCCACCCAAGCAGAGCCCCAGAAGGGGCAGTTTCAGTAATTCCCTGACTGAACAGTGCTGTGGCTCCTGGGCTGCTGATTACCAATGACCATGCTGAAGAGTTGTCTCAGCTTGAAGAATTTGGATGTGTAGTCCCCAGCCTCTGTCAGCACAGCATCATAATCTGGAGAAGCAGAACAGCAGCACGTGTTTTAAAAACATAAAGCAGCTCTGGGATGGCTTCATGCAAGAAATAAAAGCCCCAGGCACAATTTTCATGGCATTGTCTGCAGAATGGAAATCTGTACACTTTAATCGGAGTGAACATCACTAAACAGCCACAAAATTCCTTAAATTAGAGAAGAGCCATTCACACTTTCAGAGATCTAATTTGCACATATTCAGAATTTCACACAGGATAAAGTCAACAATTAACTATTTTAACCACGGGGTGTTGGGATGAAAAGAGATTTATGGTAAAATTTGACTTTGTAAAATTTAAAAAATGGTGTTTTGGATCATCATCTCTCCCTAGAAAAAAGAGATATCAATTCATCATCTGTGACAGCTCTGTTTAAAATACAGAATAAGGGAATCCCCCACTTCCTGGAAGGGTTGGGAATTAGAATCACTCATGTAAACTCCCTTTTAGACAGGAATTTACTTCTGGGCTGTGTCCTACCCCATCTCTCAGGACAAAGTGGTTGTGATGATCACTCCAGAGTGTGGCTGGTTACTGTCCCCAGCCCAGGGCAGGCAGAGCTGCACAGGCAAAACAAACTCACCATAACTGGTGACATCTGACTTGTACTCATCAGCTTCCAGAGCCCCGTTCATGAAACCAAAGTTGGTGCCTCCATGGAACATGTAGAGGTTGATGGATGCTCCTGTTTTGAGGATGCTTTCTACAGTATTCACCATCTCTGCAAAAAAAAAAAAAAAAAAGAGATTTTTTGCAGTGCCAGGGAGGCCACAGACACAAATCTGGGCCAGGAATTCAAATCAGACACATTCTGGTAACTCCTGCCCAATTACAGTGATTTGTGTTGTGATTTGCCCTCAGGAAGGTGCAGCACATCTACTGATGCATTTAAATACTAAATTTATTTAGTATTATTATTTATTTTGTATTATTAATAAATACTAAATTATTTGAATGTATTAAATATTAAATATTTAATACATTCAAATAATCCTCCAGGTGAAAAAGGGGTAAAGCTCGAGGCCTCCAGCAGGAATTTTCCTTTTAAGAAGAAAAGTTGCAAGGACTCCTCAGCCAGACTAATGACCCAATTACAAAAACAATTGCAGGAAGATGAAAGTTGTTAAACCAGTCCTGTATAGCTCTGCTTTCACTGCTCTTTACATGCCCTGGGGGTTTGGTTTTTTTTAGTAGTAGCCTTCCAAATGAGCTTTTAGCCTGGGAGAAGGTGCTGCACTCACAAGGGGCTGTGAACAAATGGGGAAAGAGAGAGGAAATGTGGCTGGGAAATTGGGATAAAAAGGAGGCTGAGTCCTCCAAAAATTGGAGAGACCCCAGGGGATGCCCCATGGCCTCTGCCTTGATTGGAATGAAGTTCCAGGACTGCTCTGTCTCCTTTTCGGACATCAACCTCTGGTGTTTGTGGATTGATTTTCCTGACAGTTTCACTCGGTTTTGGGTGGGTTTCAGGTTAATTTCATGCAATTCTGGTTGTTTTCACTCAATTTTGGGTGGATTTCACTCAATTTTGGGTGTTTTCCCCCAGTTTTGGGTCATTTTCACTCATTTTTTTTTTTGGTCAGCTTCAATGAGTTTTTGGTGGTTTCACTCAATTTTGGGTGGATTTCTGTCAGTTTAGGGTGGATTTCACTCAATTTTTGGTGGTTTCTCTAAGTTTTGGGTCAGTTTCTCTCATTTTTGGGTGTTTTCAATTGGTTTTTTGTCCCAGCAGTGCAGGTTGAGCCCCAGGTTAACCCTGTAGCTGCTGAGGCAGACCAGGCACAGGTCCCCAAAGTTTTGAGTGATTTTCACTCAGTTTTGGGTCAGTTTCTCTCATTTTTGGGTCAGTTTCACTCGGTTTTGTGCCGTTTCCAGCGGCACCAAATTAACCCTGTAGGTGCTGAGGCAGAGCAGGCACAGGTCCCTGAGGCTGAAGAGCAGAACCCCCCCAAGCCACAGCCAGGTGCTCACCATCTGCATCAAAGACATAGTGAGGGCCTCCCCAGTTATCAAACCAGCCAGTCCAGTACTCCATCACCATCTTAGGCTGGTCTTTCTGTCAAGAGAAAAAACAGAGTTCAAATGGATCCAGGACAGGCCTGCAGCCACCCCTTTGTTCTAGAGCAGCATTGTTGAAACAGCAGGAGGAGGAGGAGGAGGAGGAGGAGGAGGAGAAAGGAGAAAGGAGAGGGAGAAAGGAGAAGGAGAAGGAGAAGGAGGAGAAGTTTATTTCCTGACTCCAATATTTATAGATTTTCAAAAGTGACAGTGGATTGGAGGATGACATTGTCACCTCTCCAATGACACTGGACAAACCGACAGTCTACCAAATTTCTCCTCCTCCAGAGAGGAATGTAAAAACAATAATTATTTTAATTATTTACATAAAAGTGTGTGAGAAACTGCATTTTAAGAATGCAAACATCAGAAGGCTCAGAAGAACAGGGTGACAGCGTGGTGCCATGGTTTTACAGGAGGGTTTTCTTCTCAACTGGCACAGCCAAAAAGGCACCTAAGGAGCTCAGAACAAGGAGCTGTGGGCCAGCAATGCCCAGAACAGGCAAGCAGAGCTCTGTGCCTCTGCTAGTCACAAAGCACAGAGCACACAATCAGGTGCTGTCAAACATTGCTGGATGCTGCTGTTTGGCAGAGCTGGAGCAAAAGAACAAACCAACTGTCAGTGTTTAGTTCTTGCTAAAAACACACATTTATAAATGTCTGCTTATCTGCCACGCCACTGCCAGCTGAGAGCTTGCAGGTGCAGGGCAGCCAGAGCTTGCCAAGGTACAGCAGCAGACCTGAGCTGCTTTAATGCCTTTTTAATGCTGCATATGGTGCTGGCAGGGAAGAATTTGCAGGAATTAGGTCTTCATTAAAGGCTCTGCACACAGAGCAATTGCTTCCCATTTGTCAGTGCCTGGCAGCTCCCTGAGGCCCTGCAGGATCCCTCCTGTCCCCATGGCATGGGCAGGGCAGTGTGTGCTCAGCCTGGCTGCCCCTCCAGCCTCCTGGGCTTTAATTCCAGACAGTTTTGTGACAGGGGTTTTGTTTAATGCCACAGGAATTGGCTGAGGTAAGTGGCATTAAAGAAACTCGTGTTTCATTAGGAGAAAACAACTGCCTGTAATCATCTAAACATCCTTGGTAATACATTTAATCAATCCATCCCCAGTGAACCAGGCAAAGAAGGGATTTGATCACCTTCTGGAACAAAAACCCATAACAAGGAAAAGATAAAACAGCTTCATAACCCCTACAAACACTTCCTATCTCATAATTGGTGTGGCAAAGGAGGAGCTGCTCCTTTGGGGCCACATGTGGTGGGGAAGGTGCCACCTTCTGCTCATTTGCAAGGTTTGGGCAATTTTGGCAGACCTAAAGGAGGTGAAAGCACTTCCAGCAGAGCCTCTTTTGCCAGCAGAGGGAAAGAAAACAAATGCAAGCTGTAGGATTGAACATCCAGCATGCCAGCAGGGCATGCCAATAGGTGAGCAGGGAATTGATCAGGGCTGGGGCAGATCCCAGCTGCTCACATCCTCCATCTGCAGCAAGCAGAGCACAGGGAAAGAGGACAGAGGGGGTAAAAAGAGAGATAACCTGTCACTGACCCCAAAACCTGCCATTCCCCTTATCAAAATCAGGACACTGTTCACACCAAGTGTTCATTAATTAATTAATTCCCTCCCTGAGGCAAACCTCTGATAGCACAGAGGGGTTAAAAATGCTCAAGTGACACAGTAAAACCTCATAAATCTAGCCTGAATGAGGCCCTGGAGGTGCACAGACACAGCTGGAGCACACCAGCAAAGAGCACCCACAGCATCAGGGTGAAAGAGTTTGGGAAAAAGATGATGGAACTTCCAGAGAGAGGTTTGATAATTGTGCACTGGGATGCTCTGGGTATCACTTGAACAAGTCTAACCCCTACCAGCTAAACAAAGGGCACAGAAGGATTAAAAGCTTTTTCAGAAGGACAACAGGACACTTAAATCCTCCTTTCCTAAATCCAGGAGGATTTGGCCTCGTGAGAAGGAAGCCCCAAACCAACACACAAATCCCAAATCCTTCTGAGAAGGAAGCCCCAAACCAACACACAAATCCCAAACAGAGTATCAGCTTCACTTCCAGTGCTGGAAAACATGGATGAGATGAGCAAAGTGTTTCTGCAGCTCACCTGTACTGTGTCCAGGTATTTCAGTAGCCCAGGCTCCAGCTTCTGAAAGTTTACAGTGGCCAGTGCTAGTGGGAAAGGAAAAATGTATTAATTTATACTCATCCAAAATGTCTAGGGGATCATCTCAGGCCAGCAGGAGGGAACTGCAACACCTTCTGAACCCCCAAAACAACCTCCTCAGAAACTCCCATCAAAGCCTTCACTGGTATGCAGAATCCAAGAGAACCACAGCACAGAGTGGAATCCTCCCAGGCCATCTTTCAGCTCTAATGTGCAGAGATATTAGAGAGAGCGAGCATCAGAGCAGCTCCTGGGGTGTCACCAGCTCTAATTAGAGCCTGTAAAGCACTTGGAGATCCTCACTTAAAAGGCACCACATAAAGGCAAATTTATTACCAAGGCCTGTGTGGATGGCACAGTGCTCTCCCAGGCTTTAGCTGCAGGAATCCCTTCCCAGGCAATATCCCACAGCTTGTCATGTCTGTGGGGGTGACTGAGAGCAGCCAGAGCACAGGAGAGCCACAGAGAACTTCAACTGAAGAGTGCTCTGTGCTTCTGCCCATCCTTAGGCTCTGCAGTAACTTCAGTCTAACAAGATGAAGTTTAATTAAAGTCCAAGTGCCTAATTCTGCATTTTGGCCACAATAATCCCCTGCAATGCCACAGGCTGGGGATGGAGTGGCTGGACAATGTCAAGGCACAAAGGGACCTGGATCATCATCTCTCCCTAGAGGGAGAGATGGGTGACATGAGGGTCAGGGTGGACAGGAGGCAGCAGAGTGCCCTGGGGGCCAAGGAGGCCAAACCCCTGGCCTGGGTCAGGAATGGTGTGGCCAGCAGGAGCAGGGAGGTCACTGTGCCCTGCACTGGGGAGGGCACACCTGGAGTGCTGTGCCCAGCTCTGGGCCCTCAGCTTGGGGAGGACCTTGGGACACTGAGCACATCCAG